>CM059787.1:21723512-22071012 GCA_030435695.1 Brachymystax lenok tsinlingensis
CTTGTTTGTTTGTATGTGACCAAATACTTATTTTCCACCATAATTTGCAAATAAATTCATTAAAAATCCTACAATGTGATTTTCTGGATTTTTTTCCTCATTTTGTCTGTCATAGTTGAAGTGTACCTATGATGAAAATTACAGGCCTCTCTCATCTTTTTAAGTGAGAGAACTTGCACAATTGGTGGCTGACTAAATACTTTTTTGCCCCACTGTATATTGACATATATAATGTCATTTATAAGGTACTGTATAAACAGACGGCCAATGGGATCTGGATGGGAAACAGTGAAATGATGAGCTTTGGCTCTCATCTGGAAGGCTGGGTTGGGAGATGAATCTAAAACAACATTCTCTGTTTCCACCACAACCAGTCGTATGAATAAGTGGGCTGTAAGACATGAGAAATGAGCAACTGAAGCATGAGAAATTATGTGCATAGAACATGCTGTCCTGGATCTCTAGTTCTGTGTGTGTGTGTGTGTGTCAATGCCCATAGCAACTCTGTGGCATGACCTCTCTGTGTAAAAGCACTCTAGCTGTGCCCTGCTCTGGGCTTCAGACATGCCAACGGAGAGACCAGAGATACCACTTGAGCGAAAGGGAGACCGCAACCAAAATAAAGCTGACCGTGGCGCAAAGCGGCCTGGGCAGAAACACACAAGGTCGAACCGTTCCAAAACCACGGCTAAAACAACAGCGAAAAAAGAGAAGAGGAAGAAGCAACAAAATGGCCACAGAGAGGTGAGTGAGGTATAGGGCCTCTGGGCTGTCCCCTCCTCTCTTCTCCAATGGTCCATCCCCTGTTCCTTAGTCTCTGTTCTCTGTCTCCTCCTCTATTTTCCCTTTCTCTCTAGAAAACATGGCTAAGCTTTCTGAGGTGTCCAGCGGTGCCAGTTGTCTTTGGACGTCCCCTGTGCTGTGGGATCTCAAAGTTGCCCATCCCTGGTCTGCATCAAGTAGCCTAGGCCAGGCGCTGGTTTGTGTAGGACATTATCCTACATTTACTGATAGATTAATTAATTACCCTACATGGCTATATTGCAACAATATCATATTTAGAGTTAGCAATCTAGCTAAGTGTTTTGAGTTCCCTCTATCTCAGGTGGTGAATAATATAGCCTATGGGGCAACATGCACAAAGATGTTGGCAAAAATACATCTGATAATTCTGGATCCTTTGACATGTTTGACATGTTGCACATCAAAATACAGTATCAATCATGCATTTCCTGGATATGTTAGATGAAATAGCTTACTTTTTGAATCACAGGCTACCATCTCAGCTGTCTGACTTGGCACAGCAAAAAACATTGTCTAGAGCACTGCCACTTGTAACGTAAATTAACTGTCCATAAAAAAAATGATGTATTGTTGTATTTGTTGTTATCGAGCAAAATAGTTACATTTATCTAAATATGACAAAGTGACATGGAATTTTGTCATTAATATTACAAGGGTCCTGGTTAGAGGGAGTCATCGTGGTTTAGTCAGAACACTGTATCAACACTGCTCAGAGCCCCAACACAATCCACTGATCTTTCTGCAGGGTGGATTAAGACTTATCTTTCTTCCTTCACAAGTGCCTGGCAGTTTCCACTAGAAGGGGCACACTATACTCTAGTTTCTAGACTATCCTCCATAGTAGATCACCAGTCAGACACAACCTTGCTATGAGCCATCAAAACACCAAACTTCTCCATCTACATACTTAGTCTCCATAGAGCAGGCCTACCAACAGACCTCACTTTACAAGCCCAGAAATGTGCCCTGCAGTGGCCCTGGACCTTCTCTCTCTGATCCTAGTTCCCCACTGCTCCAGCCGCCAGCCTCAGCTTGCTTGTCTGTCCCTCCCTCCCTCGTCAGCTCCAGCCCCCTCTGCTCCCAGACAGCTCCAGCCCCCTCTGCTCCCAGACAGCTCCAGCCCCCTCTGCTCTCAGACAGCTCCAGCCCCCTCTGCTCCCAGACAGCTCCAGCCCCCTCTGCTCCCAGACAGCTCCAGCCCCCTCTGCTCCCAGACAGCTCCAGCCCCCTCTGCTCTCAGACAGCTCCAGCCCCCTCTGCTCCCAGACAGCTCCAGCCCCCTCTGCTCTCAGACAGCTCCAGCCCCTCTGCTCCCAGACAGCTCCAGCCCCCTCTGCTCCCAGACAGCTCCAGCGCCTACGACACAATTGATTTAGGCTTTTTGAAATACGCCTACCTGTTGTTGGAGGATTTACATCAGCCCAATGGGAGGTCATGTGTTTAATGCCAATCTCTGAAGGCGGGAGAGGGAAAGTTAAAGAGAGGGAGAGCCACTAAGCTAATGCATTTCTCTCCCCTGCTATTGTCCTCCCAGCTAGAAGGCCCTAGAGCACCCTACAGTAGCACTGTAACTAGCTGGAAACGTTCCCTGTCAGAATACAGTGCCTACTGGACAGGGCAAGTGTATCATAACTGTAGCATAGCCATACAGGACCATGAACACCTAATTGATACTGACTGACTGCAGCATTGACCAATCTGACCATGACCAAGGACATGATGACAAGGCAGGTTTCTGTGTCTTAAGCCATTAAGTTGTACCTAAGCCTACCTGAAAGAACATTAGTGTTATAGGAGGAGGAGAGACAGTCAGTGCTATAGGAGGAAGAGAGACAGTCAGTGCTATAGGAGGAAGAGAGACAGTCAGTGCTATAGGAGGAGGAGAGACAGTCAGTACTATAAGAGGAGGAGAGACAGTCAGTGTTATAGGAGGAAGAGAGACAGTCAGTGTTATAGGAGGAGGAGAGACAGTCAGTGTTACAGGAGGAGGAGAGACAGTCAGTGTTATAGGAGGAGGAGAGACAGTCAGTGCTATAGGAGGAGGAGAGACAGTCAGTGTTATAGGAGGAGGAGAGACAGTCAGTGCTATAGGAGGAGGAGAGACAGTCAGTGTTATAGGAGGAGGAGAAACAGTCAGTGTTATAGGAGGAGGAGAGACAGTCAGTACTATAGGAGGAGAGACAGTCAGTGTTATAGGAGGAGGAGAGACAGTCAGTGCTATAGGAGGAGGAGAGACAGTCAGTGTTATAGGAGGAGGAGAGACAGTCAGTGCTATAGGAGGAGGAGAGACAGTCAGTGTTATAGGAGGAGGAGAGACAGTCAGTGCTATAGGAGGAGGAGAGACAGTCAGTGTTATAGGAGGAGGAGAGACAGTCAGTGCTATAGGAGGAGGAGAGACAGTCAGTGTTATAGGAGGAGGAGAGACAGTCAGTGTTATAGGAGGAGGAGAGACAGTCAGTACTATAGGAGGAGGAGAGACAGTCAGTGTTATAGGAGGAGGAGAGACAGTCAGTGCTATAGGAGGAGAGACAGTCAGTGTTATAGGAGGAGGAGAGACAGTCAGTGCTATAGGAGGAGGAGAGACAGTCAGTGTTATAGGAGGAGGAGAGACAGTCAGTGCTATAGGAGGAGGAGAGACAGTCAGTACTATAGGAGGAGGAGAGACAGTCAGTGTTATAGGAGGAGGAGAGACAGTCAGTGCTACAGGAGGAGGAGAGACAGTCAGTGTTATAGGAGGAGGAGAGACAGTCAGTGTTATAGGACGAGAAGAGACAGTCAGTGTTATAGGTGAAGGAGAGACAGTCAGTGTTATAGGAGGAGGAGAGACAGTCAGTGTTACAGGAGGAGGAGAGACAGTCAGTGTTATAGGTGAAGGAGAGACAGTCAGTGTTACAGGAGGAGGAGAGACAGTCCGTGCTATAGGAGGAGGAGAGACAGTCAGTGTTATAGGAGGAGGAGAGACAGTCAGTACTATAGGAGGAGGAGAGACAGTCAGTGTTATAGGAGGAGGAGAGACAGTCAGTGCTATAGGAGGAAGAGAGACAGTCAGTGCTATAGGAGGAGGAGAGACAGTCAGTACTATAGGAGGAGGAGAGACAGTCAGTGTTATAGGAGGAGGAGAGACAGTCAGTGCTATAGGAGGAGGAGAGACAGTCAGTGTTATAGGACGAGAAGAGACAGTCAGTGTTATAGGTGAAGGAGAGACAGTCAGTGTTATAGGAGGAGGAGAGACAGTCAGTGTTACAGGAGGAGGAGAGACAGTCAGTGTTATAGGTGAAGGAGAGACAGTCAGTGTTACAGGAGGAGGAGAGACAGTCCGTGCTATAGGAGGAGGAGAGACAGTCAGTGTTATAGGAGGAGGAGAGACAGTCAGTACTATAGGAGGAGGAGAGACAGTCAGTGTTATAGGAGGAGGAGAGACAGTCAGTGCTATAAGAGGAGGAGAGACAGTCAGTGTTATAGGAGGAGGAGAGACAGTCAGTGTTATAGGAGGAGGAGAGACAGTCAGTGTTATAGGAGGAGGAGATACAGTCAGTACTATAGGAGGAGGAGAGACAGTCAGTGTTATCGGAGGAGGAGAGACAGTCAGTACTATAGGAGGAGGAGAGACAGTCAGTGTTATCGGAGGAGGAGAGACAGTCAGTGTTATAGGAGGAGGAGAGACAGTCAGTGCTATAGGAGGAGGAGAGACAGTCAGTGTTATAGGAGGAGGAGAGACAGTCAGTGCTATAGGAGGAGGAGAGACAGTCAGTGTTATAGGAGGAGAGACAGTCAGTGTTATAGGAGGAGGAGAGACAGTCAGTGCTTTAGGAGAGGCAGCAGATATAACTGAACATAAAAGCACTATTGCAGAGTTGTGACATCACTGACCCACATGCTGGTTATGACATCACTGACCCACAAGCTGGTTATGACATCACTGACCCACATGCTGGTTATGACATCGCTGACCCACAAGCTGGTTATGACATCACTGACCCACATGCTGTTTATGACATCACTGACCCACATGCTGGTTATGACATCACTGATCCACATGCTGGTTATGACATCACTGACCCACATGCTGGTTATGACATCAGTGACCCACATGCTGGTTATGACATCAGTGACCCACATGCTGGTTATGACATCACTGACCCACATGCTGGTTATGACATCGCTGACCCACAAGCTGGTTATGACATCACTGACCCACATGCTGTTTATGACATCACTGACCCACATGCTGGTTATGACATCACTGATCCACATGCTGGTTATGACATCACTGATCCACATGCTGGTTATGACATCAGTGACCCACATGCTGGTTATGACATCACTGACCCACATGCTGGTTATGACATCACTGATCCACATGCTGGTTATGACATCACTGATCCACATGCTGGTTATGACATCAGTGACCCACATGCTGGTTATGACATCACTGACCCACATGCTGTTTATGACATCACTGATCCACATGCTGGTTATGACATCACTGATCCACATGCTGGTTATGACATCAGTGACCCACATGCTGGTTATGACATCACTGACCCACATGCTGGTTATGACATCACTGACCCACATGCTGGTTATGACATCACTGACCCACATGCTGGTTAGATAACTTTTTTCCCTCTCCTGTCTTTCTCTTCTCCCGAAGTCAGTGAATGTTTTTTTTTATAGAGCTCTGTAAATTGAAGCCCTGTATGGTGATCAGCCGTAGCCCACTCTACAAAATAGGATTTGTCAAAAACACAGGGCGCTAAGTGTATGTGACGCCAGACGGCCGAGACGGAGCTAGACGTTTAGCTCGCTGCACACTGCCCGTCATGTTCAGCTGCTGGACCTAGCCTTTAATAGACACTCTTCTGATTGTTTATTCATTGTTTTCTTGCTGTACTTCTCTTGGTGTTGTATATCACAAGGCAGAGTAGATAGATATCATAGTTGTTTTTCTGTCTCAGTGACAGTTGAGTTGCTCAGATGAACATGGTTATTTGCTCCCATTCCATCTGTTGGGCGCTGAGATGATTTGTGTTTGTGCCTAAGGGCTCTATCTGTATCGCTGACGGTCAGCGTTACAGCATGACTGAAATGTAAAGGCCATGTTCCCGCGTTAGTCTAGACTGCATTCACTCACAGTAAACGCTGCAAATCTCGGCTCAATCGCAAATGACCTTTGCATTTCGATCGCGGAATCTGTAACGCAGTGACAGATGAAATAGAGTCCGTTGTATGTCCGCGTGGCATACAATCAGGAAGAAGAGTAGGGGACATAACAATCAGAGGAGATTGTTTCACATTTACGCCACAGCCCTTTTAACTGCCACAATACTGTTTTGTTACCGTGGCTACTGGTGAGACAGGATCCCCTCCCTGTACCTCTCCCCATGTTTCCAAGTTCATCAAATGTAATAGCCCAGAGTCCAAGATGAAAAAGAAAAACACTTGATACACTCCATTATTTTCTGTTCCTGTCTGTCTCCCTCCAGCAGCCCCTTACCCCTCTGGTGTCTGGTCTCTGCTACGGTAGCACCACTTGACTTTTATGTCTGCCCATTCAGCTCCACTGATGTTGCTGCTGCTCGCGCTGCAGTTTGCTTTTTATACTCAGGCACTTATGGCAGGTACTGGTTAACCTTAGATTTCCTTCCTCCGGTGGCTGTAGAGGCAGCTTTAGGAAGCTGGAAAGTCTAAAAGTGATTTGTAAGTTATACTGGAGGTAAGAGTTGGACCTGAAGGGGAATTTGGGGTTGTTTTAGGTATAGTATGGGGGAGACAGGAGGGAAAAGAAAACCAATAGTCATTTGTAAAAATAAATGTGGACCTAAATATGGAGAACCTTTTGAATTGGTGGAGGACCATGTACTGTACATGCAGGTGAGGCACATCTTGACTAACTTTGGTCTCGGGTTTAGGCTAGGTCCTGCTAGTACTGCAGTGAAGGCAAGGTGACAGGGTTGCAGAGACCCCTCTCTCCATCTCTCTCTCTCTCTTTATCTCTCCATCTCTCTCTCTCTTTATCTCGCAATCTCTCTCTCTCTCTCTTTATCTCTCCATCTCTCCATCTCTCCATCTCTCGCTCTGTGTGTCTGGGGAGGATGAAAGAAATACACCACAGTGTTTAATCTCACGCAGGAAATGGAGTCATCGCTGTGAATGTGATATAGGGACTTTGAGCTGTCGAGATGAGGAACCCGTTATTTTATTGCCGCAGTAATCTGTTGCAGACGACTAATTCATTCATGAGGCCATTTTTCCCTCTGTACAATTTCTCCAACCCATAAGCCACTTTATTAAGAGAGCAAAGCATGGCGGCTTTGAAAAGATAATACACCCAAGTGCTCCTATTACAATCTCATATGAAGTACTTTGATGGAGTACAGAACCCCCAAAAAAACAATTAATTAGCCATGTGAAACGTAACTCCGCTTCTCCAAACTGCCCAAGTACTTCCAGAGAATTCTCAAATAGGAATATGATTGTTTCTATAGGATTGTGACCTGTTGCTGACATCAGAATAGGGATAGTGATGATGGTGAGGTCATGAGAGCAGGTATGGAGTGCTGGTTTGGGTTAAAGTATTGGAACCAGATATAGAATAGGCTATACAGTACTGTACATAAACCACCCAACCTGTTCCCTAAGGTACAGTCAACCAACTGCAATAATCTGACCAGCAGCTGTATGAAGGGATACAGTATAGTGAACTATTAACCGCTGTGGCCAACCAAGGCTGAATATAGAAACACAATCCTCTCACCTTCTCATTATTTCTCCGTATAACCCCTTTGAGGACCCTCTATAGGTGTATAGGATGCAGTGTTGTGATGATACATGGCCAGTCTCTGTGGATGTGAGAGGGCTAGCAGTAGAATCTTAATGCAGAATTAACAGAGGCTCTGGAGGCTAGGGTTGGAGAGGGGGACTCTAATTGGCAGGCCTGTGCACTCAGCTGTGCTCTCATAAAGAGTCGGGGCTCTTCCTAAAGAAATGGTTCATTCTGACCCACATGCAGACTGGGGTTCCCGGCTAGGCTAACAAGCAGAGCACTCCCAACCCTCACGTCTCCGCTACTCTACCACAGTGTGTGTGTGTGTGTGTGTGTACACTGTCACTATGTGATGTGTGTTGGGGGGATGTGTTTGTGTGTGTGCGTGCACAGCCATGTGTGTGTGTGTGTGTGTGATTGTGTGTGTGCGTTCACAGCCATGTGTGTGTGTGTGTGTGTGATTGTGTGTGTGCGTTCACAGCCATGTATGTGCATGTGTGTTTGACATCCACATACTTCTCCCCAGGGCCATTGCTCTGTGGCAGTGGAAAGGAGAGGAGTACAGACAGAGGCTTCTTTGTGTGTTGTGTCGCTGGCCAGCAGCAGAAGTGCCGGCTAGCATCACCACAGGGGCCCCTCTGCTCAGATGAAAGATGACCCTCTGTCATCTGTCTGCCTGTCTCCTTCTCTAACCTCCCTCTACCCCTCTGCCTCCTCTGTCCTCTCCACAGCCGCCTGGTGCTGTCTGTTTGAACACCCGCCTTTCAGAGGATGCTGGAGCCGTGACAGGCAGCTAAACAGTCACAACTGGCTGCCATGTTCATGCCTGACTTAAGGCTGCAGCTCTACAGCTTTGGCCCTGCGGACACATATTCATGTCCATTAGACTCCTGGCTGAACGAAACAGTGGAGTTCTAGTCAAACTCTTCCTCTTAAAGTCCCGACTGCACAGCAGACACAGAGGTACAGTCTGACCTCCTTCCAACCGCTTAGCCACTCCATCAGGAGGAGGGGTGAGGAGGGGTGAGGAGGGGTGAGGAGGGCAAGGGATCAAGTGCTTGTGTCGGCTGCCCGACAGGCCGCTCGTTAAATATAAATGAAAAGTACAACTGAGGTACCCCCTGTGGAGGCAGGAAAAGCCCTGTAAACACAAAGAGCTGTATTCTGTTTGAACAAATCAAAGTGATCAAACACTCCTCAGAAGAGGAGAGGGGGGATTCCGAATGGCTCACAACACAGTTTACACACATGCATATCTCATCCATGGAATGGGTGAATTGGAAGGTCTAACTGTCTAGGGTGTGGTAGTGGTGGAGGATGGGCACTGGTCCTAGACAGCCACAGGGTTAGAGAATTGAATTGTCATCTGTCAGATCAGTGTGCAAACTTACCCTTTTCTCTATCAGGTACAGTGGCATTACAGAACAGTTAACTGTGCCTTGGTGTCTTTAGTGAAGTTAGCAACTGGAGCATTCTATTCCAGTCAGATCAGAAGATCCGCCACAGTACTCTAAGTGCCTTTTTCCTCCTAAGTCAAAACCCTTCCCGTCAGACTGCTGCTAGCTGACAAGGCTTAACAAGAAAGGCCAGACAGGGCCAAACACAGCCAGGGTGATTTTGGGGGGGGAAGCGGGATGACCTCCACATTGCAATCTTGGCTGTGCGGTCTTGGCCATTGGAACAGGAAATAGCTGCAGAGAAAAAGGCAATAACAGCGGTGCTATCTAAACCATTACTGAAAAACAGCCCTGTGACCACAGAGTTGAAAAGGACAGAGTCTTTGTGGGGAAAGTTGGGGAGCAGCTGCAGAGGAGACAAAGGCATATTCCTCAAGAAAACACCTCATTTCACCTGGAGAGATTAAACAATGAATTCATAAAGGAAGAGAAGCATGCGTCAGGGTGGTCCTAAAGTTGGCAATCGTCTCAGATTTTCTGATTAAATTGAAATCTGAGGTGTGTGTGTGTGTGTTTGGGGAGGGGGGTGAGAGGGGGCCATGCACTCACAGTCCTCCTTTCAACCTTCTTGCTGTTATTCTAGAACAGACACCCAGAGTCCATCACAGCACATGCAAAAAGGACGCTTCAGCAAGTTGCAGAAAACAAGCACATCATCAGTGTGGGTCAGGGGGGGTCCAGAGAGTGAGAGAGCACCCAAATAGCCAGAGGACTATGTGAATATATGGGCTGTCTGTCTGTATTTCTGACTCAGTGTTTCTGTCTGTTTGTCCCTGCCAAGCCTCTCTGCAGGAGGTGTCCTGACTGTGAGACTGCCCTACATAGGGATTATGTGATTGCAGAGGGAAACAGACATACAACAGTGTCATAAAGAGAATGTGCTAAATGGCATGCTGTGTGATGGACACATGACTCTCCCCTGTTGGCAGCCAGTGGCATTTGGAATCGGTATGATTCACCTAACTATATGCTTGTGAACATTTAAGGAGGAGAGGCATGTTTGTGTGAAGAGCAAGAATTTCTGACTAATTGTACAACCTGTCCCCGGTAATGTATATACATGTAGGTGGGTGGATAGTGAAGGAGGAGAGAAATACTGAGACAACAACAAGATACAATAGATGGATATACACTGCAATGAATAACCCTATTGCCTGGGGGAGTAACAACTGGGCTTCTCTGGTCTCAGCTCCCGTCAGCATGCCCATGTTGTAACACCCAAGATAACTGTGCCCGGGGGGCATCTTCACCGACAGTGGGGCAACTATCTATCTCTCACTCTCCTTCCTCTGTCTTATATCTAGAGAGCATGACTGAGAAGCTCAGCTCTCCTGTTGCCTCCCAGCTGCTCACACAGTGATAAGTTACACAGCCAGGATCTGGGAGTGAAGCTGCTGCCTTAACTCACTCTGTGTGTGGGCTGGCAGCGCACGCACACACACACGCGCACACACACACACACACACAACCAGCATAACAAGCAGAACCCCAGGAGATGGATGGAAGAGATATGATAGGAATGAGCCAGCATACATTAATACTGGAGCAGAGCAGCATGCAATTTTAATCAACACATTACCCTACATCACTTCAGATTATTAAGAGTCTTATACACTGTAGGGAGAGTGCATAGGAATATCTCACATATTCCCCAAATGAACCAGCATATAATATATTCTACAGTATATCTAGTCACCTGTAACCTCTACCCTAGAGTGTCCTCACCATCAGCAATCAACACAGCAGTTCAAATCAAATCAAACCAAAGTTTATTTGTCACGTGCGCCGAATACAACAGGTGAACAGTGAAATGCTTACTTACAGGCTCTAACCAACAGAGCTAAAAATTTATTAGGTGAACAATAGGTAAGTAAAGAAATAAAAACAACAGTAAAAAAGACAGTGAAAAATAACAGTAGTGAGGCTATATACAATAGCGAGGCTATATACAGTAGCGAGGCTATGACAGTAGCGAGGCTACATACAGGCACCGGTTAGTCGGGCCTGTTTGCATGTCCAGTCATTCTCTATGGCCGTTTCTATGGGTCTTGTGAACTTTGGGGTGAGATTGTACAGGATGGGGTTTAACATACATTTACTCTAAATGGAAAGTCAGCAGAAAAGGGACCTCATTGTCTCTCCCTGGCCAGCAATGACCGTCAAGTAATGATTAACCCCATTGGCTGGATATGAAGAACCATTAAATGAGCCACAGGCGGCTGATGGCTACTTAATTGTGGAGGATGGGCTCATAGTAACTTCCATGAGTTTGATAACATTCCATTAACTCCATTCCAGCCATCATTATAAGCCGTCCTCCCCTCACCGGCCTCCTGTGCATGAGACACAGCTGTAAGGAAAAACACCATGTAAGAGCTGATGGTGAACTATGTTCCCCAAACTAGGGATGACAATGGGAAACAACAGTACATCATGCCTTTGACTCACTGTAGCTCTTTCAGCCTCGTTCAGCCTCGTTCATTCAGAAAGCTTTCTGCAACACATTCTCCTGGGCAATAGTAACCTCACCACATCATGTAGGAGGCCACTGAGAGGCCTTGGGAGAAAGGGCACTGTCAGTACAAGGATGTCTTGAGGAGGGAGAGGGATGAGGGGAAGGGAGAGGGCGCTGACGGGTCAGGGTTGTACCCTGTTGCCTTGTGATCCTGCTCCCTGGGCCCTGGACCATGGGGGGAGTGTGCAGGACTGAGGTCAGCACATCAGGCCATATCGGCTGGTATCTGTCTGAGGAGAGCTCCGGTTGCAGCATGTGTGTATGTGTGTGTATGTGCGTGTGTATGTGCATGTACGCCTGTGTGTTCATGCATGTTTATGTGCATTCATGCACATCAGTTTGTGTGTGTGTGTGTGTGTGTGTGTGTGTGTCAGGCATTTTAGCACGATAAACACACCTCCCATGATTCAGCATGTGGGGACATTCAGGTTAGCACTCCCATCCCTTCCAGCCACTGAGTCCTAGTTCACAGCCTGCCCTATACCCATATCACTGCTTTAACTTTCGCCCTTCCTAATTCTAACAGCAATCTGCGCTGCTCGGTCATGTTGTCAACCAAGCAGCATGGTGTATCGTCCATAAACATACATCTCTTTTCCAATAAATATATGTTAGAATTTCCAAACTAGATTGGGAAGGCAGATAGTGTTTTTATCAAAAGCAATCACTTTTGCATGTGAAAACACAGAATCCTACGAATTACTCCTAGTGCTTTTGTTTTGAGCCAAATAGACCACAGCCAATCGCATGCAAGAAACAACACAGCTAACTTGGCTAGTTTTGTGAGTGAGCGAGCTATCCTTGTTTTTTTTAAATTATTATTTAAACTTTATTTAACCAGGCAAGTCAGTTAAGATCAAATTCTTATTTACAATGACAGCCTAGGAACAGTGGGTTATAACTGCCTTGTTCAGGGGCAGAACGACAGATTTTTACCTTGTCAGCTCGGAGATTCGATCTAGCAACTGGCCCAACACTCTAACCACTAGGCTACCTGCCGCCACATGGCTAACACTGGCTAACATTGGCTCGCTACTTCCAGACACATAATGAGTAAACATGCCACTCTGACCATTTTACTCCCCCTAGCAGAGCTGGTTAGGCAGTTTTCATGTTATCCAGAGCGTTGGTGAGTGTAACTATGCTGCTGGCAACAATTGAACTACGCTTTGTTGCCGACGTTTACTGACACCGGACATATTCAACAGGTGTTGAACGCTAAAAAAAATATTCTGTTATTCTGTGCTCTGGCACACTAAGATGAGAGTCTTTTGTTAAGAAATGTAGCTAGAAAGCTAGCTAGGTAAACAATGAATCCCAACACATGATGTAACGTTAATTAATGAGCCAGCCAGCTAACGTTAGCTAGCTAACAGTACACTAACTTGAAATGAAAATACTTTGTCAAAATTAGAGTGGAGTCTTTTGTTAAGACATGTAGCTAACTAGCTAGCTAGCTAAACAATGGACCATAATCACAACTCATTACATTACTACCCTGCATGAATCTGCAGGTAGCTAACCAACCAGGTTCTATGGCTATAACTAGTCAAGCAAATGTGTCTGAGATACGAAAAATAAGATCATACACAAAACGTTAGCTAGCGACCCAGCCAGCTAACATTAGCTAGCTAACAGTACACTTGAAATGAAACCACTTTCTGTAAAAATGTGAAATGTGTAATATCTGAAAATGTAGCTAGCTAGACTATCTTACCAGTTTACATCCTGGTTGGACACGTCTCATTGTCTGATGTAATCCAGACTGGTGTTTTCTCCATCTCCTTAGCAATCATACTCAAATTCCACTGATTTCAAAACTCGGTCCTCCAGGAAGTGGAAAGCATACACATAGCGTTAGATAGCGAGCCAGCCAGCTAACGCTAGCTAGCTAACAGTACACTTTAACTTGACATTAGGTTTATGCAATTTTACTACGCAAGAAAAAAAATAAAAGCCCCGTTTGACACGATTACCTAGACATACTGACCAGCTCCAATAGACAGGCGCGTGCTATATTGCAGACCAATCCAAACTCATCTCTCGGCATGTCCAGCCCACTCATTATCTCAGCCAATCATGGCTAGCGGGAAGGTTCGCCCCCTCTTTTTCTGTGGCTAAACCAACTAGGCTCGTAATTTAACAATTATATTCGTATTTACAGATGACATACAAGTTAGATTTTCAGGCACATGAAAGTTCACATGTTTGAGAAGGCATTTCTGCCCAAAAAACGCATTTTGATAAAAAAAATATCTTTTACATACAAACAGATCTCCTGTGAAGTTGTGACTTGCGACATACGCCTAGTTTCCTGAATCGGGTCACATATAATTATACATATATCAGTTATGCAAGCTAACAACCAGCATAGATAGCTAACTAATAAGACCTAGCTAACTAGCATGTGATTGGCTGTGGTCTTGGGGGTGCAACGCAGCATGGGAGACAGCCTGCCTGTCAGGCATTGTTCAGGGCTTAAATGCCCCACATTGCACTCAACGCAGCCACAGGGTTCCTTGATGAGGTGGTTATCGTGCAGCTGAACAAATTAATGATGCATGGTACTGTACTTAGTTTTGATTATTTCGTGATCTCGACAAAACAACTTTTGTTATGTTGTGATCACGAGAAAATGATATTGTGATCAAAACAAAACAACGTTTGTTAAGTAGTGATCATGAGATAAATAAGTTGTGATCTCGACATAACGAGGGAATTATTTGTTTTATTCATATGTCCTCTCTGGACTTCCGTACATCAGAGCGCAGTGTGGCTGAATTACTGTCAAATCGTAGGACATCAACACAGAGATAAAACAAAGGAGCCAACGACAACATCATTCACCTTCTATAACTAATCATATTAACCCTGGGTTACTTCCAGGCTTTGACGCATTGTGTCTTTGAGGCAGCGTCATTTGGATGTAAGTGTGTGTGTATGTACGTGTGGGTGCGAGCGAGTGTGCGTGCATGCGTTTACGTGTGTGTATCCGAAACCCAGAAGTGTGCTGCAGAAAAAGATAAACCTTTGCAGAGCTGGATGGCAGAATTATAGATTATGGAACGTAGAAGTGCAGGCTGCTTTCTCTCTCCTTTCATCTCCTCTGTAGATCTCTCTCCTCCTATCTCCTTCTCCTGACTGAACGAGTAGGTTCTTCACTGTCAGAAGCCCTTGCTTTAAAATACTATAAGAAAATGACATTTTATATGATATATATTCAAACTCCAGACTTATCATTTTTACTTCTCCATCACAGAGGCAGAGAAAGTAATTTAGTGAGGATTCTGGGAAATACAGTGAGTGGCAGCCAGGGGGATAAAGACATCTAGGCCTTCTTCTTCCTCAGGGGAGGACAGGGAGAGGATGGGATAGCTTCTCATAGCCAGGTGGATAATGACGTCTAGGTCTTCTTCCTCAGGGGAGGACAGGGACGGGATGGGATAGCTTCTCATAGCCAGGTGGATAATGACGTCTAGGTCTTCTTCCTCAGGGGAGGACAGGGACGGGATGGGATAGCTTCTCATAGCCAGGTGGATAATGACGTCTAGGTCTTCTTCCTCAGGGGAGGACAGGGACGGGATGGGATAGCTTCTCTTAGCCAGGAAGATCAGCTGGGATGGTTTAGGAGGGTTAGGTTCACCTCTACCAGGTGGGATGGGGTAGTACTGGACTGATATACTGGTAAACCTGGTTTCATCCTGCACTGTTCTGTTGACTGACACACCATTCTCAGTGCCTGCCTGCTTGTGTGTTAAGTAAAAACATAATTTCCCAATCAAGATTAGCTCACAATGAAGCACATTTGCCTTACGTTGTAATTTTTACGGGATGCTGGGTTTGGTTAGCTCATGATTTCAATCTTTCCTCTTTGTCAAAATGTGCTGTCAAACGATTAAATTCTGGTTAACAATTAGCAAAACAGGGTTACCAAGCAATTACTTTACGGTTACAAATGGGTCTTTGCAATCATACACATCTTGAGGATCCTATCATGATGATGTTCTTGACCAGCATATATAGAGGACACAGAGAGAGAGAGAGAGAGAGAGAGAGAGAGAGAGAGAGAGAGAGAGAGAGAGAGAGGCCTGCTAATTGATCAGATATGAGTTAGTTGTGCTGCTGTGTGGCTGGTAGCTCAAGGTTTTTGGCTGCTTGATAGCAGTGATTAATTTCCCCGTCAGGACCAAGGGCCAAGATGCTGCATTCTAATTCAATCCATTGAGCTGCTGTTTGTCTGGCCAGATAAGTGCCCTAGTTAATTATATTAGCACAGAAAGCCTGGCTTCTGTTCTAACACGTGTTTTCCAGATCGGCTCATACACAAACATGCACAGACACTAGAATAGCACTCACCCACCGCAAGGCATATTATTTTGGTGGGTGGGGGTTGGGGTCCCCCCAGAGGTCAGGCCCCCCAGATAGCATATGAACACGACATAAGCCTTTTTTTGTGCAATTATACGAAATAAGCTTTAAAACTGCACAATTTTCTCTCAGCCTCATGGCAAAATGAGTAGAATATCAGGAAATTACAGTATCTCTAAAACAGCAACATTTTCCATTAGCCTCATAAAAAAAGCATGACATTAGCTATAAAACAACCGAATTAGGAATTAGAATATTACACTTAATGAAAATATAAACGCAACTTAAAGTGAAATTAAAAGATCCCAGAAATGTTCCATACACACAAAAAGCTTATTTTTCAAAAATGTTGTGCACAAATTTGTTTATATCCTTGTTAGTCCATCCACCTGACAGGTATGGCATATCAAGAAGCTGATTAAATACATGATCATTACACAGGTGCACCTTGTGCTGGAGACAATAAAAGGCCACTAAAATGTGCAGTTTTGTTACACAACACAATGCCACAGATGTCTCAAGTTTTGAGGGAGAGTGCAATTGGAATTCTGACTGCAGGAATGTCCACCAGAGCTGTTGTCAGAGAATTGAATGTTCATTTGTCTACCATAAGCCGCCTCCAACGTTGTTTTATACAATTTGCCAGTACGTCCAACCGGCCTCACAACCGCAGACCACATGTAACCACGCCAGCCTAGGACCTCCACATCCAGCTTCTTCACCTGCAGGATCGTCTGAGACCAGCTACCTGGACAGCTGATGAAACTGTGGGGTTGCACAACCTAAGAATTTCAGTACAAACTGTCAGAAACCTTCTCAGGGAAGCTCATCTTCATGTCTGTCGTCTTCACCAGTGTCTTGACCTGACTGCAGTTCGGCGTTGTAACTAACTTTATTGGGCAAATGCTCACCTTCGATGGCCACTGGCACACTGGAGAAGTGTGCTCTTCACGGATGAATCCCGGTTTCAACTGTACCGGGCCGTTGGCAGACAGCGTGTATGGCGTTGTGTGGGCAAGCGGTTTGCTGATGTCAACGTTATGAACAGATTGCCCCATGGTGGCGGTGGGGTTATGGTATGGGCAGGAATAAGCTAGGGACAATGAACACAATTGCATTTTGTTGATACTGTAACGAGATCCTGAGGCCCACGCTGCCATTCATCTGCCGCCATCACCTCATGTCTCAGCCCGATAATGCACGGCCCCATGTCACAAGCATCTGTACACAATTTCTGGAAGCTGAAAATGTCCCAGTTCTTCCATGGCCTGAATACTCACCAGACATGTCACCCATTGAACATGTATGGGATGCTCTGGATCGATTTGTATGACAGCGTGCTCATGTTCCCGCCAATATCCAGCAACTACGCACAGCCATTGAAGAGGAGTGGGACAATATTCCACAGGCCACAATCAACAGCCGAACTGCCTGCCGAACTGCAGTCAGGTCAAGACACTGGTGAAGACGACAAACATGAAGATGAGCTTCCCTGAAAAGGTTTCTGAAACGCCATCTTAACAGACTTCCTTGGCTTTAAAATGTCCTAATGACTCTTCACATAGGAATGAATGGGGTCACTGGATCTAAGGTTTTTCCCATTCATATACACAGTCATTGTTCAGATGGCAGGGTACAGAGATGACAGAATGGGGCGTGCTGTGTACATGCCAGATGTGTGATCACACATGGGCACTGACTCTTACAGCACAGCTGACCTTATTGGCACACTGGGAAGAAACAATCTGACAACCCAGTCACAATGAGTATACTGCACAGAGAGGGAGGGGGAGAGAGGTGGTGGGGAGAGACAGATAGGGCTGGGAGAAAGCGATAGTGAGAGGGGGAGAGTGAAAGGGAGAGGGAGTGAGACATACCATAGTCTAGAGATTGGGAAGTCCATTATCTTAGTCCATTCTCTCAGTTTGCCATGATTGGTATTCATGAGAGGGTATTCATGAACATTGACAAACATGGAAACACAACAACAGTTATCCTGATCAACTCCAAGGGCACTAGGGCCTGTTGTGAGGACTCTATATTAATGACACAGGTACACAAGATAGATCAACAGCCGAAGTCAGGAGATCAATAAGATATTCTGACAGCAGTTCTGGAGACAGCTGAAAGGAGCCCAGGTCTAATTGTATATTCAGAGCGGCCAACACTTGTTTGGCTATAATGAGCTTCCTCATTAGGCCTATAAAAGGATGGAGAGAGTAAGAGGGGTAGACAAGCGTGTGTGTGGGTGTAGGTGTGTGTGTGTGCACACTGATTCTCTATATAGGGGTGTGGAGAGTTGGGCCCCTGATCGATGGTAGCGTAGGGGCCGGCAGAATTAGGCCCTTAGTGCTGTGTGGTGATTAGGAGTGGGCGTGGGGCTGAAACATTGATCCAGCAGCCTGCTCTGTCTCTGATAACACTCAGCTTTCTGTGTCTCTCTGTACCAGGCCTTCAGTCAGTCAGCCAGTCCTCCAGTCAATCAGTCAGTCAGTGGGGGGAAGAGAGAGTGATGGGGAGGGAGAGAGGGATATATCGATTGGCGAGCAGTGGAAACAGGAGAGACAAACCAATGCAGGACACAATTACTAGTAGTCCAGCAGGGGAGGCGTCTGACTTCTGTCCTAAACACACACACACACACACAAACACAAACACAGTCAAGGTACAGCCATCAGAGAAGATTAAGGATTAAGAGAGTCTACTGGAGAGGACAACATTCACAGTCCCAGTCTGATACAGAGCAGAGCAGGTTTGGGTCAATTATTTTTAAATTACAGTCAATTCAGAAAGCAACCCAAATTCCAATTCCAATGTTTCCTCATGGAAAAGCATTGAAGAGAATTGGAATTGGAATTTCAGAATACTTCCTGAATTGACCGGAATTAAAATGGAATTGACTGCACCTCTGGTAGAAATATGAATCTCGATGATGCAGTGTGGCCTGATTATGTAGCACTCAATACAATCAACTGGGGTCAAACTGAAGGTCGGACTCCAACCGTTTGGATAACTCAAAACAATCCAGCTGTAATCTGATCAGAAGGCAGTAGTGCTGTGCTGTACCTGACCATGAACAATGAGACCAACGACCAAACCAATATAGCAATCCATAAACCCTAAATACTGTATACCCTCATATCAGATTGGTAGTAAACTGAGTGTACTGTTTGCCACTGTGCTCCATAAGAGATGGCAGAGCCCAATGTAGCACAGTAACAATGATTGCAATCAGATAGGAATGACTGTTATACTGTCTATTCCATTAAGGACTATGTATTAATACAGTAACTCCTCATCCTGTCCCAGGGTCTAATCTGATCCAAGAACACACGGATGGGAAATATATTTTCTGTTATTCCGCTACATTAACCCTTCTTATGAGTAATCTCTGCATCAACCCGGAAAACATTTATTTAATCAAATCATGCATGTTTGGTTGCACAAAATGGCATACTGTACTAATCATGTTGGACGTTGGTTGAATCTGCTGATCTGTGAATGTGTCACCTCATCTGCCTCCTAAGACATCTACCTACCTACCTACCTACCTATCTATCTAGGACACTCAGACACTGCACTTTGTCTCACAAAGTAAATATTCATCTATAATGAACTTTAGTCCATGGTTATCACTGAGTCGTGAACGGGCTGGGAGAGATGAAAGCTTGAAGCTGTTGGAGCATGTCCGTTTGAAAAGTGGCTCCTTGAGATAGCAGCACTGTCTTCTGTCTGTAATCTGACTGACTATGTCCTTGAATGCTAAACCGTGATGCCATTGAAAACTGTGATATGAGAGTGAAAGAGATAGCCGTTATGAAATGTTACAGTTCAGTACAGCCAAGTCCCATCACTGATGTTTCAAGGACAATCTGCGGTTGCTACATCAATACATCAACTTTTAAATTAATGATATCTAGCCATTGATTCTTGAAGAATGTAACTAATACATGCCTCATGAGCTTAGTTCAACACTCTCATCCGATTAGAACCCAAAATATAAGCTTTTACAAATGTTCAATCGGTTCAGATTCCAGTACCTGAGTTAGCAGTCAGTCAGCCATCTTGGATCCTATCATCCTCCCTTGGGCCGTAGGGAGGGCAGTGATTGGGTTGGCATGGCAGCCCAGGCAGCTAGTCCCAGAGGAGTAGTCAGTCCTCTGGAGGTTTCCACTCCAGATGACAGTAATTGCAATGGGCCATGCCCCACTGAAGGTTCCCTGCTCCTCTCTCCAGCCCCCAGGTAAGCCTGTCTGTATGTCTGTCTGTCTGCATACACCTCCGGCATTCCTTTACACTTGTGTGTATAAGGTAGTTGTAGTGAAATTGTTAGATTACTTGTTAGATACTACTGCATGGTCGGAACTAGAAGCACAAGCATTTCGCTACACTGCTAACCATGTGTATGTGACAAATAACATTTGATTTGTTTGTTTCTCCTTACTGACTAAGAATGCTTTCTCATCCCAATTCTCCAACTTTGAAGGTAAATGGGTCCACATCCGTTGGAAATAACAGTCTCTGAAAATGCTGATGTCAATATTATGTATCTCACTTTAGTGTGAAAGAGAGAGCAGGATGTATTTCATGCTACATTAAACACTTCCTCTAAAAATTGCTGAATAACAAAATAATCAAATAGCTCTCATCAGGGTAATGGCTAACAGCATCCTCGCTCTGTGCTCTCTGACTCCAGCTATAAGAATCCATATAGATATTGCTCTACATGCAAACCATCCAATCTAGCAGGAGGAAATTAAAGAATAAAAACATTTTCAGAGAAGGAGAGAGTCCCCTCTTCTCCTCCAGTCAAGACAGAGCTCTAACAAGTTATTTCTGTCTCAGGAGCACTTGGACACACTGCTCTTTGAGAGAGAGGTTGTTAAAAACAAATCCATTCTGAAGACGCCACTCGGCACTGCTTGTTACCAAATCCTGGATCACACGCAGAAAGACGCTCTCACATCCAACGCCAAGCATTTCCAAGCCTCTTCCCTCTTTACAGAGGGACTCACTGTGTACCGCAGCCAAAAATAAATGACAAAGAGAAAGGGAAGTGTTCCACAGGGATGCTGGCCCATGTTGACTCCAATGCTTCCCACAGATGTGTCAAGTTGGCTGGATGTCCTTTGGGTGGTGGACATTCTTGATACACACGGGAAACTGTTGAGCGTGAAAAACCCAGCAGCATTTCAGTTCATGACACAAACCGGTGCACCTGGCACCTACTACCATACCCCGTTCAAAGGCACTTAAATATTTTGTCTTGCCCATTCACCCTCTGAATGGCACACATACACAATCCATGTCTTAATTGTCTCAAGGCTTAAAAATCCTTCTTCATCTACACTGATTGAAGTGGATTTAACAAGTGACATCAATAAGGGATCATAGCTTTCACCTGGTCAGTCATTGTCATAGAAACAGCAGGTGATCTTAATGTTTTGTATACTCAGTGTAGTTGTAGTGTAGTACCAAGCTTCAGGACATAGTGAGTGTTTGCCAGGGACAGCAGACTAAGACTGGGGACTGTAATGTTCTATCACCAATGCTCTGTCCTGCTCCAGCACACAGGCCAGTGTCTGTGGGGTCTGTAATACTGTCCTGTGGTCCCTGTCTTTCTCTCTTCTCCTTTTCTCCTTTTCTCTCTTCCGCTGTCACAGTCACTCTCCTCTCCTCCGCTGTCACAGTCACTCTCCTCCGCTGCCACAGTCACTCTCCTCCGCTGCCACAGTCACTCTCCTCTCCTCCGCTGCCACAGTCACTCTCCTCTCCTGCCACAGTCACTCTCCTCTCCTGCCACAGTCACTCTCCTCTCCTCCGCTGCCACAGTCAATCTCTACTCCTACGCTGCCAGTCACTCTCCTCTCCTGCCACAGTCACTCTCCACTCCTCCGCTGCCACAGTCACTCTCCTCTCCTGCCACAGTCACTCTCCACTCCTCCGCTGCCACAGTCACTCTCCACTCCTCCGCTACCACAGTCATATTACACCTGTGATATAGTCATTGATGATGTGCCTGGCTCTACGCTCCAGCCATTATGTTTCTTCTCAGCCTGCCATGGAATAGCGTGGTCCCCGATCTGATTGTTCTGTCTTGCCAACTCCTTTTGTCATTGTCACGTCACTCTGGGGAAACAAGCAAACTCACACAGCATAACCCAATACTACTGCAGGCCTATCAACCCCACTGTGTGAACTGGGAATGACTACCATCTTGTGTTAGCTGTTCTGATGTGTTACTGTATATGTCAGCAGCACTGTCGCCAGGCTCTCAAGTCATTACAGTGAAACCATCCTGGAAACCACATCACTGTGGTTTTACAGTGCAACAGCTAGCTATTGGGAAAACTCTAGTAATCTCCCCTAATGACACTACTGGCTCAGGGGAACATGACCCAAACTGATCAGATTACTCTACTATTTCACTTTCCTTCTCAATCAACATGTGGGTTAGACTAAAGCAACAGCCAACTGTTAACAGCATGCTGTCTCTCTATGAATGGGGCATGACCCTGAAAGAAATAATCTGAGAGAGAGAGAGGGGGAGGGAGATTTATAATCTGGGAGATTATTTCCATAAAGGAGGTATGGACCTCAGAAGCGCCTCCTGAGAGAGAAACTGCCCCATAGTCAGGAAAAATAAAAGCTGTTCAAAAGGATGATCCTATCCCATGGTTAAGCTCTTAATGCCATTGTAAAAGCAGTGCTCGGTTATATTAATGACCACCCTTAGAGAGGACAGGAAGTTACTGATCCACCGCTTGATTTCTGATGAAGGCTCAATATTCACGGGTAATGGAGCCAAAAGGTGTCATCGTTCGTAGTTTTAAATGGTTTTAGCCCTCCATGCATATAAGGATATATTTCCATTTATTAGTGACCCTGGCCATGCTGTACCATTGATGCTGTCCTTTGTTCTGCGGGTCTCTGTGTGTGTAATTACATTCACTATGCCACTTTTGCTTTCATTAACTACTTAGGGAGCAGTGGGGCGCCCCACTCCCGACACTACCCGGTGAAATGCAAGGCGCCAAATTCAAAATCCCAAAGTTGAATTATTAAACATTCATCAATATACAAGTGTTGCATAGTCATCAAAAGCTCTGCTTCTTGGCAATATCACAGCATTGTCAGATTTCAAAAAGGCTTCCCAGCGAAAGCACAACATTTGATTGTTTGAGGGTAGCACCTCCAATATTTCTGCATTAGCCTAAATTCATAAACCATCGCGGTTCACACAAAACACATTTCACAGTGAAAACAAATCCCTTACCTTTTGAAGAACTTCTGCTGAGGGCTTCCCAAGTGTCCAACGAAGACATCCAATGGTTCTTTTGTTAGAAAAAGTCATTTATTATATCCATAAATCTCCGTTTGGTTGGTGCGTTATGTTCCGAAAATCCAACGTCGAATCGCCCATTGAAACGTGAAGAGAACGCGTTCAAATATACCTATAAACTTTTCCTAAACAAATCAAATACCAGTTAAAATGCATCCTTAGCTATCCTTTTATGAATATTAGCTATAATATTTCACTCGGATGGTCACCTATACCTTATATAAGTAAAATAAAGTGGGGCGCTCCAGCCAGACTCGCGCCCCGAGAAAACTTGTTGACATTTCAGGTCCCCATGCCATTTCCTGTACCTATTCGTTGTGTTTACTCCAATCTCTCTGAGTCTTTGTATATAGACTGCTGACATCTAGTGGGAGCCATAGGTACTGCAGTCTCAGTCCTGGTAACAAATGGATTCAATAGGGAGTGTGTCTAACAGAGCCAAAGGTCACCAGAAACTGATTTCCGGATTGGTTTTTCTCTGGTTTTTGCCTGCTAAATGAGTTCTGTTATACTCACAGACATTATGTTAACTTCAGAGTGTTTCCTATCCAATAGTACTAATTATGTGCATATCCTATTTTCTTAGCCTGAGTGGCAGGCATTTTGCTTTAGCTAGTTTTCTAGTAAGCGTCACCTGTGTGTCAATCTAAGTAACATAATAAACAAATCCAACAAAATCCAGCAGTTTAAGCCAGAGATATCAGTTTAAGCCAGAAACATCAGTTTAAGCCAGAGATATCAGTTTAAGCCAGAGATATCAGTTTAAGATAGAGATATCAGTTTAAGCCAGATATATCAGTTTAAGATAGATATCAGTTTAAGCCAGATATATCAGTTTAAGCTACAGATATCAGTTTAAGCTAGAGATATCAGTTTAAGCTACAGATATCAGTTTAAGCCAGAGATATCAGTTTAAGCCAGAGAGATCAGTTTAAGCTACAGATATCAGATTAAGCTATAGATATCAGTTTAAGCTACAGATATCAGTTTAAGCCAGAGATATCAGTTTAAGCCAGAGAGATCAGTTTAAGCTACAGATATCAGTTTAAGCCAGAGATATCAGTTTAAGCTAGAGATATGAGGTTTTGCATATGCTGCGTCTCAATCCACCACATCCGCCTATGTCTGCCTTCAGCATTTGCGATGGAAGGTGGCCGAGCTATGGTGGTGTTTGTCAGACCATGAGACATCCCGAAAATTGGTCTTCTCACAAAAATGTCTGTAGAATCCGAATGGTTTGGCCTACTACCTATTATGACCGCTCTATGGAAAGACAAGACTCTCGCGAACACGATGGTGTTTTGCTCAATGACCCCCACAAGTGTCACGGGACTGGTCTGAAGGTAACCCATACAAACTAATGGAAGTATGGAGGTAGGCTCTATGACCCCCACAAGTGTCACGGGACTGGTCTATAGGAACTATAGGAAGTATGGAGGGGTTAAATACAGTATGTGCCCAAAAAACTAAGATATTTCCTGAGCTTTCTTATATCTCCTAGATAGGACAGACACTTCAAAACCTTATTTCTTAGGATTTATTTTTTTACAGTTTTTTTTTTGTTGCCATTTATCAATGTGTTATTCAATATGTTTATATGGACTAAAATATTTTTTGGGGATACCTAAAGTGGTCCTACATTTTTTTTATCAAATAGCTAAATGATCCATGGTATGACCATCTTAAAACAATTCCCCTTATTTTCCATAATTCTCTATGTTACCTTAGTACCCCCCCGGTGTTTGCCAGCACACCTAATAAAGGTGGATGACAGTTCAGCTTTTAATGCGTCCCCTGATCAAAGATCCTATCGATTAGCATTCATCTGTGTGCGAGAGGAGAGAGCCAGGAAACATGGAGACCGCCTGCACTGCATCTCACACACACTCTGATCAATACTGCCTACTGCCTACTGCCATGAGACAGAGAGAGAGAGAGAGAGAGAGAGAGAGAGAGAGAGAGAGAGAGAGAGAGAGAGAGAGAGAGAGAGAGAGAGAGAGAGAGAGAGAGAGAGAGAGAGAGAGAGAGAGAGAGAGAGAGAGAGAGAGAGAGAGAGAGAGAGAGAGAGTATGGAATACTGTGAGGGATGGAGGGAGAGTGGGCATGAAAGGAGTGTAGGAGAGAGAAAGGGAAGGAGAGGGTGACAGACTAATTAGAAAATTACAGGAAATAGGTGAAGTTGGAAGAGAACAGAGAGTAAGTGAAAAGGTATATGAATAGAGTGAGAACACTGAGACCCACAGAGACCCAGCAGTGTCATCCTGTCTGTTATCGCAACAGGTTAGCACCACCAGCACAGTATAACTAATGACTGTTGCTACAGACAACACACTCTCACACTAGTCAATACCCGCTGCTGGAAAATCACTAACGGTTCATAATACAAGGGTGAAACAGTACATTTCAGAGACTGGCAGTTGGAGTAATAGACGAAGTGAGGACAAACTCTTTTCTCTTCGCTTATAAAGTACACAACACATATTATCGCCTTCTTCTCCCTCCCTCTCTGTCTGCACTCTTCCCCCACTCTCCTTTATCTCTCTATTCTCTCTCTCTCCCCCTCTCTCTCTTTTCAAATCCTCTGATCCTCATCAATACTCTCCCTTGTGTTTTCTTCACTCTCTGTGAGACAAAACAAAGTCAGACAGTCAGGAAACTTTGATCTGATGTGGTGGAAGATGACAGCAAACTCAGGAGACTGGGAACGCAGCAACTCCAGTTGGGTAGTTCACTGTACTGTAAAACCATCAGCCTATTATCTGGCCATTCAATTAGTGCATTACTCAATCAGGAAGTCAGAAAGATTTCACATGGCATTTTAAATAATGAAGTCATTATTTTGGGATGACAGCCATCTAGTCATCTCACCAGCTCGATATTATGGTTTGTAATTCCCCTTCCTGTCCATCACCATGGTGATTAGCACCTGAGAAACAAGATGAGATGACAGTGTATCTCGCTAATGGCACTAATTAATGATATTAAACTAATACTATGAGACAAGCATTCCTCGCATTTACATTGGACTGCTCTGATAGAACAGACCAAAATAATTATTCAGTACTGCTGTACTGCAATTTTAGAGAAAACGTTCATGTACACCTTTGAATACTCTGGCTATGAATACAAGTCACTTCAGTTGGTCAGTCGTGCCCTAGGGATACTTGAAAAGTCATCAACCCTGCAGGTGATGCGGGCCTAAGGCAGCTAGTCTCCCTGTGTCACACCATGCGTGAGGCGGATGGGAGGTGGTAGTTGCTGTTATTGTTGCTTACTGTGTGAACAGTCTCTGCCTTGCTGAGGTCACTATAATAGGGCCTACAGCTAGGGCTGTGGCGCTCATGACCTTTTGTCAGTCGGTGATTGTCAAGCAAATAACTGCTGGTCTCATGGTAACTGAACGTTAATTAACATAAACACATTTAGCAGACCTTTGGAACATCTACATTTTAAAAAGTCTAATAAATCCATGCTACAGCCTACACCTTCACAATAAATGTATTATTTATTTTAGACCGGTCTAAAGAAACATGATATGAAGAAAATGTAGTCTATTTCAGAAGAACAGAATAGCATACTCTGAGATGTCCTCATGTTAGGCCCTGATCTGGCTATGCCACATGGCTGTGGACTACACTAAATATTCCAAACATAGTCAGGGACAATTGTTGGATGCGATAGATCCAAAATTAATACAACCACTAGCATTAAAAAAAAACTGTTTTACGCAACAAATGAGAATGTTAAGTTTAAAATGTGGATAAACTACTAGGCTATTTCTTCAGATTATAAGCACAGCATTCCGCACACAGCAATTGGCTATAAGCACGAATGTTCCATTTGCAGGAAACCACCATTCTCAAAAGTGACCACAAATGCGATGATGCATGTAATGCTTTTAATATAAAGGTGCATTTTATGGTGAAAATTATCTTCCCCAAACTTGAAACTCACGTGCTGTGTATGCATGCCAGTTAGGCTCCACAACCGTTGTAAAGTGGATTCATGTGCTTAACTTCGATTTACCTCAAGAAAAAATGTGTGAGAACAGCAACAACAAAAAAACTGCTGAACACCAAAACGAACGAAAACGTCCCTAAATGTTGTAATAATATATGTGATAACTGTTTAGACGGAGAAGCATGAGACAGGCTTAACAAGGAGCTTTTTCAGCCTGACGCACCCTCCCTCTTCACACACCTAAAGACATCAGGCAACACAAAAGTCCAGCTCTCTTTCACACCTTCACACACGCTGCCGATCTCCCTCTTCCTCCATCAACTTCTGTGGAGTCACTGACCCGGAACAAAGACAGAACAATTTGTTCAATTAAGCCAGCTACTTAATTACACATGAAGGGCAGAGCCGAGCCGACCGACACACACACACTGCATTTGATGAGATGTAGCACTTGAAAGCACTTGATCCATGATAAACCACATCCCAGTTTAACACATAAAAGAGAGAGAGGGGAGGAGTGAATTTGAGCGGGAAAATGAGAGAGGGTTGGATTCTAATGGGAAAATGAGAGGGAGAATAGGAGAGGGAGAAAGCCTGTTAGTGTGGGTCCAGCACTACACAGATTAGAGGATGAACATGAAGTTATGAGGGACTTTATGGAGCCATAGATGAGGCATCACAGGGGGCAGTTCCTCTCCAGCTGGGCCATGCTGGCCAGAGTCTGTTTCACATAATCAGCTTCAGGGTCAATGGGCTTTAAGGTTAATGTCAGAATTCAACCCCTACTAACCACGTTCCCATCCCCTTCCAGCATCCCCACTGGGAATTATCTTCCGCACATCCTTCCATTCCTCTCTCCATCTGTAGCTGTTCACTAAAACATAAGTGGGAGGTTTGATACATAACATACAGTGGCATTGTAGCTGCATTAGTGTACTAAGAGGGCCACGACTGGAAAAGTGAGGTCAGAAAGGCTGAGAAAAGAGCAAGTGATGTTTGTGTTTATTTGGTGACATACCACTGTACCATTCCACTGTCTTCTTTAAAGAGTCATGGGTCTTCATGCAAAAGCGACCTTAGCCCCCAATGAGATCAACATAATCTAACTCTACTGCATTGTACTGAGTAAGAACATTAGTATGAGCAGTAATAGCATGACACTGTTCTGTTAGTTACATAAATCTCAGCCTAAGGAATAGTGTGGCTTGTGCATACAGGCCCATGATACAATACAGAAAACATGTCACATACAAACACACATACTATACCATCACTATCATGAATGACTCGTCAACCGCCAATTATCTCATTCGAACGTACACATGTTCGCAAATTCCAATTTCATTGGAAATTGCAATTCTTGAATTCACATAAACTGGAGAATTTACATTGGATTAAATTTGAATTAAGAAAATCTTTACCTATTTCAAATGCTATTTTATTTTTGTCTACTTGTTTTAGTCAATTACAAAACAACATTTAAGAAAGTACATCATGTCTAATGATGACTTATCAACCTTGCCTGCTCCCCAGCGTTCTCCCTACAACATCGTAGGGCTTCCCTTTTCAAGACGATGCTAGCAGCCACATTAGTGAGAGCTAGCTAGCTACCGACAGGAACATTAAGCTAGCCAAGACCAACAACAGAAACAGACTATACAGCTACAAGTTGTTAAGCTACTATACACACATATCGTTAGCTACTTGGACACCAGATCCCCAGATTTCCTAAACTGAATAGCTTGAAGCCACAGGGCTCTTCTCCGCAGGCTCTATTTCCCTACGTGGGTGCATTGCGAACCGTAGGTCGGTATTTTTTACCTGGTTACATGTACATTGAACAACACTTTTGTTACGTTTTGTTATTTTTGTATAACAAAAAATGTAGGACGAAGTACGACGACACTGGGGGTCAATGGGAAAGAATGTTGGTTTTCCCCAATTTGTGGGCGTGGTCGTCGAGGGAAATTCCTTATTATTATCTGGATATCGACTCGGAGTATTGGAATAGAAAAAACACTTCATCTTTGGAATTGAATAGCATTAGAATTCAATATTTCTAAATTTCACAGTTAATGGAATTAATGCACATAGTATCAAAAATGTACTGTAGGATTTGTTTTTAATAATTTCAACCTGTATTCCTATATTTCCAGTATAGTTTGGCTGTCTGTACAGTGACATGATCAGACTGAATTTAATTTGCATTTGTGGAATTGTTGGATTCTTGGAATTGACCTAACAATGGAATTCAAAGAAATGTAATTATATCTCAATATAAAGACACACCTGGAATTTTAATTGAATTAAATGGAATTTACATGGAGAGAGAATTGAATTACAATTGAATTTGTGGAATTGACCCCAATCACTGACACACAACATGCTGTTGTCCCCTTTTCACCAGACACTAACACATCCATGCACACAACTGTGGCCAGTCATCTGAGACGCATGATATGTGTGCTTATGAGAGTGTGTATATGTGTGCTTATGAGCGAGTGCATGTGGGTGTGTGTGAATGAGTGTGTGCCTATGTGTTTCTGTTTACTCACAGACTCATGGACGAGAGTGATTCATTATCCTAATAGATCTCAATTAGATGCTCATTTATCTGTTAATCCCTGTCTGTCAACAAACAGGGTCCAGACGACCAGGCGAGGCGACCATGGGGGGGCTTGGGCAGAGAGTATGCAGTGGAGTGTGAATGCAGTGGCAGTCTATGAGGAGCCACAGTCAGTCAGTCAGAGGCTACAGGCAGTTCAGAGAGCATCCACATCACTGACACACTCCATGTCTACTTAGAGAGGCTACCTAACAGCTAACCAGATTTCCAGGAGGAGATAATACTTAACTCTCTTATGCTCTGATCACCACTAGTGATTGTCTACCTCATATTGGTCAAAGTAAATCGGTCTAATGAATTTTCATAAACAGACACAAACACAATAAAACAAACATGAATACCATTTTAACAGGCTCTCTGATAAGAATATAAAGCCATAAGAAGTAACAACATAATTTAAGTATTCCCCCTGCATTGGCAGACCCATTCCAACCTGCAGACAGTGATGGGGAGAAGCTGATGAGGCCAGAGGCTCATCATTGTTCACCACGGGCCCTGCAGCATTGCTATCTGCTTCATTAGAGAGCCGCCATTCTGGCTCCCAATGGAGCCGCCACACAGCATTGGCTCTACGGCTCAGGCCATTAGACATCAGACAGCAGCCATCAGCCAGTTGCTTGGCTGGGCCTCTGATGGGACATTAGAAGCTGGGGGACAAGATGAAGAGATGAAGGAAGGCCATCACTACTGTGGCTGTGACCAGCGTTCTGCTGAGCCCACAGAGATATATTCTGAGCCCACAGAGATATATTCTGCTATAACAGACAATTCCGCCAATTTGTAACCTCATATTCCTTATCTCCAGCACCATGCCAGTGTCTACATATGTGAAAACAACACGTATCTATGATATGTGGTTAAAAAGATCCCCCAAAATGCTTCTCTGTGACATCAAAGGGTAGGATTAAAAGTAAAAAAAAAAAACATTGATTTTCAAAACCTGCAATGAGTTTCTGGCCAGAGGGAGATTATTTTCTTGCTCCTCACGACACCGCAAATCTCAGTGTTTGAAAATCACAGTTTTTTTAAATGTTGTTGATGTCATCGGGTAAAACTTTTTAACTTGATATTTGCTAGAAATGTGCCATTTTCACATATGTAGACAATGGTATTGTGCTGGAGATAATGAACATGGGGTGAAGTTGTACTTTAAGGCTGTGACTAAGCCTTCCTTCCATAGGCTGAGCAGCCTAGAGCTAGTGGTTACTCAGGAGACGGCTGGCGAAGCGTGGGTGAACCTTGCACCTGCTACCTGCCAAGTCTACCCAGGGCTGTGAAGTATCTTACTGACAGACACACCTGGGGCCTCTCTGCCCTTCCATTTATTGTCAGGCACAGCTGGGGCAGCCGGTGTCCTTACGGACAGGCACACCTGGTAGAGCTGGAAACAACAGCTGGAGGGCTTCTGTGAGAGTACAGTGGAATACAAAAACAACACAAATACACACAAAGAAATCTATACTGGAATAATTTCTCCTAGATGTGACTTTTTACCAGAGGTTGTGTGAAGAATACCGAGCAGAGAGCTCCTTGTCTCATGCACACTCATACAGAGCAACGGCCCACTCCTCTAATAATGGCCGGTGCACGTCTTGACAGCGACAGACCGATCGATCCCCAAGCATCTTTACTAGGGGCACGGAATTAAAGGGTACTATTGATTTCCGCTTGATAGCCCTTTACTGGCATTGGCTTCCTTTTCAGGATACTACGGCCACTGTGTTACAATGGCCCGGGGTGATTACTTCAACACAGAGCTATTTCTATTCATTCTCAGCTCCGCTCACAGGAACTGACACACACACACACACACACACATATATACACATCCCCTCTCCCCCTCGTCGCAATCTCTGGGATCTCAGTGTCTAATCCAATCAGCATTTAAATGATGGTGTTAATAAACAAGGCTGGAGTTGGAGCGTTTGAGAGGAGAGAGGTGACGCTCTGATCTTTCTATGAAAGGATGGGGGAGGGGAGGGGAGGAGAGGAGGAATGGAGGAGAGGAGGAGAGAACGAGAGGGGACACAAGTCCTCCGTCATGCCTGATGTGATCTGATGTGACACAGGAGACTAAATCATGCAGAGCCATGTGTCCCACTACCAACACAAGGACATAAACAGAATCCCAGCCATGAAAAATGGACGTTTCCATTTAGAGAACACAACCATGGGTGAAGATCCAGCTCGTCCTTCATAAGGACACACATGAGAAAAACATGAGAGAAACATGCTACCGCTGCCTCTTAACTGTTACATGGCTAGTTGATCACGTTGTTGCAAGTGAAAATATTTAATTTGTTTAGTTTTTCTCCTTGTGACATGACAGGTTCTTACTCGATGGGGGTAGTCAGCAGCGAGGCCCTGTTGAACTCAACAACCAGATGCACACATCTTGTGGCCATCTTGAACTCCAGTGTGTGTGTGTGTGTGTGTGTGTGTGTGTGTGTGTGTGTGTGTGTGTGTGCGTGCGCGTGTGTGTGTGTGTCTCAAGGAGCTGTTGCAAAGGGGACAGAGATGGACACTGAGAGACTCCCAGCATTAGGGCTTTGTCACGCTCGTCATGCTTGACTCTCTATGTCGTAGCTGTGAAGACTTGACTCTCTATGTCGTAGCTGTGAAGACTTAACTTGCAGGCCTATTACTCTCCTATCCCCTGCTCCCCTATCCCCTGCTCTCTAAAGGTAGGCCTTCTCAGCCCTCGCCTTCTGGCCCAGGCTGTGGCTGGGCGCACCAAACCACATCACAGACTGAACCCAGCTCGGGGAGAGCAGGCAATGTGAAAGACAGTAGGTCCTGTTTGGAAAGGTGTGAGTTGACATGGCCTATCTGGCAGTGCAGTGGACACCTAAGGGGTCTTTCACTTACACCAGTGCCTGGTTTAGGATGTGAGGAGAACCCTCAGTGACATCCCCCAATATAGTGTTTGATGGTGGGGAGATGGAGGATCCTCAGGGTCTTCCACCAGTGGTGTGGATAATCATTGAGGTATTCCATCAGTAGGGTGTTGGGTTTGGTGTTGTGGAGAAGTCTTCAGGTCTTTTCAGTATTCTATAAATAGTGTCTGGCAATGTGAAGGGCACCTATCCCAGGGCTCTTGGTAGTGAGTTGGATAGCAAAGCACCAGTAACATACATCATGGCTAGAGAAGCATCCCCTGTCAACAACCATGGTATCTTGAGGGTTCACAGCAACAGCTACAACAACCTGCCGTTAGAACCTCTAGCTCAACCTGCTCCACAACCAGCCCTCCAGTGTTGTCAGTGAGGACCCCTCCACCCCTGCATGCCGGTCCTCATGGTGTGGGTGGATGGTGCCCTGTGATTAGTGTGAGGAGAACAGAACAGTGTGCTAGTGGTATCAGTGTGGAGGTAAATACATGGCCTGCCTCTCTGTCTCTGTCTTCCCTCAGAGCCTCATTAACCCAGCGCAAGGGGGGGATAATTACAGCATTACCCAGACAGCAGGATAGCACAAAGCCAGGAGAACATCACATCCACTGTTCAGAGAGTGGAAAACATATCTAACTGGCTGAGAGGAAAATGGTTGGAGCAGAGGAAAGTAGGCTAGATAGAGATGGATAGTGTAGCCCATTAGCTTTGGTACAGCTTCAAAACACCTTGTTCAATATCTGAGAAGAGAAGAACATTGATGTCTTTGACTAGAATAAGAGTACATCTTCAAATAGTGTAAACGGGCTGAAAACAGGACAGCTACTGAGCTCTGATTTAATTGGAGAAGGAGAAAGCAAAGAAATGAGCTGAAGGAGGTGCATGTGGAGTTTCTCTATTTTCTCTAATGAGGAGATAGACCATCACAGAGGATTTTAAAGGCAAATGAGTCACCTGCCAGACTTCAGCAGCAGTATGTTTACACCATACCATTTCATTCAGTAGCAAAGACAAAAGGGTTGACCATGCCTGCACGCACGCACACGCACACACACGCACACACACACACACACACACACACACACACACGCATAGTGTGTCTAAATGGATACTGGAGACTGCTTTAATGGTGACCTCAGCAGATCCATGAAGAGGGGAAGGGGAAAGAAGAGAGGAGGAAGGGAGGAGAAGAAGAGGAAGAGGGAGGGGAAGTCACATCCCCAGGGGGACCCCTAGGAAAAGAGAAGGATGAGATGGACAAAGGAACACAGACATCTCTGGTCAGGTGAGATCCCAAGGAGGACAGCATCAATACACTAGAGAGGGAGAAGTCGAGACAAAACAACATTTTACATCTCACTGTGTGTTCATCTGTCCTTACAGTCACTGAAACCAAAAGGGAAGAGACATCATCAACCCAGCAGAGCTTCAACCCATCCTTGCTTGTTGGGGGAGATTGTTTTTGTGGGTGCGTGTGGGTTCGTGCATGCATGTGTTTTATAGGGGTGGGGGTGTACCTTCCGCCTGTCCGTGGCTGATAAATGATCACAAAGTAAATCTCCATTAAATCAGCCTTTATCAGGGGCAGAGGCCGATTCAGCACTGCCATTAGCATTGCAATTTACGGGAGAGCCCTCAGGCCCGTCGAATCAATTCCCCAGTGAACCCGGCCAATTCAGACCAGATTAGTTGAAATTGGGCAGAGCAGGGTTTAATAATGTGTCTGATGATTGCGGTACTGTGAAGCTGTAGTTTGTGTTGGCGTCGGCCCAAAAGCCTGCTGTTCTTTTCAGAAGAGAGATCTGTCCCATCGTGAGACGCTGCCATCTCTGATTGTCTACGTCATTTGAAAGAATAAAATGAGTATAAACTCCTCTCCCCTCCATTCTGTGAGAGTCAGCATTGGCGTAAACAAAATATCAACCTTATTAAAAATACAATACATTGCTACAGGCCACTAGGAAACCAAAGATAAAAGTATTTTTTCTTTGGCAAGCCTCAGCAGTTCTTTCTTTGCTGTTCCTAAAAAATAAATAAGCAGAAGCGGTGCTTTCGTGACAAGGTTTTGTTTCTACCTAGTCTGCTGTGTTAAAGAAAGACAACAACTGCAGAAAGCAGACAGGACCTGCACACCAGCCCTACTACTGACACCCTCAGAAAACAGCTAGCTGCTTTCACTTTGCATTCATTTGTGTCACGCACAACCCAAAGGAGACACAGTCTCAGGGTGTGAGCTCTGCCGAACCAAGACAGGATTCATGCATATGTGTCTGATGTGTTTGTGTGTGTGTGTGTGTGTGTGTGTGGGGGGGGTTACAGTGGGATGAGAATGGCTGATAACAGAAAAATCATTTTTTCTCCCCAAAAGCAGGTTCTCTCTACGGACCTGAATTTCCATTAAAATGGTATTACTCTGCAGTGAGTGACATTTGGAAAGATTAGACATTAATTCACTTCCAGTAGACCAGGAAGAGATAATGGGAAAGGACAGCCAGTAGCCAACTGTGCTGTTCCACTGGGCTCACCACACTATAGGATGGAAGAGATGGGTTCCTCCAATACTGTAGGATCGATTGAAATGCTCCATATCTATAGGGCAGGCTAATTCAAATCTGGGCCTAGAACCCTCATGTAAAGAGTGGATCCCAGAGGGAGGAAGTGACAGCATATGGGACAAAGACAACATCCTCCTTATCCCAGTACTCTCTATTCCCAGTACTGTGCCTCATCTTCAATTGAAAAACGAAACTAGTGTTGAACAAATCCCAGAAACCACATCACATCATGTCTCTACACTGAATCCTCCAATCCAGGCACGCAACTTTTAAAAAGCCCTCCTAGAGCACAGATGTCAGACAGATGAAAGATTCTACACGACAGGTGTGTTTGTGTGTGTTGTGCTTATTGGATTCCTGTATAAATTTAGTCACACAGGAACGAGAGTGCTATTAAGGTCAGGATCCCGAGGAGTGAGGGAGGAAAAGAAGGAGGGAGGGAAAAAGAAAGAAACGGGGGCGAGAGAAAGAGAGGGAGATGAGAGAAGTAGAGAGAGAGGTGAGGGAGAGGGAGACAGGGCAGAGTATGAAAGCTGTGTACTATGGCACCCTTCCCACTAATTTGTGCTTAAGGGCATGTCAGTGCCCTCGTCATTACTGTAAGGGTAATGATGAGGGTCTTGTATCAGGCTTGCCTGAAATGCCATAGCAGCTGGGGTTGCTACCATTGCCAGTGTGCAAAAGTGCAGGTGTACAGCGAAGGTGAGTGGGAGAGGAGAGAGCCACACACACACCCTGCTCACATCCTCCATCCAAGCTGGTATAGAAGGGCCCTACTGTGACTGACCTTCAGGGGCCAGGCTGGAGCTGCTGCCCTGGGTCTCCTTCCTTGAGGAGCTGTCAGATTAGCCTGAATCAACCTCCCAGATCTGGCATCCATCCACAAGCCAACTGACCGCATAATGAGTTGGTCTGAACGATAGACAGTCAGCCAGCCAGTCAGCCAGGGCTGATGATAGAGAGGCAGTCTGCTTGCTGCCTGGTGCTACTGCCTGCAAGGCTGTCTGGAGACGGAGCAGCCCTAAGCTACTGTAGACAAGGAGATTCATCTCAATCAGAGACTGTTGACAAACCTTACTTTATGCTTCAAGAGCAGAAAAACCCATCTCCATATATCCCACACCCTGGCTTGTTAAAAAGAGAAATAAGGAAACAAGGTTAAGGGTTTTTGAGCATGACTCTAAAGCCCCATCATGAATATAAAATCCTGCATTGGTCTGTTTGGCACTGCTGCAGATACAGCAAGGGAGAGAGAGAGAGAGGGGGAGAGAAAGAGAGAGAGAGAGAGAGAGAGAGAGAGAGAGAGAGAGAGAGAGAGAGAGAGAGAGAGAGAGAGAGAGCAAGAGAGAGAGAGAGAGAGAGAGAGAGAGGTGGAGAGGTGGAGAGTGTGTGAGAAGAGCACATTTAAAACAAGACGTTGAGAGTTTGTACAACCTGAGAGCTCTCTTCGTTGCCCCGGGCGAAATCTCATTACTTATCCCCGCCTTGCCTCAGCGTAAGCCAAGAGAAAATATTACCGTGTTTAACATCCAAGAGCTGAGTAATGCAGGGGAATAGGGATGGTCAGGACTGTTGGGCTGTTGTTCTGGCATTATGAAAACAGTTAGCTGAGCAAAGCAGGACTTTGATATGAGCCAGTATGGATTCAATTGGCCTGTTGGTCCAAGCCCCAGGTTTCCATTCTGACAGCCTGGGTTAGGGGCAAGGGGGTTCGGGTGGGTCTGGGGCCTTGAGGCTTTGTATGACTACGTATGGCTTTGACAGGAATGGTATATTTGTCAAAAGACGTGCTACACGTGTGCATTTCTGGAGCAGGTTATATAAACATTTGTCAGATGAATGTTGCTGTGTTATAATCCATTGCTAATGTGTTCTTTCACAACACTAACTGAACGTGGAGCTGTGTCTCTGGCTGCCTGCCTCATCTATTTCAGTCATCCTCCTTCTACAAGCCTGGGGTGCCAAATGGCAAAGTGCTCCACTCCAGGTCTTTCTCACTCCAGTCTTCCCACCATTACTGCCTGAGTCATGCAGGGACAAAGACTCCCTGATGCTACTGCACAGGAAGCTGCAGTCTAATATAGCCCATTATACAGACCATAGAGGCTGGAACTGAGCTGTACTTAGAGTGTGATAGAACATATGGAATACTTAATGGTCCAATGGAAGTGGGTGGGACCATAGAAAGACAAGGTGGGTGGGTGTTTGTTTGTTAGTCAGTCGCTATGTGTTTGCATGCGTAGGTGTTTGTGTGTGTGTGCGTGTGCGTGTTAGTCTGTGTGTGTTTGCATGTGTGGGAGGTAGCGACTTGTTCGATCAATGGCCTCGCTAGGCAGAGGGGAAGCAGCCTCACTGTGGCCCGTTAGAGATCCAGCCCTCCAATGATTTGCTCTGTCTGGAAAGTCAACCCACAGCACGGCAGGCTAAAAAGGTAGAGCCGTTTAGATGCTGTTAAGCATCCCACAGAAGTCCGTTAGTTTCTCCACTACATAACATAGAAACTAGGGTTGACAGGAACTCGGTTACCGAGGTAGGTCTGCAGTTGCGGCAGCATAGTCTATGCTACAGGACCGAATGCGTGTCTAATTTACCCATCTCCATCTAGTTTTCAAGGGGTTACATCATTTTTATTTAAAAAACTGCCTATGACTTGAATATCGTCGCTTTAAATCAGTGCACAAGCAAGCACTCTGTCGCAGTCTTCCTCTATCTCCATCAACTCCATTCAAATTGCATTCAAAATAGATCATCCTGTTCAAGATTGATATATATACAGTATATATAGGGCCTAGCCTACCTCTTTCAGGTAATAAATGCAATGCATTAGTAAAACTAGTAGTTTTTAAACCACTCCACACATTTCTTGTTAACAAACTATAGTTTTGGAAAGTCGGTTAGGACATCTACTTTATTTCACTTGTAATTCACTGTATCACAATTTCAGTGGGTCAGAAGTTTACATACACTAAGTTGACTGTTCCTTTAAACAGCTTCAAACTCAGTGGCTCTTTGCTTGATATCTTGGGAAAATGAAAATTGAAAAAAATGAAAATTGTAGACCTCCACAAGTCTGGTTCATCCTTGGGAGGAATTTCCAAATGCCTGAAGGTACCACTTTCATCTGTACAAGCAAAACCACGCAAGTATAAACACCATGGGACCACGCAGCCGTCATACTGCTCAGGAAGGAGATACATTCTGTCTCCTAGAGATGATACTTTGGCGCGAAAAGTGCAAATCAATCCCAGAACAACAGCAAAGAACCTTGTGAAGATGCTGGAGGAAACAGGTACAAAATAATCTATTCAGCAAGGAAGAAGCCACTGCTCCAAAACCGCCATAAAAAAGCCAGACTACGGTTTGCAACTGCACATGGGGACAAAGATCGTACTTTTTGGAGAAATGTCCTCTGGTATGATGGAACAAAAATATAACCGTTTGGCCATAATGACCATCGTTATGTTTGCAAGCCGAAGAACACCATCCCAACTGTGAAGCACGGGGGTGGCAGCATCGTGTTGTGGGGGTGCTTTTCTGCAGGAGGGACTGGTGCACTTCACAAAATAGATGGTGTCATGACAAAGAAAAATTATGTGGATATATTGAATTTGAAGCTTGGTCGCAAATGGGTCTTCCAAATGGACAATGACCCCAAGCATACTTCCAAAGTTGTAGCAAAATGGCTTAAGGACAACAAAGTCAAGGCCTGACCTCAATCCCATAGAAAATGTGTGGGCAGAACTGAAAAAGCGTGTGCGAGCAAGGAGGCCTACAAACCAGACTCCGTTACACCAGCTCATTACTTGGCTCATTGCGCTCTAGCAACACCTTGTGGTGGGCCAGGAGCCTGCAGGCAGACCTCGGTTGTTGAACGGTGTTTCCTCCGACACATTGGTGCAGCTTGCATCCGGGATAAGCGGGAGGGTGTTAAGAAGCGCGTTTTGGCGGGTCATGTTTCGAAGGACGTATGACTCGACCTTTGCTTCCCGGTTGGGGAGTTGCAGCGATGAGACAAGATCGAAATTGGGGAGAAAAATGAGGGGAAAAAACTAACAAGATAAAATTAAACGCTCTTAACTCTTGGAGTTAGCATTTCTTATTCGAACAGACTATTCGAAGAGGGGCGCAAGCTATTGTTTGCTGAATGTTAAATACAGCAGCCAATAGAACTCACAGGTAGTTTGAAAGAAGAGTGAACGCACAATGCTATTCTCTATTTATCATATATGCATAGTGACTTTAATTATACATTCATGTACATACTACCTCAATTGGCCCGACCAACCAGTGCCCCCGCACATTGGCTAACCGGGCTATCTGCTTTGTGTCCCGCCACCCGTCAACCCCTCTTTTACGCTACTGCTACTGCTACTCTCTGTTCATCATATATGCATAGTCACTTTAACCATACCTACATGTACATACTACCTCAATCAGCCTGACTAACCGGTGCCTGTATGTGGCCTCGCTACTGTTATAGCCTCGCTACTGTTATTTTATTGTCTTTTTACTGTTGTTTTTATTTCTTTACTTACCTATTGTTCACCAAATACCTTTTTATCTCTGTTGGTTAGAGCCTGTCAGTAAGCATTTCACTGTAAGGTCTACACCTGTTGTATTCAGCGCACGTGACAAATAAACTTTGATTTGATTTGATTTGTATGACACTACTTTTGGCGGGAAATACCAGGTTACCCGGGAGGAAAGTGATTTATTCTCGGGATAGAACATTTGTAAAATACCGGGAAAATATACAATCCTAATAGATACTGAGAAACCTCTTTCTGAAATAAGTAAAACTAGAGCAGTATTGGAAGAGCTAAGCAAAAACACATGAGTCCGGCTACCAGCTGGCCATACAGCACGGTAGTAGCAACTAGGCCATGCAGTTCTGTGGAGCTGAGAGTGCAGCCGTGCCAATTCTTCGCTTGGGGGACTATCCAGAGATGTCTTCCTTTATAAATGTTGTCCACCAGCGCTTGAGGACGTAATACACACACATGTTCCTGTCTGAATACATTCCTGTGTTTGTTTGGGGACTTGTTAGGCTTGTTCTGAGGTTGGTCTGTTTCTCTTCATGACAGAAACATTACTATGTGTGATTGTGTTGATGACTTGTCTCCTATGGAACATGCAGCTTTTCTTCAATGAAGACAATAAAAAATGGCACTGACTACATGCATCTGCTCTGACAATGTAGAAAATGTTGCGGCCACACAAAGACTAGCTGTTCTGTTCAGTCTGAAAACATGGAGTACAGGAGGCCTGAGAGTGCCAACCAGCAGCACACAAAGTCCCCACTGTGTGGATAATATTCAGAAAACACTCTTTCTGTTTCTCTGTGGATGTTGGAGTAGGTGTGGGGAGCTGGAGAGTGCTTCCATTCCGGGTAACGCTAGTTGGTTGTGCATAGTCTGGCATCACTAGCTGCATAGCTTAAAAACTCCACGGCCCGCGACTTTGTAATCATATTTATTTTTGGGGGATAAAAACTGAACAATGAGCATTACTCTGTTCCTATAAACCAGTACAAAACACACACACAAAAACTCTGCTCTTAGACGGGAGAGGGGTTATTGATTGTTGTGAGTGAGAGTGACACAGTGTCCCCATTAGCTCTCTCTGCTCCCTGGTGTCAACAACACTAAAACAACTCTCCCTGGCCTCATCACAGGGCGCTCTCTCTCTCTCTCTCTCTCTCTCTCTCTCTCTCTCTCTCTCTCTCTCTCTCTCTCTCTCTCTCTCTCTCTCTCTCTCTCTCTCTCTCTCTCTCTCTCTCTCTCTCTCTCTCTCTCTCTCTCTCTCTCTCTCTCTCTCTCTCTCTCTCTCTCTCTCTCTCTCTCTCTCTCTCTCTCTCTCTCTCTCTCTCTCTCTCTCTCTCTCTCTCTCTCTCTCTCTCTCTCTCTCTCTCTCTCTCTCTCTCTCTCACCTCACTGAGCCAAAGCAAACATTTTCTCTGTCTCTCTCCTTCCATCTCATTGTCAATGATGTGTCTGGCAGAGTCTGGTTAGAGAGTTGCCCTGGCCAGGGGGAGATGATGAACAGGTATGGGGCTTCCAGTGTAATTGGAACCAAGGCAGTCAGGATGCATATGTAGGCTATCTATTCAAGGTTAACATAAATTGCCCTAGGCATAGACCGACACAGACTTTCAGAGGTGAGAGCCTAAGATGGGATTCAAGGCAAACTTCCCCCATCACTGTTTTTCTGTATAGGCCTACCTAGATATGGCCCAAGCAGTGCTCCCCTGCTGGTCAGTACAGGGCTGGGCATTATTACTACCTGCTAGAGGACACCTGCAGGGTGAGAAATGAGGAGAGGCCCGGTGGCGGAGGAGGGCAGCAGTTTAGCACACTCTCCAAGACGGCTCCACCAACACCCGACAGGCTATACAACACTACACAACACTGCATCGCCAGCCTTCTACACACACTTTATCAGCCGTGTAAAACACAGCGCTTAACAGCAAATGCAAACTATAGCCCCGGGTCAAATTCAATAACCGTAACAGAAAGACTAAATTAGGAGATGGGAAACAAAGATAGAGGGAGAGAGTTGGCGATGGAGAGAGTTTATGAGACGCAGAGAGAAGGAGAGAGAGGGAGGAGTGGATTAAGCGTTCACACCCCACACTGATAATCTCACAGGGAGAGGAGGAGGAAGAGGAGGAGAGGAGAATGAGGAGAGGAGAGGAGGATGAGGAGTGGATTAAATAGGATCCCCAAATGAGAAATAGAATGGAGTGGAGTGGAGTAGTCCACATTACATCTAGCATTGTGCTGCTGGCCCTTAGTATTCCAGTCCAGCATTAGCCTACTGCTGTCTATAATACATACCACAGGTAATAGGGGACTAAGTCATGCATTCATGATCATTTACATTTTATCTTTGATAGCAGGTATCAGAGGAGTCCCAACCTTTCTGAAATTAGATCCACTAGTGTTTACATGGTTATGGCAGTGGGCTGCTCAGAATCACTGTCGAACTGTCAGACTGTCTCCTTCCTTGAAGCTCTGCTGATCATTAGAGACTATTTCCCTTTCAATATTTTGGAAAACACAACCATAACAATTCCTGTTATATTTGCCTGGCTGACCCAATGACTGTAGGGCTGACCCAGCTGAGTAAAAATAGCGTTTCCAGTGATTTTCACATCCTGACCTGATGTAAACAGCTGTAGTTGTTTATTTGTGTGATTGAGGTTTTGGGGAAGGATTTAGGGATTACAGTTGTAAGGCTTTGGTCACAAAGCCGAATGTGCTCCACTGTGCTCCTCACAGCAGCATGGCCAGGGTCATTGTCACCTGACCAGTCACTGCTCTAGAATCCAGCAGCATTCCCTGCTTACTGGCTGACAGCATTGTCAATCAGAACCCCAGGAGGACAGAGAGCCAATGAGGGTGCAATCGTGAAGAAATAAAAGACATTGTGTGTCCTTTGGTAACTCTTGCGACACACACGGTTAAGTAAAAAGGATGAAGGATAATCCATCATGTGTAATACTATTTTGTAATGAGCCTAAGCTGCTTCAACAGTTTACTTTCTGACTGCTAGTTCTCTCCAAATGGAAAAGGTAATACTTTATTTAACTTATACTGTACCCCTAGTGAAAACACTATATATAATGATGATACATAGTTTAATTGCTTTGTAATTGCATACCTGGAATCGAGCAGTTTGCCCATTATGATAGTGTGAAGTACCTTTTACAGTTGCAAAATGGAGGGGGTGTGGATCATCATATATTGAATATATAGCCTATAGAGGCTGCATGGTCATTGCCCATCCCTGGGCCCAACACTCAGAACCAAACGGTAGGCTATATGGTAAACTGTGAGGCTGGTGGGTTTATCATTCCATTCAACAGCATATGAAAAATAATCCCTCTGTGATGAAAAATTTAAGAGGACAGGTTCCCGAGTTGGTTCTTTTTCCCTTTTCCATGCAGGTGATTCCTGGGAGAGTGTACCTGTCCATCATAATGGTGCCTGTGGGGCCGCAGAGGGAGGGAGAAAGTGAGGGAGGAGAAATAATGAGAGCGCATGCTGCCAGTGTGGAATTCACAAATGCTTCCCCCGGTGTGGGGCCCATCCTCCCCGACGCCCCCTCTTTACTCTCGCTGCGCTCCAGAGCCACGCACAACCACAGGCAGTCAAGGAGGGAGGGACACAAGTGTCTGCTATCTGCCGGGCCAGCGCGCCGGCCAGCGAATCACAGCCCAAAGTCAGAGTTTGGTACACCTCTGCTGCCTCCGGACAGACAGCACTGCAGAACGGTGTGCTGAGAATCCTCAAAGAGCCAGGTGGAGCCGGGCCAGGGACCATTCCCATTGTGTCTGCTACTACATTCAGATTGCCAAACAAAGGAAGGCAATTATTTCCACAAGAGGAATTTGACTGTACAGGGCTTTAAGATCTCAATAAAACCATTTCATACGGCACATTAGTTTTCTGCTCCTGGTGGAATTAAACGGCTGTGGCTGTCGAATGCTGTCAGAATTAGAACAGTGTTGAGAGAAACAGACACATAGTTTGTTCTGAGGAAAGTAAAGTATCTGCTGACTTGCAGGTTATTATTGCTCCTGTGTTGAGAAGCACCATTATAAAGTGGTTGATTTAGGCTTCACTGGCATTACAGTGCAAATACAGACAGACACTGTGGAATCATGGCACAGGTGTTCTCCGAGTGACAGCTGGATGTTCTTCATGAGAGGCTGAATATACATGTATATCAGATTAACATATCTGGACATCTGCTTGCCAGAAGCCAGCTTATCTGTACATCCATTAGACTGGACGACCCACACGCATATGATTTGTCATTGACGTCGACCAACGTAAATGTCAGACATTTTTAACATACCATATTTCCTTTGTCTTCTGAACAACCAGCAGACTAACAGAAACACATACTGAACTGACCATATTCTGAATCAATTTCAAGATAGCATCACCAGCCCTGAGCAGTACCAGCACCAGTATCCCAGACAACAGCCATCGCCCAGCAACCACCTGTTTCCGCAGGAATGACGGTAACAAGACGACGACTAATGAGGCCGTGGGAGGGGGGTCTTAAAGGGGGAGGGAACTTTCCATCTATAATTCATGGCTGGATAATTATCATCAGGAGTGTGCCGTTTGGAATGAATAATAGATTGTGCCTTGGCAGCTTTATGTAAAAACATGCGTGTTCTCCTGATGATAGACAGACATACAGCAGGTAGAGGAGGGGACACGGACGGGGAGAGACGGGGACAGGGACTGAGAGGTGTCCACTGAGGAAGGACAGGGATGTCCAGGTGTCGGGAAGAAGAGGGACAGACAGGATCTCTGAGGTGTTTGGGCATGGAGGGTGATGGAAAGATTGAGAGAGGATAGAGAGCCTCGTGTGGTCTGGAACAGAAGCCAGTGAAGCAAGTGAACTTGGGGTGTTAATTTCTTCTTACAGTTCATTTAACAGTTCATTACTTTGTTCAAATTCCAGTAGGTTTGAGTTTTTCTCTGGGTAGTACTAGTTTTAATTTGACTCCTAAATGGTCTGAGTTAATCAAATATAATGTCTGGTAATTTAAAACATTAATTTCGTTTGAAATGTAGATGCGGCCAATTTGGGTTTTAGTACCTTGGTCGGCCCACGTGTATCCAAATTGGTTTGGGAAGAGTTCTCTGAAGAAGTCTTTCAAATTAAAATCTTCTTACATTTTTTGCGCTATTTTCCCTTTGGCAGTTAATTTAAATGCTGTTCTTACCTCCTGGTAGTTTGCTTCTGTTACGGTATTAAAATCACCTCTTATTATGACTGTATACTCCAGGCATAGATGTTCTCTTCATTTCATAAACATTTAATTTTTTGTTTTGTCCTGAGCGGTATAAAAATGTATTAGTCTTATTTTGTCACCATTCAAGGAAATTACTTTCAACCACCCAGGAATAATTTCCTACTCCAGGGCCTCCCGAGTGGCGCAGCGGTCTAAGGCCCTGCATCGCAGTGCTAGTTGCGTTACTACAGATCCTGGTTCGATACTGGGCAGTGTCTCAGCCGGCCGCGACGGAGAGACCTTTGAGGTGGAGGCACAATTGGCCCAGCGTCGTCTGGGTTAAGAAGGTTTGGCCGGCCAGGATGTCCTTGTCCCATCGGGCTCTTGTGGCGGGCTGGGCGCAGTGCACGCTGACACGGACGCCAGGTGTACGGTGTTTCCTCCGACACATTGGTGCAGCTTGCTTCCGGGTTAAGTGGGCATTGTGTCAAGAAGCGGTGTGGCTTGGAGGGGTTGTGTTTCGGAGGACGCACGGCTCTCGACCTTTGCCTATCCTGAGTCCGTACGGGAGTTGCAGCGATGGAACAAGACTAACTACCAATTGGACATGACAAAAAGGGGGTAAAATAAATAATAATCCTACTCCATCGCCTCTATCTACCTATAGAGACCACAGACATAATCTTTACCCATAACTTGTTCAACGTCTCTTAGATGTTTCAAAAATAATATCAGCCTTGGATTTTAAAAGTGTCTCTATCTTCTCCTTCTTATTTTACTTAACTGAATTCCACGTAGACTATGTCAAGATGTTAACTAGATGTCGCATCGTCAGAGAATATTTGGTGACATACTATGTAGGACTACAGTAGTTTTTTTGTTGCATCACCTGTAGATGGTGGGGTGTGATGTCGCATGACAGGTTGAGCAGCCGTGCTGGCCTATGGAAGACCAGTCACCTATGTTGATCTTGTTATCAGGAAGGTGTACTCACTATCAGAAGTCGTCTTCGCTGGAAGCTGCTGGTGGGGCTCTAGACGGTTCTGCCCGATCTTCCTCTTCCTTTCTCCCTCAGCCGCTCGCCCAATATGCATAGGACTCTGGGCAGTCGAAGAAGAAGTGACCATCATTATCACATAGGGTGCATTTTCTGGTGTTGTTGCATTCTCTGCCCTTGTGGACAAGGGATCCACAGCACCAGCACTTGATGGTTGTTCATTCTTTGGCTTGATGTCCAGCAATGTTGCAGATGAAGCAGCGTAGGGCCTGTCCGGGGTAGAAAATCCTACTACTGTAGGGGCCCAAAGCGACTTCGTTCGGCACCACTAACAGCTCTCCCAACCTTCCTCTCTTCATTTTCACCCTGTACTTTCTCCCTCAGTACCAGATACCATACGACTTCAAACCTGGCTGTAGAATGGTGCAGTATCTCTCGATGAAGAGGAAGAAGTCTTCGTCAGCTACTCTTCCCATCCAGAACTTAAAGACATGCTTCGGAACTTTGGCGACTACTAGGTCTTTATTGGACTGGATTTGTCAATATGTAATTAATACATGCATAATCTATTGTATGAGCAGAATTACTGTCTAAGACACAAAATCCATAGTTTGAAAGTGAATGTTTTTCTGGAAGCTGTGCTGCGCCATTTTACCCAACGTGGGCCAACTCGAGTTCTAGCCAATGAGCTTCAGCGCCTCATCATTTGCGTGCCAGCTAGCAAGATGCACACACAGCAGAGCGAGAGAGAGCAATGACGTGGTGCATATGTCTGCACACACAGTATTTGACATAGTACAGAATTTCCGGGGAACACTTTTGGCACATGAGCGCTACTTTCAGAACTACTGGCTAAAAAGTATACAAAAGTACCAGAGAATCTCTTTAACTACAAGGTTCTTACTTGGTTGCATAGACCTTCAGGACAGACCACAGGCGTCTCTGCTTTGAGAACAAGTTAACGTTCCTTCCTATTAGGCAAGGCTATGAAGATATAGATGTCAGTGGCACTGATCCACTGAGACCAACAAAAGGTTATCCCATACATAGTCTCTGCTGGGGGCCTCGATTTCCCCACATGTCACAGCTGGGCCCAGCGCTGGCCAGAGCTGGGAGCCATGATGGTAAGGGCTTAGGTTGGCTGCTCACTGTGGAAGATAGGGAAGAGGGACAACGGCTTATTGCTCGAGTCCGGACATGGTGTTCTGTCACGATCCTCATAATTGACAGACCAAGGCGCAGCGAGGCATCCAGTATACATGTTTATTAAACGAACGAAACACACGTAACTGGGCAAACAACAAAAGCTAAACGTAACGAAGATCGTAACATATAACATAGACTGACGATACAAACAAAGCTATGTCTAAACAATAACCCACAAAACCTAAATGAAAACCCCAAACATATATATGGTTCCCAATTAGAGACAACGACACACAGCTGCCTCTAATGGGAACCATTACTAACATAGAAATAGAACACCTAGAACTCAAAAACCCTACACCAAAAGCGAAACCTAAACACGCCAGCCTAAAACTCTGGCCTGGGCGTGACAGTACCCCCAAAGGCGCGGACTCGACCGCGCCACCCAAAAGTCCATGGGGGTCTTGGGTGGGTCTTTTGATCCCAGGTGGCGGCTCGGTGCTGGCCGTGCTGGTCGAAGTCACGCACCGGAGGCCCTGGGCCATTGCAGGACTGGGGACCCTCACTGGCGGCCCGGACAGGGGACCCTCACTGGCGGCCCGGACAGGATCCTCACTGGCGGCCCCGGACAGGGGATCCTCACTGGCGGCCCCGGACAGGGGACCCTCACTGGCGGCCCCGGACTGGGGACCCTCACTGGCGGCCCCGGACTGGGGACCCTCTCTGGCGGCTCCGGACTGGGGACCCTCTCTGGCGGCTCGGACTGGGGACCCTCTCTGGCGGCTCGGACTGGGGACCCTCTCTGGCGGCTCGGACTGGGGACCCTCTCTGGCGGCTCGGACTGGGGACCCTCACTGGCGGACCTGGACAGGGGAAGCACACTGGCCCTCTGGTGCGGGAGCAGGAACCGGCCGTGCTGGGCTCATAACGCCGCACTCTGGTGCGGGAGCAGGAACCGGCCGTACTGGGCTCATAACGCGCACTCTGGTGCGGGGAGCAGGAACCGGCCGTACTGGGCTCATAACGCGCACTCTGGTGCGGGGAGCAGGAACCGGCCGAACTGGGCTCATAACGCGCACTCTGGTGCGGGGAGCAGGAACCGGCCGTACTGGGCTCATTACGTGCACTGGCACTCTGGTGCAGGGAGCAGGAACCGGCCGTACTGGGTCCACGACGGGCACAGGGATCCTGCAGCGTGGAGCAGGGACAGGACGTGCTGAGTCCACGACAGGCTCAGGAATCCTGGAGCGTGGAACAGGGACAGGACGTGCTGAGTTCACAACGGGCACAGGAATCCTGGAGCGTGGAGCAGGGACAGGATGTGCTGAGTCCACGACGGGCACAGGGATCCTGGAGCATGGAGCAGGGACAGGACGTACTGGGCTGTGGATGCGAACCGGAGATCCCACACGCAGAACCGGTGCAGGATATCTCTGTCCCAGAAGGTGTACTGGAGCCCTAGCGCGCAGAGCCGGCACCACTCTCCCAGGTAGCACACTCACCCTCCCCTGACAGATGAGTGGCGCTGGAATCTCACGCACCGGGCTCTGGACACGCACCGGAGATACTGCACGCAGAACCGGTGCAGGATATCCTGGTCCAAGGAGGCGCACCGGAGACCAGGAGCGCTGAGCCGGCACCACCCTTCCAGGCTGCACACTCACCCTCCCCTGACAGATGAGTGGAGCTGGAATCTCTCGCACCGGCCTATGAACGCGCACTGGAGACACTGTGCTTAAAACTGCATAGCACGACGTCTTACCAGTGCGATGCTCTCCCCAACGCGCTCTGCACAAAGCACGAGGAGTTGGCTCAGGAGTCCCTCCTGAACCGGCCAACCTCCTCGTGTGCCCCACCCAAAAGGTTTTTGGGGCTGCCTTTCGGGCTTCCATGCCAGGCGAGTTCCAATGAACTTTCTCTCCCTGGAGCGACGATAATCCTCCGGCTGAGACCATGGTCCTTTTCCCTCCAAAATCTCGTCCCATGTCCAAGATCCCTTGGCATCTAAAATCTCCTCCCAAGTCCAATGTTCCCGAGTCTCTCGTTGCTTGGTCTTCTTATGGTGGGTTATTCTGTCACGATCCTCATAATTGACAGACCAAGGCGCAGCGAGGCATCCAGTATACATGTTTATTAAACGAACGAAACACACGTAACTGGGCAAAATAACAAACAGGACGAAACGAAGATCGTAACATATAACATAGACTGACGATACAAACAAAGCTATGTCTAAACAATAACCCACAAAACCTAAATGAAAACCCCAAACATATATATGGTTCCCAATTAGAGACAACGACACACAGCTGCCTCTAATTGGGAACCATTACTCCAGCATAGAAATAGAACACCTAGAACTCAAAAACCCTACACCAAAAACGAAACCTAAACACGCCAGCCTAAAACTCTGACATGTTCACTATTTCACTTCACTAGTTCACAGTGTTACTAAATTAATATTGGATATTATTATTACATTTGGCACTGCCAGAATTATTTAATTTCACACCAGTTAAAAACTGTGTTCGGTGTTCCTCTCCCCAGTCTGACACTGACTCTGACACATAATGCTTCATTCATTCCCTCTAACCTCCCCTTAACTGCAACAGTTTTCATTATTTATAGCTGAGTTTACATAACTCCTAATTACTAGTAGAATCCACTATTATCCATCTATCTGACCTGCTTATTCAGGCAAACTGGATATGCAATACTGTAAATAACAAGCAAATAAAGTGAAGCATCCTTTTAAATGCAGGCTGCAGTTTCCTTAAAAAAAATATAGTTTTTTCCTTGATAACCACAGTCCCTCACTTCTGGCCAGCCATAATCTCCTGAATAGACGCTGGCAGCCTTGGGCCAGGGCCAGAGGCATGTGGCTGGTCAGTGAGGGGCAAGGCCCAGAGTGAGGTTGGAATCTACCTTGGCAGACTGCAGAATCACATCACACCGACACCAGAGTCTACACAATGGCTACAGCTGGTGGCTAAGTCTTATCACAACACACTCAACGAACAGAGAGGGTGGGGTCGACTGGAGAGAAATGTGAGACAGAGGAGAGAGAGAGAGAGAGAGAGAGAGAGAGAGAGAGAGAGAGAGAGAGAGAGAGAGAGAGAGAGAGAGAGAGAGAGAGAGAGAGGAGAAAGCAAGAGAGAGAGAGAGAGAGAGAGAGAGAGAGAGAGAGAGAGATGTGAGAGAGAGATGTGAGAGAAGTGAGAGATAAATTGAAGCTGAAAGAAAGCAGTTTGCTCAAATTAATTGGGAAAGACTGGTGTCTGATGGTTGCAGTGTCCCCTCCACTCTTCCTCCTCCCTCCATCATTTTCCCTTTCCCCTTTCTCTTTCTCGACCCAAGCAGAGTCATTTAGCCAATAGCATCCTTTCCTACCTGACACTATTCCTTTTCCTCACTGCTGGCATGACAACCAAGGGACACATCTACACAGCCAAGACAAACATTCTTTCTCTTGAGAGACTGAGTCCTTAGATGTCTGAATGTTGCCTACTTCCAACTCTGTTTCCTGATTCAAAATCACAACAATGGCAAATTTGATGTAGAGTGGGATGCCTCAAAGAGATATGCACATAATTGCACTGAGTTTGACTGTAAATTGTTCCACTGTCCTTCAGGTTACTTTAGTAAAGTGTGTGTTGCTTCAAGCCTTCATCTCTGGGCTTATTCTCATTGCACAGCCAGTCAGACAATTTTGCACACAGCCACTATACAGCCATTCACCTTGGTGCCACAATATCAATTCAATGAACTGCAGTCTGAAAGCTCAGCTAGTCCATGAATCAGTCACGATTCAAACTCATTTCTGTGTAGAAAGAATGATGCTTTGCTACCCATACGGATAAAAAAAATGTAATGTATTTCAAATACATGTACCTACATTTGCATATTTTCTCAAATTAATGTAATGCCTGACAATATTCCAGAAATGCTTGGCTTTGACATCTAGTCTACAGGGTGGCCAAAGTGCTTCCTAATGAGGCTTCTTAAATTACTCTTTACATATTGATCAATGGAGATAGTTTGGCAGTGATATCATTTTAATTGTGATGGTGAGTAAAAACAAACCTTTTGATTTGACCAAATGTTTTACATGGTCATAAAGAGCACATTCAACTTCATAAAAAACATCTCAAGAGTAAAAAAAAGAGACTATAATAAGTGCCTCTCTCCAGCCTAATTAAATAAGTGATTTGAGCACTAGGCTGTTATTATTCTTTTTTTATCAAAAACGATACATCGTGCAATGTTCCATAATATTGTGTTTCCAATGAGTGCTCTACAGTGGATGGGTAGCGTTGTTATGGTGTGTTCGTAACCAGGTGGGAAGTGGGAATACCACATCTGGTAAAAATCCACTTGAGTGGCACTCCAACTGGTAATTACTAGTTAAATCAGCCATGAATCCCCTTGTGACAGGACAAATGGAAGTGTGTTGTGTGCAACAGGGAGGGGCAATTGAATGCATGATTCACCATGTATTTTATTTTATTCCTTGCCTGTCTATCTATGGTTAACAGAGTTGATGTGTTATGGTTAACAGAGTTGATGTGTTATGGTTAACAGGGTTGATGTGTTATGGTTAACAGAGTTGATGTGTTATGGTTAACAGAGTTGATGTGTTATGGTTAACAAAGTTGATGTGTTATGGTTAACAAAGTTGATGTGTTATGGTTAACAGAGTTGATGTGTTATGGTTAACAGAGTTGATGTGTTATGGTTAACAAAGTTGATGTGTTATGGTTAACAAAGTTGATGTGTTATGGTTAACAAAGTTGATGTGTTATGGTTAACAAAGTTGATGTGTTATGGTTAACAGAGTTGATGTGTTATGGTTAACAGAGTTGATGTGTTATGGTTAACAAAGTTGATGTGTTATGGTTAACAGAGTTGATGTGTTATGGTTAACAGAGTTGATGTGTTATGGTTAACAAAGTTGATGTGTTATGCTTGACCCGCTCAGTTTTTCACCAAAGAACACCTGAAAATTGCCAAAAAAGAGTAGAACCAGCTCACCTGCTTTAACACTACAATTTGACTATTAGATGTTCAATGTTTCCTTTGAAATTTCACCATATTAAAACGAGAGTTCAGTCCACATAACAAGGTTGACCTTAAAATGAGCGACAGACTCACTAATCACATGAAATAAATAATGATCTTCACAAATAACTTTGTCAAAGCAACGACATAACTAGGGCCTTACAATGATGGTGGAAACTGAGAGATGTTTGTGGAGTTAGTGGGTTAAAATCTTCCTAGAAGTCACAGCGGGACACGTCAAAACGCTAAATTGTGCGCATATAGCAAGTCTTTATTCATACTGAATATCAGATTGACTGAATTCTCCATGTGGTCTACATTAAAGGGCACCTTAATTCATCTAGCATGTTTTTGAAATTCAATATTGGTGCATCATTTCTACTTGAAAAAGAAAAGGATAGCTCTAGGAGCTCAGATGCAATATTGAATAACCACCGTTTGGACAGCCAAGCTGTCTTCAACAGGCTATAATGACAAACACTGCGGGTCACTGGTTTATAGAGTTCATAGATAGGACACACACAGGTGTCTGTAATTGGCTGGCTGTGATTTAGAGATATAACAGAACACATACCAAAGCATGATTTCTACTTAACACATCAAAGGGACACAAAAGGCACTAATTTCCTGGAATGACCCAGTACACGCTAAGTTCTTCCCAATGGACGTTGGTTGCAATGCTCTCGTCAAGTTTGTTTGTTTATTTGTCATATGCACATGAAAGAGTCACTACATGACCAATAATGTATCATGTTTGTAGTCATTTATTTTTGTCATTTAAATGCATTTAGTGTTTTTGGAATTTGTCAAGTACAATAAAAATGCATTTTGACCAAATATATTGTCATTTGAAGACTTGGAGGCGTGGCTTGTTGGGGGAATGGCTTTATCTTAGTGATTTTTGGCCACACTGTGATACCAAAGAGCCTACTAAAGTTTTATTGTTAAGACAGTCACCATTTCGTGATAGTCACCATTTCATTACAATATGATTTGGCCAAATTTGCCATACATTTTTAATGTACAAATACATTTCAATGCATGTTGGAATATATTTTACAAAACATGTATTTCACAATATGTTAAATACATCTGAAAATATATTCTTTAATGTGTTTCAGAATATATTTTGAAATACATTAAATACATTTTCCAATGCATTTAACATATTGTGAAATACATTTTAAATACATGTATATATACATTTTAAATACATTCCGTAATATGTTGGAATGTATTTAAAATGTATTTATAAAAAAAAAAAAATGTTTCTTACATTATTTCGACATTTTAAATCTTTCACATGTACACAAACAAATGTATCTGAACCATCATGTATTTTTTCCCCCGTACGGGTAAAGAGGGTGACAGTGCAGTTGGCTGTCAGATCGTTCATCTCTCATCATCGCCCCCAGTCATAGACAGACATGAAATCAACCAATACTGATAAATGGTTAACAGGTGTAGTCTAATTACAGACATCATCTCAACAGCCAAACAAACTGATTGCCATGTCATTTAAATGACAGACATGTTTCTCTGGGAAGCTAATTAAAAGGTAGAAAATCAAGGCTGTTGGGTTTGGAGGTAGTGGAGGGGAGCCTTTACAGTCAAGTGTTCTCCTGGGTCTACTGTAATAAGCTGTTTTCAACACTAATGATGCCATAATGAATATATAATGAGGGGTGGGGTGGGGGATCGAGGGGCTCTATCCCAGGTGGGAAAGGTGTGATGGTGGTAAGAGGGGAGTTGGGGTGCAGGAGGAGGGTATTGTGGACGAATGTGTGGAGGAGAGAGGGGGAATGGGGGCAATTACCTGCTGCAGCAGTGGTGCCCAGGAGAGGTCATCATTAGAGTGAGGGAAAAGGACTGGGTTGGGGGTGACCTCTGTTGCCCCTGACAGTCAGTCAATGTGGACGTATGAGAGGATGAAGAGGAGGAGACAAAGCTGATTCATCTAGATCCGATGCATCCCACCCCCTCTCACCCTTACCCCCAGTTTCCCGTACTCCTCTCTCTCTTTATCCTCTCTGAAATGTATGATTTCGGGTTAAGTTGAGCCATCTGCAGCTTACTGACTTGTTGGAATGCTCCTCTGTGCATTAAGACAGCGTAGAGGCACTTTGAAGCTAGTGTAGGTGTTCGACAAAGCCACAGAGCGGAAGACATCCAGAAGGTAAGGGAGATGGCATGGATGAGAAAGGGATGAGACATCTCTCTGTCTCCCCGGTTGGTTCTCAACAGGGCTATGCATTAAGTCTTTTGCCGATCTTATTTGTATATGGTAATGTACGAGAAATAGTGTGTATACAACGGAAATGTATGTGGTGCTGAGCATTATAAAACACTTCCATGAAGAGAAGCCAAATGCTGTAAGGATAAACGATGTTCAGTTTATAGTGCTTTCATTACAAGGAAACAAAGGAGTAGGAAGAAAAACATAATTGAACGATATAAGCTGCATTTAAAGCTCCAGCTTTAAATGCCTTTCTATAAGAAGACTAATACCCTCCTTTATCTTTGGCTTACAGGGCACGCATGCACACACACCCATACACACACACCCATACACACACACCCATACACATACACCCATACACACACACATTTAAATGTAAGCCCCATTAGAGGGGATCTGCTCACTTCAATATATTATAATGTGATGTTTGCCCTTAATGGAAAATCAATGAGAAGACAAGCCCGCTACCTCTGAGACCATGCAAAATGCAATTTCCAAATTGACATGTGGAGGGTGTGTGTGATTGATTCTGACTGGTGCCCCATTTTAATATTGTTTACCGTGAGCTCATTGACTCTCAGACATCGTCCTCTGGTTCATCTACAACATGCCAAATGACAGGCCTCTTTCTTTTTCTATCCCTCTCTCCCTCCCTCCCTCTCTTCGACTCTTCCATGTCCATATCGCTCTCAGATGAGGATTTTCATGGGGTTAAATGTCAATACACAGTCAATATCAACTAAGCCTGGATGACACGGCCAGAGGGTCTGATTAAACTCACGGTGAAGTATGTCCTATAACAAATTCAAACCTGTTCCCAATCAGACATTTCCCCACACCTCAAACTTCAGCCCTGGAAGGCAATTGACAGCATCAATAAACACCCTGATCTGACTCATTCCACCTAGATACAACAGTGCCAAAGTCCAAACAAAATCCTAGCATCACAGTATACATTGGAATCACAGGAGGTTGGTGGCACCTTAATAGGGACAAATGGGCTTGTGGTAATGACTGGAGTGGAATAGGTGGAATGTTATCAAATGTGTTGTATGCTTTCCATGTGTTTGGTGCAATTCCATTTGCTCCGTTCCAGCCATTATTGTGAGCCGTCCTCCCCTCAGCAGACTCCACTGCTTGGCACTACATATATGGCCCAATAGCCTGGCGAGATCTCAGGACTCCCCCATTGAGTTGGTTCACAGTAAATTGGATTAGCCGTAAAGAGAGGCGTCCAGGTTAATGTGCCCTGGATCACACACTCTCTAGGGGTGTAATAATTAGTCCAAACAAAACAAGAGCTTCATTTGGACAAATTCAGCTTGGTCCCTCCCTGTACGATTTCGTTTGCTTCCTTTTAAGAAATGTTTTGTAACATAATTGGCGGAATGAATATAGCCCAGGGCAAGTGGACAAAACACACACACAGCTTCCAGGAAAATCCATGAACCATCTTCTCACACACTGGCATAAAACAAAGATACACATATTCACCCAAACACATTCACATTAACTGACACATGCACAAAGCGCTGACCCTGAAGTGACACCGTATGCTCTGATAGCTGAAATGCACAATAGGCCGCTGCTACAGCAGACAGATCTGACTGTGAGCTGTAACTAATATCCCTATTACATCTCATCCATCAAAAACATCCCATATTGAAATCAACGGAGGACTGAGCTTATCATTCCAACAAGAGCTCTTTTTAGGAACAAGTGGCACAATCTATTTTCTGCAGGAGCAACAGTATTACATTTTATATACAGCGCATTTGGAAAGTATTCAGACCCCTTGACTTTTTCCAAATTTTGTTACGTTACAGCCTTACTCTGAAATTGATTCAATTGTTTTTTTCCCTCATCAATCTACACACATTACCCCATGACAAAGCAAAACCAGGTTTCATCAGACCAGAGAATTTTGTTTATCATTGTCCGAGAGTCTTTAGGTGCCTTTTGGCAAACTCCAAGCGGGCTGTCATGTGCCTTTTACTGAGGAGTGGCTTCCGTCTGGCCACTCTACCATAAAGACCTGCTTAGTGGAGTGCCGCAGAGATGGTTGTCCTTCTGGAAGGTTCTCCCTTCTCCACAGAGAAACTCCAGAGTTCTACCAGAGTGACCATCAGGTTCTTGGTCACCTCCCTGACCAAGGCCCTTCTCCCCCATTACTCAGTTTGGCTGGGCGGCCAGCTCTAGGCAGAGTCTTGGTGGTTCCAAACTTCTTCTATTTAAGAATGATGGAAGCCACTGTGTTCTTGGGGACCTTCAATGCTGCAGACATTTTTTGGTACCCGTCCCCAGATCTGTGCCTCTACACAATCCTGTCTCGGAGCTCTACGGACAATTCCTTCGACCTCATGGCTTGGTTTTTACTCTGACATGCACTGTCAACTGTGGGACCTTATATAGACAGGTTTGTGCCTTTCCAAATCGTGTCCAATCAATTGAATTTACCACAGGTGGACTCTAATCAAGTTGTAGAAACATCTCAAGGATGATCAATGGAAACAGGATGCACCTGAGCTCAATTTCGGGTCTCATAGCAAAGGGTCTGAATGTAAATAAGGTATTTCTGTTATCTGTTTTTTATAAATTAGCAACATTTCTAAAAACATGTTTTCGCTTTGTCATTATGGGGTAGTGTGTGTAGATTTCTGAGGATTTTTATTTCATTTAATCCATTTTAGAATAAGGCTGTAACAAAATGTGGGAAAAGTCATGGGGTCTGAATACTTTCCGAAGGCACTGTATATCACATTGGGAAAATAGATCCCATTTCTGAGTAAGCCAAGATATTGGGCAGGGCAGAACACTCCACACTTCAATAGCTGCACACACAGCCTCATTGCCCAAACCAAAATGACCTCCATTCAACACCAACATCACTCACCTTGCCGAAATCCCTGACATCAAACAGGTCAAATGGGTCAAACAGCTCACTGTTGCGCAGGCCAAACTTGTCATGGCACACCTTGAGGAACGTCCGGATGTTCTTCAGACAGAGAAACTGGAAGAGAGAGAAGAAACACCTCAAGGTCAGAAACAGTGTGGGATAAGATTTGTGAGGATGTGTACTGGTGAGTTCCCTTCCATTTGGACATTCCACTCCATTGCTTGCTAGTCCCTCAGTTCGCGCCAAGCACAGACTGTTTGATAATGTTTGTTTATGTTGCTTACATTTTCAAACACATTCATATCGAGCCGTGCCGTATGTGCGTATTAGTTATCCTGCGGGAGCACGCTCTCAGTAATCAGAACGTTCTATGTTGAGGGGTGTTTTCCTGATAATATTCTTTATCTGTTAAATGTTTACGTGATACCTATTGAAGCATAATGATTATAAAGTGACATGTGAATCTGAAAATAAAAGATGGAAATTGCTGACCCTGTAAAAAAACACATTTCACTGCACCTATCCGGTGTGTGTGACAATAAAAAAAGATTTCTACATTTTGGGACTGCTGTGAACATCAGAAATATTTCTAGCTCAATCCAACTCCTAGTTTTTTTAAATTGTATTTTAGATTTTTATTTAACCTTTATTTAACTAAGCAATTCAGGTAAGAACAAATTCTTATTTACAATGGCAGCCTACCCCAGCCAAACCCAGCTGACGCTGTGCCAATTGTCCGCCACCCTGTAGGACTCCCAATCGCGGCCGGATGTGATGCAGCCTGGATTCAAACCAGGGACTGCAGTGACACCTCTAGCACTGAGATGCAACGACTTAGACCGCTGCGCCACTCGGAATCTGTAATAAGCAATATCATTGTGACATCTTTTAGAGAATAGGACTATTTAATTTCCTGGTCATGATTGACAGGCCCTCCACTTCCTCCTCCTTCCTGTATGTATGCTAAGCGTGATTAAACACGATGCCAGGCTGATTGTGCTCCTGAGGCTCAGACTGAAGTAGTACATCTCTGACTCAGATAACACAGGCAGAGAGCAGAGAGACACCTGTCTCCTAGCAATATTCCCCCTATAACCCACGCCATAGTATCTCATAGTAGTACATGACTCAAACCAACACTACACTCTTAGAAAAAAAGGTGCTATCTAGAACCTAAAAGGGTTCTTCGGCTGTCCCCAAAGGAGAACCTTTTGAATAACCCATTATGGTAAAAGATATAACCCTTTTCGGTTCCATCTAGAACCCTTTCCACTGAGGATTCTACAAGAAACACAAAAGGGTTTTTACCTGGAACCAAAAATGGTTATTACCTCGGAACAAAAAGGGTTCTCCTATGGGGACAGCCGAATAACCCCTATAGAACCCTTTTTTCTAAGAATGTATGGTCACCTCGTCAGGTATAGGAGAAGTGCTGCATGAACGGTGCTTTCCCTCTAGCATGGATTTAGACATCATTGTGGATTTGCCAGTACATATCAGACACCACTTGGTAGAAGCCACCGGCCCCATGCACTGATGTTATACTAGATCAACCTGCTCTCTCAGTTAGGAATGAGAAGAGTGCGTACCGCATATCTAATATTCCAGGCATGGTGACGTTATAGAATTGGCTAAATTATCTTGTGCATCAGAGCGAATCTCTTCATGAGTAAATGTGTTTCTGCAATAAGTGCAATAAATTTTTCAGACTACGGGTGAGAGACAACCATACCGCGACAAAACAGTAACGCAGCAGCATTATTGTCTTCCATCTCTCACCACCTAATGTGTAGATATTACCTAGCTCACCGGCTCTTTCATACTGTATTTTACCGTGTGGGTCGAGAAGCAGCTGTGGCCATGGAGTGTGAGAGAGGACTGGGAGGCTTTGTTAACCAAAAACACCAAAAGCTTTGGGCTTGAAACACATCCCTTGACTAATTTCAGCTGCTATGGTATGCGTGTTGAGAACAGTCTTTCTTTTGGCACCTGCTGTGTTTTCATGTTAGTAGTTGAGCACCATTGCATTTTTAAGTGGATAATAGGCTAAATGAGTTTGAGATATGATATGTTATTGTCCATTGTTCTGGATATTCATGCCAGTCCTGTGTGTCCAGACCTCAGGTTTCTGCTGATTCACATTCATACAGCACATCTCCACAGAGAGAGAATCACTGCACTGAGCCACATAAGAGAGCAACACCGGCCACCGCGCCCAGTGACGAGCGACGTGATTGGCTGGCCGCTGCTGTGGCATTTGCAGTTCACTAGCTAAGGTTATCATGTCTGGCGATCGTCAAATGGAGAGGAAAAAAAGTGTATTCTTCTGCCAAGGATAAAGGTAACATTTGCAGGAGGAGGTTGGAGTGGGGGGCTCCAGACAGAGATCATAGGAGCGAATATGTGGAGGACATTCTAATGCATGTAATGTTGCCTAGTGGAAGATAACAGAGCTGAGGGGAAGCTGAGGGGATAAGCGGTGGAATCATGATCTGTTGAGGGGAAAACACACATATACACACCATCTCTACAGCTCTGAACAAACCCGGGACACACTCTGAACATGGTCAGGTCCTCAGGCTGCTGCTGGCCTGAATACAACTCACATGGGAGTATCCTACTGTGTTACCCACATATCCATAGCTAGTCTTGCATGTCATTTTTTTGTGTGAAATACTACAGTCAGAACATTGTATCTCTAACTGCACTAAACCTTTTCATTTTAATTTCTTTCCATTTAGCCATTTCTTATTGTTGAGACACGCTTAGAGAGTAGCCCAGTCCAACCTCAGAGACAGGACACCATGTAGCCCAGCCCAACCTCAGAGACAGGACACCATGTAGCCCAGCCCAACCTCAGAGACAGGACACCATGTTGACCAGCCCAACCTCAGAGACAGGACACCATGTTGACCAGTCCAACCTCAGAGACAGGACACCATGTAGACCAGTCCAACCTCAGAGACAGGACACCATGTAGCCCAGTCCAACCTCAGAGACAGGACACCATGTTGACCAGCCCAACCTCAGAGACAGGACACCATGTAGCCCAGTCCAACCTCAGAGACAGGACACCATGTAGCCCAGTCCAACCTCAGAGACAGGACATCATGTTGACCAGCCCAACCTCAGAGACAGGACACCATGTTGACCAGTCCAACCTCAGAGACAGGACACCATGTTGACCAGCCCAACCTCAGAGACAGGACACCATGTTGACCAGCCCAACCTCAGAGACAGGACATCATGTTGACCAGCCCAACCTCAGATACAGGACACCATGTTGACCAGCCCAACCTCAGAGACAGGACATCATGTTGACCAGCCCAACCTCAGAGACAGGACATCGTGTTGACCAGCCCAACCTCAGAGACAGGACACCATGTTGACCAGCCCAACCTCAGAGACAGGACATCATGTTGACCAGCCCAACCTCAGAGACAGGACATAATGTTGACCAGCCCAACCTCAGAGACAGGACATCAAGGCAGTTAACCCACTGTTCCTAGGCTGTCATTGTAAATAAGAATTTGTTCTTAACTGACTTGCCTAGTTAAATAAAGGTTAAGTAAAAAATAAAAACAACATCCAACAACCAGTGTGAGCAAGAAAGAAGACTTGTTGGTATGGGGTGGAGAAGAGAAAAGGGAAGAGAGGAGGATGACATGAGCGAACGGCAAAGAGGGATAAAACAGGTAACAAAGGGCTGTCACCCCCTGACAGCACCTCAGTGGTGTCGCCCAACCCACCCCTCACACAGAGAATAATGCATTACCCCAGCACTGTGGAGGAACTGTAACCCTCAAGTGCACTGCCTCCCCACTGCTTCACAAATGAAGGGATACAAATGCGAGCTTACTCATAAACCTGAGAGCTCTGGAATTAAAGGGAGGGGGAGGAAAAGGGGGTTGTTTTGCCAAAACTGAGGCGCTTTGGTGTTAGCTAAAAGGGAAAGCCGACAGAGAACAAGTCCTGTGGGGTAGAGGGGGATGGGAGTGGAGGAGGGTAAGGGGTGGAGGGGGATGGGAGGGGTGGAGGGGGTTGTTGTGTCTGACTGAGGATGATGAAAAAAGAACAAGTGCAGAGCAACTAGGCAAGCGAGGGGAAAAAGGGTGGATACAGTCTGCTGAGAGATGGGGAGTTGAGAGATGGGTCCACACAGACTGAGACAGCCGATATGACTCAGTGAGTGGATCAGTCAGAGTCAGTGGGAGAGAGTCAAGTCTGTCTAAGAGAGAGTCAAGCAGACAGACACAGTCATTTAAAACACACAGCAGCTGGTGATGTGTGTACCTGTGTCTACGGGAGTGAATCACTCCACACACCTCTGGAAAAACAGGAAGAGAGAACAGAACACTGCAGCCCACTCAACCCTTTCCTCTCCTCCACAGCAGCCCACATAAAAGAGGCTGTGCTGCTTTAGACAGATTGATGAGATGCTACAGGGAGCGGTGTGTGTGTGTGTGTGTGTGAAGACCAGGCTCTCTGGGAAACCTACAGGCGAACACCTCTAGTATTCCTAATACTGTGCTAGATATTACAGTATGTTGTCCATGCTCTGTGTATTTCATCCTCTCTCACCAGCCCTGCCTGTACGTTTAGAAACCCCCTTCTCTCTTGGAATAGGGAGAGCCACACCGTCTGACTGGTGTTAAGAACAGACAACCAGGGGGCCTGGAGGACATCCATCCCTGACTCCCCCACCCCCACCCCCACCCCCACCCCTGTTATCTATGACGGAAGGCAAACTTCCGGTCGCACAGATGTTTTAGCCAGTCAAGAGAAGGCCCTGCTCAGGCTAATCGGGGAGGCAGACACACCATGAATAATACATGAACACTATGCAAATGTTAATCTGATAGCATTACCCCCAAAGCCCCATATAAGGACGCGGAGCGCCCATGTTATCAGATCAAACCCCAACACAACATACGAAGCCTTTCAAATTAGCACCATGTGACCCAGTTTTAAGACCCATGTTAAGTAGGCTAACTACAGGTTTTTAGAAAGGTGAATCTCCATTACAAAGGATCACAATTCATTGGTAAAGCCAGACTCCAGAAGGAGTGGTGGCTGTAGGGATTCAGAATGGTTGAGATAATTGAGTCCACCTTCACCTTTGCTCCAACTGTATATAAGATGTTAGCACACAAGCTAATTGCCTCAAGGGGCAGTTCTTAGATAAGAGGCATGTATTGAAAGTGGAGTGTACAACTTGGTTCAACTAACATATCTGCTCTCTCACGCTCTCGCTCTCTTTCTCACACGCACACACACACACAGGTCAATCTGCTGAAAATAGAAAAGCCAGTGAACTTTAGTCAACTGAAAGGATGTCCTCTTAAGAGAAAAAAAGCTTTGTGAGAAATATGAAGCAGAACGGAGGAAAGAGACAGAAGAGAAATGTCTTGAAGGTACTCTGCCTGCTAAAGCAGAACCATCCTCAGCTGGGAACAAAGATGTGCTCTCATGGATAATGGAGAGAACGGAGAGGATCTATTCAATGAAGTTAACGGAACTACAGTCTCTCTCACAGTACCAGGCAGAGGCCAGGCCAGCCAGGCCAGCCAGCTGCAATATATTGTAGATGGGCACCAACATGTCCCTCTCCTACATAGCTTCACTCCCCAATCCACCCTAATGACATCATCCATGCCATTGTCAATCAACACCTGGACCTCTGAGTAAACCCTGGTAGGTGTCATCAGTCAGGCACCAGAATAGGCTAACAATGTGTATGTTGTGTGTATGCCTCCACCACATTGTGTGTGTGTGTGTGTTGTGTGTATGCCTCCACCACATTGTGTGTGTGTGTGTTGTGTGTATGCCTCCACCACATTGTGTGTGTGTGTTGTGTGTATGCCTCCACCACATTGTGCGTATGTGTGTGTTGTGTGTATGCCTCCACCACATTGTGTGTGTGTTGTGTGTATGCCTCCACCACATTGTGCGTATGTGTGTGTTGTGTGTATGCCTCCACCACATTGTGTGTGTGTGTGTTGTGTGTATGCCTCCACCACATTGTGTGTGTGTGTGTATGTGTGTGCGTGCGTGCGTGAGGAGCAGGTGAGGAATGGACCCAGGGCAGCGGAAGACAAAAGGCAGCAAAGAGCCTTATTTAACACCTCAATTCTATCTGACCTGATTTCCCATTTCCTCTGACCTTAAAGATGCACTATGCAGAAATCACTTCCATTTCCTGGTTTCAAAAATTCTAATAGTTCGCCTAATTAAGATAGGGAATTAAGATAGGGAAGCATAGAAATAGCGCACATGGAACAGATCTACCGCTTCTTAGACTTTCTTTCAATGAGAATGACAGATATATAACTTACTATGTGAATTTGGTTGGGTCTCCCAAAAAGTTACATATTGCAGCTTTAAATACTGTTTTCTCCCACATCCATCTGCAAAATAATAATTCATTACATTTCCTCCTCTGGGGGTTCAAATGGGTGAAAAATTACGTGCAATATTTCTATGTTTTGTTTTCTGACACAGGGCTTTTACCCTCGTGTGACCAAGCTTATTTAGAGAGTGGGTGAGCATTTCCAAATCAAGATTTGGTTTTCCGTGAAGGACTCAAAAAGAATGTTATCATCCACTTGGCTGCTCTGGTCACTCTGGAGAGTTAACTTCCTGTTGTCTTTAGACAAGCCAGAGGTATGGGCCTGGAAACGTCATGTCAACCAAGGAGATATCCATTTTACCTACATTAATCCTGCCCTTTCCAACCCTGCTCACCAAAACCCTCAAAGAATATTGAATCAGACACCACACTTTAGTATGAATATTCTTGTTTTGCGAACCAAAACCTGGGTGCAAACAACCAAAATCTATAATACCTACAGATCAGAGGAGGCTGGTGGGAGCAGCTATAGGAGGAAGTCCTCATTGTAATGGCTGGAATGGAATGGATGGAACAGTATCAAACACATCAAACATACAGACACCACGTTTGACTTTGTTCCATTAATTCCATTCCAGCCTTTACATTGAGCCTGTCCTCCTATAGCTTCACCCAGCAGCCTCCTCTGCTACAGTACTCTAGGTGCAGAATGAGCTGTGCACCATAGACCCTGGAGAGAAGCAGTGTGTGCGCAATCTCTGGTTGTTAGAAACACAATCTCATTGTAGTTCTGTTGTTGGTAGTCTCAGCCCTTCCACATCCTCTCAGCCCCCTGAGCAAAGTGTGGAGATGGCTGCTGAGAATCTAAGACCACACCGGATCAATGGCCAGGTAATTTATGACACCAGGCTGGGGAGCAGAGGACTGCATCTATCTTCTCCCAGCCCCACCGTCTCCCTCCTCCCTCACCAGGGTATTTCTCATAGCAGTGATTTAGATCCTGTCTTAGATCTAGCTCCTTCATCTTCTTCCTTCCCTGGGAAGGCCAGAGACATCATACAGTGAGAGGGCGGGGGAAATCAATGCTTTTATATTGAGAGTGCCCAGCGTAACAGCAGTACTGAGTGTGTTTTCACCAAATAGAAACTGGGTTTGAGAACACTAGGATAGATGCACGGATTGGGCTTTACAGATGTAGGATCTTAATTTGATCACCCTGTTGCAGTGTATTTTGAGGTATAAAAATGCTTCTGAAGTTTGTCATTTCCATTTTCTAATTTCCGACTTGATTTTCCCATACAAAAAATGTATCAACCCCTATAAAAATGTCCATTAATTATAATAATAATATAAATATAATAATAATTATTAACATTTCCTTTTGCTGCATGATCATTTTCCTGCTGTAGCAAATGGAGATCCTATACCTGTATAATAGCCTATAATGAGTTTAATTATAAACAGATTTGAATGTTTTGACACTGCGGCATAATAGGAAGCATGCCCATTTTGTCCCATAATGCCTTAAATGTATTTGACACGCTTTATTCACACATTGAGGTTACTTTTAGCACACAGCCTCAAACCAAACTCTGGATGTTGGCTTCTTTATGCCTGTGACATGCATTTAATCAATTAATTGCATTCTTGAACCATGCGATCAATTGTCAGTTGTAAACATGTATTTTTCTTCACTACGCTGCCTGCAGCATGATCTCTTTTGCCTGCGTGCATATAAAAACGGACAGTTGTTGGTCGGGGCACGTGTCCCGAGTCTGCAGAGGAGAGCATATTATTCCTACTTTAGAATTCATTGTAGCCAGCAGGTCAAACTAAAATAAACGAGTCAGTCAGAAAAACGAATCATGACTCTCGAGTCAGTAAAAAGATCAAAAATAAGTTAAAAAATAACAAAATCGTTCACGAACTGCACATCACTAGTACAGTGCATTCGGGAAAGTATTCAGAACCCTTGACTTTTTCCACATTTTGTTACGTTACAGCCTTATACTAAAATGGATTCAATAAGAAATGTTCCTCATCAATCTGCACACAATAACCCATAATGACAAAGCGAAAACAGTTTGTTGTTTTAAAAATAAGAAACTGAAATACCTTATTTACATAAGTATTCAGACCCTTTGGTATGAGACTCGAATTTGAGTTCAGATGCATCCTGTATCCATTGATCATCCTTGAGATGTTTTTACAACTTCATTGGAGTCCACCTGTGGTAAATTCAATTGACTGGACATTATTTGGAAAGGCACACACGTGTCTATATAAGGTCCCACAGTTGACAGTACATGTCAAAAACCAAGCCATCAGCAAAAACCGAGCCATGAGGTCGAAGGAATTGTCCGTAGAGCTCCGAGACAGGTTTGTGTAGAGGCACAGATCTGGGGAAGGCCACCAAAACATTTATGCAGCATTGAAGGTCCCCAAGAACACAGTGGCCACCATCATTCTTAAATGGAAGAAGTTTGGAAGCACCAAGAGTCTTCCTAGAGCTGGCCACCCGGCCAAACTGAGTAATCGGGAGGGAAGGGCCTTGGTCATGGAGGTGACCAACAACCCAATGGTTACTTTGACAGAGCTCTGTGGAGACGGGAGAACCTTCCAGAAAGAAAACCATCTCTGCAGCACTCCACCAATCAGGTCTTTATGGTAGAGTGGCCAGACGGAAACCACTCCTCAGTAAAAGGCACAAGACAGCCCGCTTGGAGTTTGCCAAAAGGCTACTAAAGGACTCTCAGACTATGAGAAACAAGATTCTCTGGTCTGATGTAACAAAGATTGAACTCTTTGGCCTGAATGCAAAGCCTCACATCTGGAGGAAACCTGGCACCATCCCTACGGTGAAGAATGGAGGTGGCAGCATCATGCTGTGGGGATGTTTTTCAGCGGCAGGGACTGGGAGACTAGTCAGGATCGAGGGAAAGATGAATGGAGCAAAGTACAGAGAGATCCTTGATGAAAACCTGCTCCAGAGCGCTCAAGACCTCAGACTGGGGCGAAGGTTCCACTTCCAACCGGACAACAACCTTAAGCACACAGCCAAGACAACGCAAGAGTGGCTTCGGGACAAGTCTCTGAATGTCCTTGAGTGACCTAGCCAGAGCGCGGACTTGAACCCGATCGAACATCTCTGAAGAGACCTGAAAATAGCTGTGCAGTGACACTCCCCATCCAACCTAAAAGAGCTTGAGTGGATCTGCAGAGAAGAATGGGAGAAAGTTCCCAAATACAGGTGTGCCAAGCTTGTAGCGTCATACCCAAGAAGACTTGAGGCTGTAATCACTGCCAAAGGTGCTTCAACAAAGTATTGACTGAGGGGGTCTGAAAACGTATGTAAATGTGATATTTCAGTAGCATTTTTATACATTTTCAAAAATTTCTAAAACCCAGTTTTTGCTTTGTCATTATGGGGTATTGTGTGTAGATTTATGAGGGGAAACAAACAATTTAATCAATTTTAGAATAAGGCTGTAACGTAACAAAATTTGGAAAAAGTCAAGGGGGTCTGAATACTTTCCGAATGCACTGTATGTACAATAGTTATGTATCTGAGGTAGTGCACCAAGTAATGGGATCACATAACCTTAGAATGTCAACTGTGGCCCCCAGGGCAGAAGACAGAATATTGGTACAGTTGACATTGACATGCAGATGGTTTACTATCAGGGTTGATAGTCAGTTAGAGTGCCTTCAGAAGGTATTCATACCCCTTGACTTTTTCCACATTTTGTTGTGTTACAGCCTGAATTCAAAATTGATTAAATATATTTCACCCGTCTACACACAGCACCCCATAATGACAAAGTGAAAACATGTTTTTATAAATGTTTGCAAATGTATTGAAAATGAAATACAGAAATATATAATTTACATTGTAGAAGCACCTTTGGAGGCTATTACAGCTTTGAGTCGTCTTCGGTATGTCTGTATCAGCTTTGCACATCTGGATTTGGGGATTTTCTCCAATTCTTCCTTGCATATTTTCTCAAGCTTTGATTAAATTAGATGGAGAGTGGAGGTGAACAGCAATCTTCAAGTCTTTCCACAGATTTTCAATGGAATTCAATTCTGGGCTTTGGCTGGGTCACTCAAGGACTTTCATGTTCTTGTTCTGAAGCCATTCCAGCGTGGCTTTGGCTGTATGCTAGGGGTCATTGTCCTGTTGGAATGTAAATCTTCGCCAGTCTATGATCGTTTGCACTCTGAAGCAGGTTCTCATCAAGGATTTGCCTGTATTTGGCTCCATTCATTGTTCCCTCTATCCTTACCAGTCTCCCAGTCCCTACCGCTGAAAAGCATACCCTTAGCATGATGCTACCAACACCATTCTTCATGGTAGGGATGGTGTTAGAAAGGTGATGAGTCGTGTCTGGTTTTCTCCAGACACAGCTTGCATTCAGGCCAAATAGTATAATGTTTGTCTCATCAGACCACATAATATTTGCCTAATGCTCTTTGCAAACTCTAGCCGTGCTGTCATGTGCCTTTTTCTCAGGAGTGGCTTCCATCTAGCCACTCTCCCATAAAGCCCAGATTGGTGAAGTGCTGTAGAGACTATTGTCCTTCCGACAAGTTCTCCCATATCAGCCAAGGAACTCTGTAGTTCTGTCAGAGTGGTCATTGGGTTCTTGGTCACCTCTCTGACCAAAGTCCTTCTTCCCAGTTGCTCAGTTTGGTCGGACGGCCAGCTCTAGGCAGTCTGGGTAGTTCTATATATTTTTTTTCAATTTCCAATGATGGAGACCACTGTGCTCTTGGAAACGTTCAACACTTTAGAAATGGTTTTATACCTACAGAAACTGAGTTATGTTGCCGTGGCTTGCTTTACAAAGCAGGCAGACAGGCATCAAGACATTCAGTTACTGTTCGATTGAACAGGCAAAACAAGTGACCTAAGCAACTTTGAGTGTTGTATAATTGTCGGTGCCAGGTGTGCCGGTTCCAGTATCTCAGAAACAGCCGGCCTCCTTGGCTTTTCACACACGACAGTGTCTAAGGTTTACTGAGAATATTGGGACAAACAAAAAACATCCAGTCATTGGCAGTCCTGTGGGCGAAAACAGCTCATTGATGAAAGGTTGAATGAGAATGGCAAGAATTATGCAAGCTAACAGGCTGGCCACAAACAGGCAAATAATGGCGCAGTACACTGGGCTTTTGCAGCAGACGACCACATCGGGTTCCACTCCTATCAGCTAAAAACAAGAAGACAACATCTCCAGTGGACACACAATCACCGAAACCGGACAATTGAGGAGTGGAAAAACATCACTGGTCCAACAAATACCGGTTCTTGTGGCGTCATGCTGATGGCAGAGTCCATGGCCCCATCATGCCTGGTATCAATGGTGCAGGCTGGTGGGGGTGGTATAATGGTGTGGGGAATGTTTTCCTGGCACAAGTTAGGTGCCTTGATACCAATAGAGCAATGTTTCCATGACCAAAGAATTCAGGCTGTTCTAGAGGCAAAGGGGGGTCCGACCCGATACTAGATGGGTGTACATAATAAACTGTCCACTGAAATCAACAGACAGTCCCTTGGACTTCATGGTATATTTTTTGCTCTGACATGCACTGTCAACTGTGGGACCTTATATAGACAGGTGTGTTTCTTTCTAAATCATGTCCAAACAATTGAATTGGCCACAGGTGGACTCCAATAAAGTTGTAGGACAATGAAATGAAATTGGATGCACCTGAGCTCAATTTGGAGTGTCATAGTGAATGGAGTGTGAATACCTACGTAAATGAGATATTTCTGTTTTTAATTTACAATACATTTGCAAATGGAAATTTAAACATGTTTTCACTTTGTCATTATGTGGTTTTGTGTGTAGATGAGTGGGGGGAAAATCGATTTAACCAATTTTGAATTCAGGCTGTCACACAACAAAATGTGGAAGGGGGTATGAATACTTTCTGAAGGCAGTCCATTTCTGAGATTATAATTTAAACCTACATTAGGGTTCCAAAAGGGTTCTTCAGCTATCCCCATAGGATAACCCTCTGTGATAAGGGTTCTACATGGTACCCAAAAGAGTTCTACCTGGAGCCAAAAGGGTTATACCTAGAACCAAAACGGGTTCTTTAAAGGGTTTACCTATGGCGACAGCCGAAGAACCCTTTTAGGTTCTAGATAGCACCTTTTTTCGACAAGTGTAGGTCACCCAAGTCTCATCCCATTGGACTCATTAACCAATAACATAACCATCTTTCTCTGAAATAATTTCTAAATCAAAACCTTATCTATGAAACAGCATGGGAATATAATGATAATCACATAAAATAACAGTATTAAAGCCTTTGAGGGGGCTTATGGCGTAGTTGGCTTGGGGTGTATTGGAATGTATGGGAGTACAGCTGGTGTGATTTCTGAGATTACCTGGGAGGTGACTAATGCTATTAACATGGAGAACAGCCTGTTAATTACCCATCAGCCTCTGAGGGCTTTAATCAGCCCTCTCCCTGCCTGCCTACCCTCCTTGTCTCTACCAGGGTAAACAATAATTCAATCAGTCAGGAAGCTATCCGGGCAGCTCAGCTACACTATACACCAAACAGGCAATAGAATAAATTATTTGATGGTCATGATCTATTGTGAGAAACAATTTCACTATCATCCACTGGAGATACGTAAAGAACAGCGGTGGATATATTGCACAGGCTTTTGAAATGGAGAAGTACACATTTTATGTGAATGTACTGCCTTATCTAGGGTGTCCACCCACTCTGCCCAGTGTGGGTGAACGTGCTTTGGTGATAAAATTTCACTTCCTCATGTTCTAAAATACATTTTCCCAAGACAAATATGATTCTTCATGATCTGAATCAATCAGTGGGGTCTTTCTTTAACAAATCATTAACATTCTATCCAAAAACTCCGTAACCTAACACATCCGATAATAAGCAACGAGCTCTGTTGACAGAAAGGTGCCGCTTTCTGGCAGCGACTTTTGAGAATTTTACATGTTGTGGTGGTTGTCTGCAAAGTTGTTTCCGCAGGTCGCAAAAAGCTAAATGAACATCACACAAGCTAAATTTAATCGAAAAAGGCTTTGAAAATAAAAAGCTTGTAGAAATCTGAACGCTCTGTTGACGTTTCACAGAGATACGCTTGATGACAGGAATTTCACATTAATATGAAAAAGGCTATACAAAAATATGAAAATACTACATCCCATGTCTCAAAATCGATATCTATCTTACCTTTTATATTGTTTTAGGAAAGATGACGAATTCAACGGTGAGCCTGTCAGATTGCCTTAATTCTCACATAGCATCCAGCCTAGCTGACCCAATTTTATTTTCCAGATTTTTTTACCACTTTTTTTCAAATCAAATGAAATTGTATTTGTCACATGCTTCAAATCAAATCAAATCAACTTTTATTGGTCACATACACATATTTAGCAGATGTTATTGCGGGTGTAGTGACATGCTTATGTTCCTAGCTCCAACAGTGCAGCAGTATGTAACAAGTCACAACAATACATTAAAATCTACAAGTAAAAGAATGGAATTAAAAAATACATAAATATTAGGATGAGCAATGTCGGAGTGGGATTGACTAAAATACAGTAGAATACAGTATTTACATATGAAATGAGTAAAGCAGTATATAAACATTATTAAAGTAACTAGTGTTCCGTTATAATTATCAATGTAAATACCTACATGTACATATTACCTCGACTAACCTGTACCCCCGCACATTGACTCGGTACCGATACAGAGCCTCGTTATTGTTATTTTATTGTGTTACTTTTTCTTTTTATACTTTAGTTTATTTAGTAAATATTTTAACTTTATTTCTTGAACTGCATTGCTTGTAAGTAAGCATTTCACGATAAGGTCTACGCCTATTTTATTTGGCACGTGTGACAAATAAAATTTGATTTCATTTAAAGTGACCAGTGATTCCATGTCTATGTATATAGGGCAGCAGCCTTTACTCAGGGTTGAGTAACCTGGTGGTAGCTGGCTAGTGATGGCTATTTAACAGTCTGATTAACTTGAGATAGAAGCCGTTTTTCAGTCTCTCTGTCCTAGCTTTGATTCACCTGTACTGACCTCGCCTTCTGGATGATAGCCGGGTGAACAGGCTATGGCTCGGGTGCTTTATGGCCTTGATGATCCTTTTTGCCTTCCTGTGACATCGGGTGCTGTAGGTGTCCTGGAGGGCAGGCAGTGTGCCCCCTGTAATGCGTTGGGCAGACCACACCACCCTCTGGAGAGCCTTGCAGTTGTGGGCAGTGCAGTTGCTGTACCAGACGGTAATACAGCCCAACAGGATGCTCTCAATTGTGCATCTGTAAAAGTTTGTGAGGGTCTTAGGGGACAAAATTTCTTCAGACTTCTTCACCACACTGTCTGTTGGGTGGACCATTTCCGATTGTCAGTGATGTGTACGCCGAAGAACCTGAAGCTTTTCACCTTTTCCACTGAGGTTCCATCGATGTGGATAGAGACATGCTCCCTCTGCTGTTTCCTGAAGTCCACAATCAGCTCCTTCGTTTTGTTGATGTTGAGGGAGAGGTTATTTTCCTGGCACCACTCCGCCAGGGCCCTGACCTCTTCCCTGTAGGCTGTATCGTCATTGTTGGTAATCAGGCCTACCACTGTTGTGTCGTCTGCAGATTTGATGATTGAGTTGGAGGCGTGGGCGCAGTCATGGGTGAACAGGGACTACAGGAGGGGGCTGAGCACACACCCTTATGGGGCCCCTATGTTGAGGATCAGCGTAGTGGGGTTGTTGTTTCCTACCTTCACCACCTGGGGGCGGCCCGTCAGGAAGTCCAGGACCCAGTTGCACAGGGCAGGGTTCAGATCCAGGGCCCCAAGCTAATGATGAGCTTGGAGGATACTATGGTGTTGAAGGCTGAGCTAACAGCAAAAAGCTTACTTACGGGCCCTTCCCAACCAATGCAGAGTGAAAAATATAGAACAAATCTCCTAGGGCAATATGAGAATTGAAGTGGGTCCAGGGTGATAATCATCTAGACAGGTTACCTTGGTGTTCCGGGGCAAAGGGACTATGGTGGTCTGCTTGAAACATGTAGGTATTACAGACTGGATCAGGGAGAGGTTGGAAATGTCAGTGAAGACACCCACCAGCTGGTCAGCGCATGCGCGTCCTGGTAATCCGTCTGGCCCCGCGGCCTTGTGAATGTTAACCTGTTTAAAGGTCTTACTCACATCGGCTACGGGAGAGCAAAATCACACTGTTGTCTGGAACTGCTAGTGCTCTCATGCATGGTTTAGTGTTGCTTGTCTCGAAGCGAGCATAGAAGGCAGCTCGTGGCTGGGCTTCCATTTGTAATGCATGATACATCCGGCGAGAGTCAGAGCCGACATAGTACAATTCTATATTAGTCCTGTATTGATGCTTTTCCAGTTTGATGGCTTTCTTCTAAGCATCTGGATTAGTGTCCCGCTCCTTGAAAGCGGTAGCTCTAGCCTTTAGCTCAGTGCGGATGTTGTCTGTAATCCATGGCTTTTGATTGGGATATGCAGGTAGGTCACTGTGGGAACGACGTCTTTGATGCACTTATTAATATAAACATCTCTGGCCTCCATTGATTTCATCAGGTTAATCTTGGCCATGCTACAAGGGTAAAAACTCAAATAACTTTTGAACGGATGATGACCGCAAGGTTGCAAGGTTGCAAGTAACCGCAAGGTTGCAAGTTCAAATCCCCGAACTGACAAGGTACAAATCTGTCGTTCTGCCCCTGAACAGGCAGTTAACCCACTGTTCCAAGGCCGTCATTGAAAATAAGAATTTGTTCTTAACTGACATTTTTTACAAAAATGATAGAGACCTGAGGAGTATTTACACAAATCATTTTTACCCATTATTATTTTACCCATTGGTCAAAATATTTGTTTTTTATTGGACAACCAACCTTACCCCAACTCTAAACCTAAACCTCAATGTTGTTGCTTATGGTTGCGGTTTTGGAGCTGTCTGGGCATACCTATGCCCGAATGCTAGTCATTCTAGAAAAGCCAAATTAGAAATTTTGCAGAAGGGTTGTAGAGCTGAATGTTTTTGGCATAGCCCTCTGTCTGTGATGAGCAAGAGCTGATGAAGGGTCATCACACTGATTCATCGCTAACTGGAATCTTAAGTTGTTTAGAGCTGACCTTTTAGTTGAGGAGTTTGATTTTATGTTTGGGTGTCCCTGCTGCTGGCCAGCTTTGACTTCTAGTTGTGCAGTGGGAAAGTTGCCTAAGTAAAACAAGTTCATCAACACTTTCACGACCCAACTAAACGCCAGTGTAGTATCAACTGTCACATCACGTTGAGTCTCAGGTCTAAAATAACATGTATTTTTCTGTCCGTGCTTCACATTCCTTGGTGGGGGCTGACAGCACTGTGCAAGGAGCACGCTTCCTGTTTACACTTCCCTGACAATTATATCGGAAAGCTTTTTGGCACAGACCCACCCAGAATTAATGACTGTTGAATATGTGTGTGTGTGTTTGGGGGTGTTGTCTGTCTCTACATTTTTAAACACCTCTCGTCATGGCATGTGTTATATCCGCTCGCAGTTTATAACTCTCACATAAATTGAAGAAACAGTCATAAATTATCCACACTTGTCTGTGTGGGATCCTTGGGCACCTCCCAAGGATAACTGAATTAACTTCTCAGATATCTATGACACCGCCACCCCTCTTGTAATATCAAAGAGACCCAGGTAGACTACAGCAATGTCTGCTGTACCAAAGAAGAGATAGCAGCAAGAGGCTTATCTCTCTTATCTGAGAGAAAAAGACAGAGGGAAAGAGACACAGAGAAAGAGACGGCGAGACAGAGAGAGAGAGGCGGAGAGAGAGATGGAGAGAGAGCGCTTTGTCAGGCGAATATGGCAGTGAACAAAATCTTTGCAGGATCAAACGTGCAGTCTCTGCCAGTGATCCTCCAGAAGGGGAGCAGGGAGGAGAGGGAGGGAGAAGCATCAGAGAGATGGGCCCGAGCCAGGAAGAGCTGGGGCTTTCATCAGCCAGCCACCCAGCACCTGGTGCCAGTCCAGCCCTCCACTGCTCAGCCTGAGAAAGGCCACATGAAGGCACCTCTGTAGAAATCACAGTCCCAGTCAGTCACACACACACCGTAAGGGTGTGTGTGTGTGTGTGTGTGTGTGTGTGTGTGTGTGTGTGTGTGTGTGTATGTGTGGTTGCTTTTATGTGAGGGCTCATTTAAGATTCCTGTTTCCCCTTGAAGTGCATGCTAAAGTCTGTCAGACATAGGCATACAAGGTGCGGGACATCGGCATGCTTGTTATCGGATCAGAGACGAGAGGGTACTAAACTCTGCCACAAGAAAGCATTGCAGGCCTTCCCTACCACATAAATAATTCATCAAGTTGGTTTTCAACATAAGTCTGGGTTGGTTTTCCACCACAGTCTGATGGCCAGAACAGAGATTGGTTTTCAGTGAGAAGTGAATGGACCTGCTACAGTCAGACCATCCCAGCAGGCTGAGGTGTATGGCTTAGACAGAGATGGGTTAGAGGGGACAGACAGAGATGGCTTCCCTGTTTATCATTCCACTCATATCAGCTGGCCACTGGCTCCGGCATCTCTTTCAATATAGGAAAGAAAAAGCTGGCACTCTGGATTTAGCCTACTTTCCAACATGCCCATGGGGGGGATCACAGGGACTAAGCCGCTTAATAACAGAGAGCTGAAATACTAACGAGCGGGAATAGGAACAAGCTCCAGAGAACGGGAGAAAAAGTGGGAATGGGAGAAAAAATAGAAAAAACGTGACATAATCTGCCATGGGGAATGAGATATTAGCTGTGTTAATACAGTTTACAGCTAAATTACTTTATGACTTGTGTTTCGTGGAAATGAGTAGTGATGGGGAAAAAAATTGATAGTTACATATCGCAAGTACCGATTTGCAAAAAAAATATTTTGAAATGGCGTTAACTAGAGCTAATAGTCGGCTGTATCTGTGCCAAAACATTTTCATCCTATAGCTTGTTCTCTATCTTTTTTATAGTGAAACAACATGTTATCAGTATTTTTATTTCCATGACTGATCAATACTCATTTTCTAATTCTTTCTCTTGTCTCACCACATAAAGAATTGTGAGAATCGCAACACATATCGTATCGACACATAAGTATCGTGATAATATCATATTGTGAGTTCCCTGGCAATTCTCAGCCCTATAAATTAGGTATTTTTAGTGTATTGTCTGGCCGGTCATCAGTGTGGTACTGTTAGTGGGTGGTCCAGCCGGGTCATCAGTGTGGTATTGTTAGTGGGTGGTACAGCCAGGTCATCAGTGTGGTATTGTTAGTGGATGGTACAGCCGGGTCATCAGTGTGGTATTGTTAGTGGATGGTACAGCCGGGTCATCAGTGTGGTATTGTTAGTGGGTGGTACAGCCGGGTCATCAGTGTGGTATTGTTAGTGGGTGGTACAGCCGGGTCATCAGTGTGGTATTGTTAGTGGGTGGTACAGCCAGGTCATCAGTGTGGTATTGTTAGTGGATGGTACAGCCGGGTCATCAGTGTGGTATTGTTAGTGGATGGTACAGCCGGGTCATCAGTGTGGTATTGTTAGTGGGTGGTACAGCCGGGTCATCAGTGTGGTATTGTTAGTGGATGGTACAGCCGGGTCATCAGTGTGGTATTGTTAGTGGGTGGTACAGCCAGGTCATCAGTGTGGTATTGTTAGTGGATGGTACAGCCGGGTCATCAGTGTGGTATTGTTAGTGGATGGTACAGCCGGGTCATCAGTGTGGTATTGTTAGTGGGTGGTACAGCCGGGTCATCAGTGTGGTATTGTTAGTGGATGGTACAGCCGGGTCATCAGTGTGGTATTGTTAGTGGGTGGTACAGCCGGGTCATCAGTGTAAGCGGGTGGATGTTGGTCGGAGTGTGAAGCATCCCACTTGGCTTTCATCACTCTGCATTATTATCCTAAACAATATTAACCATTAATACCTATATAATATAATAGCAATTCTTATGCAATTCTTATTAATTACAAGTAAAGTAGAAGACTCAGCTGACCTCTAAGCTATCTACATAATACACTGTATGGTTTTATTTAGACTCAATGTTAACACAATTCATGCAGAACATGAGTTTGTTAAGTCATTCCAAAAACAGCTTGTCCTGAAGGACGATGATTAAATATATAATCAGTCATCATCATCATGACCAGTGTCCTTGAGTTATGTTTACGACATGTGTTACAAGTGAACAGATTGTATCATTCCCATAATGCATGCAGCAGTTACCAGCAGTAATCACATAAGGGGGATTTCCTCATTCAGCAGTCCATCTCCAAAACCACTAAACCATGTCAGACTTCCCTGTCCTCCAATATTACATTGTAGAGGGTGTGTGTCAGACAGAGAGAATTGATAGGAGAGAGAGAAAGAGAGGAAGAGTTCCCCCAAAAGTTTACCCAAGGGTAAAGGAGGAGAGGAGTTCACCCAAGGGCAGTCTCCTGGTTCCAAGTGAACTCTCCTCTCCCTAATGTAATTTAGGGCTCCACCCAGTGACATCATCTTGTCCAAGGCCAGAATACCAGTCACCAGTCATCGTAGGAGCAAATGTCTCTGTCTCTGGATCAACATGTGGTAAGACAGACGAGGCAGATTTAGGTCTACGCTGTGTGCCAATAAGAGTAATGCACTGTAACCTTTGTCCCCAAGCCCAGCTTTTATTGTTACAGTAAGAGCAGTTTAATTCACTTCCTGCCAGGAATAGAAATGAGGAAGTTGCAGATTCAAGTGAAAAGACTGCACTCTGGGGTAAAGGACTAAACTTCCCAGACTGGGAAAGTAAAATGACAGGAGGTATACTAATAAAAGCAGTAGCCATAGTTGAGTCTGAAACTTGAGTTGCAAAAATATCAAAGTTCACTTCAATTCTTTATTTCATAAAATACACCAGTAAGGGAGTTGTCAAAGTTGGAGGTGAGTTGTTTTGATCAGTTTATATGAGAAGTGTTGCTCTATTCCGTGCCAGGAGCCCTAGCATACACATATATCTGGAGGCTATAGCTCTACATTCCTATGCCGGCCTTTTTCACAAGCTGTTAGGCCTGTCCCGGACTTAACGGCTTGTCAGACGCAGGAAAAAGTCATAATTTGGATGACAGTGAGAGAGTGGGGATTGAGAATGTAACACTATGTTACAGTATTTGGACCTGGATTAGGTGCCCTCCATTATAATACAGAGAGACCGCTGCAGAGTTAAATGGAATATTTTATCAGTTTAGACACACGGTAGCTGTAAAATTGCTGTATTAATATCTGCCTGTCACAACTGGAGAGCATTCAGCCCACAGTCTGGTTTCTGTCTGTAGCTATGAGAGGATATGAAGTGTTACAGTATGAATACTGAAATAGTGGAGGAGAGGTGAGAGTTATGGAAATGACAAACTATTGTCAAACAGAGAAATACATCATATTCATATTTCCCACCAGAGCCAAAACACAAGCCAGAAGACTTTGGACTAAATCTCAGCGCAATTGACCTGTAGTATTGCCTTATGTGTGTCTTGGAGGATCTTCTCTCGTGGGAGCCTATAAAAATGTTAAGCTACAGAGTCGGTTAAGTAGAATCTGAATCTTTCCTCTGATGTGGAACAGGGAGTGCAACAAATGTCCAAAAACATTTCAACCATGCTCTGCTCTCCTCGTCCCACAGCCAGCATGATTTAGCACTCTTCTCAGCAGGCCTGAGTCTCACATTTTTCTCTTCCTTTGCGTCTCTCTCTCTCTCTCTCTCTCTCTCTCTCTCTCTCTCTCTCTCTCTCTCTCTCTCTCTCTCTCTCTCTCTCTCTCTCTCTCTCTCTCTCTCTCTCTCTCTCTCTCTCTCTCTCTCTCTCTCTCTCTCTCTCTCTCTCTCTCTCTCTCTCTCTCTCTCTCTCTCTCTCTCTCTCTCTCTCTCTCTCTCTCTCTCTCTCTCTCTCTCTCTCTCTCTCTCTCTCTCTCTCATATATATATAAAGCTGCTGAATGAAGAGACACACCTTCTCTTTCATGTGGACTTATTACTGGCTTATCTTCACATTATCTTCACATGGCTGATTCCACTTCCTGCTCAGAACAGAGTGTGTTGAATTTCCATATTTCTCTGTAGGGAGGGTGGCGTGACGGCAGAAATCACACCAGAGACAAACAGCCCATTTAGCCTTATCAAAGCAGACATCTATTGCTGACTCTCTGAAAAAATGGCAGGGAAGTAAGCTTTTAGATAGGATCTGTTAGACTATTCCACTAGAAGCAATACCAAAACACCGTCCCACAATACAACCACCCCCACCCTCCACATCCAGTGTATCAACCCTACAGCTGTACTCGATATGTTTATGACTCAACTATAATATCCAATATTGCATGCTTAGATACAGCTCTAGGGTCAATTCTGACTATACTTTTTAATGTAGCATTGCTCGAGGGGAAATTTTAACACTGCACCGAGATCAGGCCTGACAATTCAAACCGTGTGATGCTATGACTAGGCCGGCTGTCACTACATAGAAAATTGCCAGACATAAAGAGGCTTCTAACTTAGCCATAATAAAAGTTGTTGGCTCTGACTCTGTGTAACAGAAGGACAATAGCAGTTAGCTGATGTGGGTGTTAAAGGCCCAGTGCAGTCAAAAACGTGATTTACCTATGTTTTATATTCTGGGTGTACAAAACATTAGAAACACCTTCATAATATTGAGTTTCACCGCCTTTGCTCCCGGTGCGTCCATTGACGCACCGTAACATAATAAAATAATCCCATCAAAATCCGTCAGTTTAAGATAGAGATATCAGTTTAAGATAGAGATATCAGTTTAAGATAGAGATATCAGTTTAAGATAGAGATATCAGTTTGTTTTGCATTGGATACATCTCAATCCACCGCATCCGCCGGTGTCGCACTTCCACATCTCCGGTAAAAGCTGGCAGAGCTGGAACTGTGTTTGTCAGACCATGAGACATCCCGAAAATCGGTATTCTCACGAAAACGTCTGTAGCGTCCGATCGGTTTGACCTATTATAAACACTCTGTGGAAAGGGGAACCATTCATGAATGTGTTATTCAATGTGTTTCTTCCAAATCAAATAACAAAATTATCCATAGTATGACCATCTTAAAACAATTCCATGTGTAATTTTAGACCCTCCCCCAACGGCATAGACTTTTAAGAATTAACCTGTCTCCTCCCCTTCATCTACGATTGAAGTGGATTGAACAGGTGACATCAATAAGGGACCATAGCTTTCACCTGTAGCTTTCAGTCTGTCATGGAAAGAGCAGGTGTTCCTAATGTTTTGTAAAGTCAGTGTACATTTCCACACTGTGAGGTTGGATAAATACTGTGAAATTGTGAAAATGATTATAATGCCTTTCTAGTGTAAGATCTGTTTGAAAAGGCCACCTGAAATTTCAGCCTGTTTTGGTGGGATGAAGTTTTGGCCTGCCTGGTGACATCACGAGGCGGTAAAAATACCCAGAAATGATTTGATATTGAGATAAAAAATGGCTGCATTGGACCTTTAATACGTGTGCTGCATTATAATAGCAGTTTTAATTGCTGCAGCCCACATCTCTCACACAGATCTTAATGTATGTGTGTGTCCTGAGGGCAAAGCAGCAGGAGCATAATGCATGGACCAAGACCACACAGCTACATGATTACCCTGCTTTGGTACAGCATTTCTGTTGCAAATGGGAGGCATAAACAGACACAATGGTCGTAGAAATGTAGAAATCACTAGAAATGTACAGGGCGTTATGTAATGTCCTTATGAAATACTATACACCAGGGAGTTAAGGTGTTGTGGTCTTTTTAAATCATAAATCAGGAGCAAAATCCTCACAACAACATTAACAGCTTTCGGAGCATATCTCTAGTAAAACGCTGTGAAATGCTGATTGCGTGTGAGGCATATCATCCAGTGACAGATAGATAACGAGCTTTCTCCTCCTCTGCAGCACTCGCTGGTCGTTTTTCTGCTCGACACTAAAGCACTCATCCAAACGCCATTGCTCAGGGACGTCCCACTGTTCGTCTGCAAATTAACCATCCAAATGAACCCTCAATCATCGGCAACATGGAGAAGCACATGGCTGTCATCAAACATGCAGCCCGTCCCTCTCATCTCATCACTCTCCCTCTCATCTCACCCCCCTCATCTCACCCCTCTCAACTCATCCCTCTCCCTCTCATCTCAACCCTCTCATCTCATCCCTCTCCATCTCCCTCTCATCTCATCCCTCTCCCTCTCATCTCATCACTCTCTCTCATCTCATCCCTCTCCCTTTCATCTCAACCCTCTCAACTCATCCCTCTCATCTCATCCCATCCCTCTCATCTCACCCTTCTCATCTCATCCCTCTCCCTCTCATCTCATCCCTCTCACCTCATCCTTCTCATCTCATCACTCTCTCATCTCATCCCTCTCCCTTTCATCTCAACCCTCTCAACTCATCCCTCTCATCTCATCCCTCTCATCTCATCCTTCTCATCTCATCCCTCTCCCTCTCATCTCATCCCTCTCATCTCATCCCTCTCATCTCATGTCATCCCTCTCATCTCACCCCTCTCATCTCATCCCTCTCCCTCTCATCTCATCCCTCTTCATCTCCCTCTCATCGCATCCCTCTCCCTCTCATCTCATCCCTCTCCCTCTCATCTCATCCCTCTCCATCTCCCTCTCATCTCATCTCATCTCATCCCTCTCCCTCTCATCTCAATCACCTCTCATCTCATCCATCTCCCTCTCATCTCATCCCTCTCATCTCATCTCAATCACCTCTCTTCACTCGCCCAATGAGGGAGATGAGTTAAAGTGGAGATAATTGATGCGTTAGCTCACTTTTGTTCCACTTTTTGGGCTCCCCGCCAAGGTTCATTACACTTCCAATAACAGATAGTTAAGTACTTATTATAGTGGTTAATTTAGTACATTTGTACAATTGAACTGTTATTCTTCTGGCATGATAAAAAGGAGAGAGAGCGGAAAAACAAGGAATATCAATTTGTTGGCATTCATCATCACCCACTTGGGGCTAGCTGCTATTATTCTGACTGGGCGGTGCTGCAACTCCAGGGTGAAATGATGCCTATTGAACATCAGCACATTACAAAACAGCACGGCATCACAGTGTTTTCAAAGGAAATGACACTTTATACCGGTATCTCCCAAAAGTCAACTATTCAATTCTAGTTTCTCTTTGTATTTGGTAATGTGTTTGCCTGACTGACTGCATGGAGATAGGCTCTCTCCTGAATGGAGAGAAGGAAGAAGTAGAGGAAGTATGTTGGAGAAACGTGTATTACTGAGGTCCTATAGTGTGTCAACAGTCATTATCTGTACCCTAACTGAATAGAGAATGAGGGAAAGGACTGGCTTTAACTCAGAGCGAGAATGAGAGGAAGCGGGAGGGAGGGAGACACTTGAAGATAAGGCGAGATGGATTGAGAGAGGACGACAAGGAAAGAGAGAGCAAGAGCGGAAGAGTGAGAGAACGCAAGCGGGACAAACAGGATGATACAAAGAGATGTACAGTACAGATGAGATGGAGAGAATGGAGGGTATGGAGGAGGTGGGAAAAGTTAATGATGAAGTTTGTGCTCTGTGACATGCACTGACTCTTATCTCAGCCTGTCATGGCACCATGCACTTACTGCTCTGATGGCGAGGATGGAGGAGGCCTAGCCCACTCCATATCTGGAATCTCTCTCTTCTGGGCTCAGTAAAGAGATGGATAGGGAGACAGATAATCATTAAATGATTAGCTTGGCGAGGGAACATCAGGGCAGGCAACATGCTTACTGAATACTTGAAATCTCTGGGTTTGAATGTTTAATTGGGGGAGGTCTGTGGCTTGGTTGAAGATCTACAGCAAAATGAGGCTGCACATTTTACCATTAATTTGACAGTTTGTTAGAAATAAAAATTCTGGGCTAGCTGACTGTGCAGTCAGATGGAACCACTTTGCCACTACTAAAGGGTGCAGCTTTGAAGTTGACTGTCAGGCAAAAACCCCCACTATCTCAAGTTCAGTGTTGATTGGATGAGAAATTGACATGATTTAGGTGGCTGTTGTAGAGTGAAGGCAGATGCTCATTCTGCCAACATTGTTAGTAGGCCTAGTTCTATTATGGCAGTTGTAACTGTAATGTAAATGTGTGGAGAAGTTGGTCTATTCTCAAATCAAATCACATTTTATTTGTCACAATATAACCGGACACAACAGGTGTCCTTACCTTACCGTGAAATGCTTACTTACAAGCCATTAAACAACAATGCAGTGATAAGAAAACAGAGTTAAGATAACATTTACTAAATAAACTAAAGTAAAAAAAATTATAAAAAAGAAACATAATAAAATAATTATAACAAGTCTATATACAGGGCGAACGGTACTGAGTCAATGTGCGGGGGTACAAGTTAGTCGAGGTCAATGTAAATAGTCTGGGTGCCCATTTTATTAATTACTCAGCAGTCTTATGGCTTGGGGGTAGAAGCTGTTAAGGAGCCTTTTGGTCCTAGACTTGGCGCTCCGGTACCACTTGCTATGCGGTAGCAGGGAGAACAATATATGACTTGGGTGACTGGAGTCTTTGACAATTATTTGGGCCTTCCTCTGACACCGCCTAGTATATAGGTCCTGGATGTCAGGAAGCTTGGCGGTACGCTCTACCCTCTATAGCGTGTTACAGTCGGATGCTGAGCAATTGCCATACCAGCCAGTGATGCAACCGGTCAGGATGCTCTCGATGGTGCAGCTGTAGAACTTTTTGAGGATCTGGGGACCCATGCCAAATCTTTTCTCCTGAGGGGGAAAAGGCGTTGTCGTGTACTCTTCACGACTGTCTTGGTATGTTTGGACCATGATAGTTTGTTGGTGATGTGGACACCAAGGAACTTGAAACTCGACCCACTCCACTACAGCCCATCAATGTGAATCGGGGCGTGTTCGATCCGCCTTTTCCTGTAGTCCACGATCAGCTCCTTTGCCTTGCTCAAGTTGAGGGAGAGGTTATTTTTCTGGCACCACACTACCAGGTCACTGACCTCCTCCCTGTAGGCTGTCTCATCGTTGTCGGTGATCAGGCCTACCACTGTTGTGTCATAAGAAAACTTAATGATGGTGTTGGAGTCAAGCTTGGCCACGCAGTCATGGGTGAACAGGGAGTATAGGAGGGAACTAAGCATGTGTTGAGGATCAGTGTGGCAGATGTGTTGTTACCTACCCTTCCCACCTGGGGGCGGCCTCTTAGGAAGTCCAAGATCCAGTTGCAGAGGGAGGTGTTTAGTCCTAGGGTCCTTAGCTTAGTGATGAGCTTAGTGGGCACTATGGTGTTGAACGCTGTGCTGTAGTCAATGAACATCATTCTCACAAAGGGATTCCTTTCGTCCATGTAGGAAAGGGCAGTGTGGAGTGCGATTGAGATGGCGTCAGCTGTGGATCTGTTGGGTTGTATCTGAATTGGTGTGGGTCTAGGGTTTCCCGGGAGGATGGTGTTGATGTGAGCCATGACCAGCCTTTCAAAGCACTTCATGGCTACCGAGGTGAGTGCTATGGGGCGGTAGTCATTTAGGCAGGTTACCTTCGCTTTCTTGGACACAGGGATTATGGTGGTCTGCTTGAAACATGTAGGAATTACAGATTCCATCAGGAAGAGGTTGAAAATGTCAGTGAAGACACTGGTCAGTTGGTCCGCACATGCTCTGAGTACACGGCCTGGTAATCCGTCTGGCCCCACGGCCTTGTGAATGTTGACCTGCTTAAAGGTCTTGCTCACATCAGCTACGGAGAATGTGATCACACAGTCATCCAGAACAGCTGGTGCTCTTATGCATGCTTTAGTGTTGCTTGCCTCGAGGAGAGCAGAAAAGGGCATTTAGCTCGTCTGGTAGGCTCGCATAACTGGGCAGCTCGCGGCTGGATTTCCCTTTGTAGTCCGTAATCGTTTGCAAGCCCTGCCACATCTGACGAGCATCAGAGCCAGTGTAGTAGGATTCAATTTTAGTTGTGTACTGATGCTTTGCCTGTTTGATGGTTTGTCTGAGGGCATAGCGGGATTTCTTAAAAGCGTCCGGATTAGTGTCCCGCTCCTTGAAAGCGGCAGCTCTAGCCTTTAGCTCGCTGCAGATGTTGCCTGTAATCCATGGTTTCTGGTTTGGATATGTACGTATGGTCACTGTGGGGACGACATTGTCGATGCACTTATTGATGAAGCCAGTGACTGAGGTGGTATATTCCTCAATGTCATTAGATGAATCCCTGAACATATTCAAGTGTATGCTAGCAAAACAGTCCTGTAGAGTAGCATCCGCGTCATCTGACCACTTCCGTTTTGAGCAAGTCACTGGTACTTCCTGCTTTGGGGTTTGCTTGTAAGCATGAATCAGGAGAATAGAACTATGGTCAGATTTGCCAAATGGAGGGAGAAGGAGAACTTTGTACAGTGGTCTAGAGTTGCTTTTCCTCTGGTTGCACATATGACATGCTGGCAGAAATTAGGCAAAACGGATATAAGTTTGCCTGCATTCAAGTCCCCGGCCACTAGGAGCGCTGCTTCTGGATGAGCATTTTCTTGTTTTCTTATGGCCTTATACAGTTCGTTGAGTGCGGTCTTAGTTTGTGGTGGTAAATAGACAGCTATGAAAAATATAGTTGAAAACTCTCTTGGTGGATAGTGTGGTCTACAGCTTATCATGAGGTACTCTACCTCAGGCAGGCAATAGCTCGAGACTTCCTTAATATTAGACATCACGCGCCAGCTGTTATTGATAAATAGACACACACCACCACCCCTCGTTTTACCGGACGTAGCTGTTCTGTCCTGCCGATGCACAGAGAACCCAGCCAACTGTATATTATCCGCGTCGTCGTTTAGCCACGACTCAGTGAAACATAAGATATTACAGTTTTTAATGTCCCATTGGTAGGATAGTCTCGAACGGAGCTCATCCTGTTTATTCTCCAGAGATTGCACCTTGGCCAATAGAATGGATGGTAGAGGCAGGTTACCCACTCGCCAACTAATTCTCACAAGGCACCCGGATCTGCTGTATCTCTGTCTTTTCTTCATGCGAATGACGGGGATTTGGTCCTAGTCCGGGAGTATATCCTTTGACTAAGACTCATTAAAGAAAAAATCTTTGTCCATGTCATGTTCTGTTAATTACTGACGTACCCTTAAAGAACGGAGCTCCCTTGGTCATTGGTCATGCACAGCGTTGCTCTATATTATTCTTGTACTAACTAGCTTTAGTAAATGTGAAGCTCCAGTTCACTTCCTTGAATACTGAGTCGTTCTTATTATATCAATTAGTAATAAGAGTTAAGACACTACAGTCTAGTTCGAGGTGATTAATCAGTGTTCTGATATGCAGAAGCTCTTTTCTGTCATAAGAGACGGTACAAAATAAGTTACAAACAATGCGAAAAACACACCAAATAGCACAATAGGTTAGGAGCCAGTATAATGGCAATCATCCCCTCTGGCGCCATTATCAGTTATCCATTATCTAATGCTGCGTTTAGACAAGGGACGCAAAAACCGTCATACCAGTCGGCATAGCGGGACAAGAAAGCGAGAAAGACGGTGACGGCAAAAGAATGCCAGCACAACGGTATGTGTTGCTATGGTGATTTCTGTAAACAAATAGTGCAAATCAACATCCGGTAGAAAACAACACAACGGTAGATGGCAAAAGTAAAAAAACTTGAACTCTGGCGGCAAGTCCCATCTACCATGGCGGCTGAGGGCCTTAATGGCATTTACTGTCATTCTCTCATTGAAAACAATGACATCTGGTTTGCCGTCTACCTCAAGCCATCTAAGCGCAGCATTAGAAAAAAGGTACCTATCCCCATAGGAGAACCATTTGAAGAGCCCTTTTGGTTCCAGGTAGAACCATTTTGGGTTGCACGTAGAGCCCTTTCTACAGAGGGTTCTACATGGAACCAAAAAGGGTTCTGCCTGGAACCCAAACAGGTTCTACCTGGTACCAAAAAGGGTTCTTCTATGGGGACAGCCGAAGAACACTTTTGGAACCCTTTTTTCTAAGAGTGTGAGTTGCAATATATGGAAAGAGGATGGCAATTGGTCTAGTCTGGGCTGTTCTGCGGTAGCTACGGAGTGAGTATTAGACCTAACTAGGCATAAGCTAGGCCTGTAAATATTGTGCTGCTATGACTGTGAGTCAGTGTGGGTGTTTGGTGAGGTTAAGCGGTGTTGCTGTAAATCCATTCCCCTTTCTCTCTCTCACAGCTCCTGCCCACATATCAGCCTGCTGCCAGCCCTTAACAAACACACTTTCAGCTCAGGGAGCTATCAGGGCCACTTATCGGGTCGTCACACTGTACGGGGAAGATAAATCTAGGCAATTAAAATTAAAATTGCTGTGTGCACTGCCATGACTCCCTCTCTCCCTGGTACCCAGCATGCAGGCCAGGGCAGGGCTGCCTCCTCCTCAGCCTCCCCAGCTTCAAGTCAGAGGCAACAAGTAGTGATGATACATATAGTACAGCCTATACTGAGATGGGAACTGTGGGGTGTCTGTCTCTCTCTCTCTCTCACTCTCTCTCTTGTTGGGATTAGAAGCATTAGCTAGATTAACTAGATATGAGCTGGGACACTACTGAGCGCGCTCCAGAGAGCTGGACTATTTGAACCGTCCAGAGAGAGAGAGAGCACTTGTAGAGATCATGCCCCAGATACTCTTTACTCCAACTGGACCAAGACACCCATCAGCTCAACGTCCTCTTCTCCACTAAAACTCTATCCGGGATCCAAACAAAACTCCAGGAAGATGTCGCCGACAGAGATGGTCGCCTCGCTTCAAGTTCTTAGGAAACAATGTAATATTTTTTTTTTTTTTATGTATTATTGTTATCCCAGGAAATCTTAAATCTTATTACATACAGCCGGGAAGAACTATTGGATATAAGAGCAACATCAACTTACCAACATTACGACCAGGAATACGACTTTCCCGAAGCGGATCCTCTGTTCGGACCACCACCCAGGACAATGGATCTAATTCCAGAAGCCGACCCAAAACAACGGCGCCGCAGAAAGGGCAGACGGAGCGGCCTCCTGGTCAGGCTCCATAGACGTGCACATCGCCCACCGCTCCCGAGTATACTACTCGCCAATGTCCAGTCTCTTGACAACAAGGTAGATGAAATTCGAGCAAGGGTTGCCTTCCAGAGAGACATCAGAGATTGTAACATTCTCTGTTTCAAGGAAGCATGACTCTCTAGGGATATGTTGTCAGAATCGGTTCAGCCATCGGGCTTCTCCATGCATCGTGCCGACAGAGATAAACACCTCTCTGGGAAGAGGAAGGCTGGGGGTGTATTTGTCATGATTAACATACAGGAACTCAGTCCTTCTGCTCACCCGACGTAGAATTCCTTACAATCAAATGCTGGCCATTTTACCTACCAAGATAATTCTCGTCAGTTATAGTCACAGCTGTGTACATTACCCCTCAAGCAGACACCAAGGTGGCCCTCAAGGAACTTCACTGGACTCTATGTAAAATGGAAACCATATATCCTGAGGCTGCATTCATTGTAGCTGGGGGTTTTAACAAAGCAGATTTGAGAACAAGGCTACCTGCTACGCGGACGATACACAGCTGTACATTTCGATGAAACGTGGTGAAGCCCCAAAATTGAACTCCCTGGAAGCCTGTGTTTCAGACATAAGGAAGTGGATGCCGGACAAAACATGGACAAAACAGGCATGCTAGTTCTAGGCCCCAAGAAACAAAGAGATCTTCTTTTGGATCTAACAATTAATCTTGATGGTTGTACAGTTGTCTCATATACAACTGTGAAGGACGTCGGCGTTACTCTGGGCCCCGAACTCTCTTTTGACAAACATATTAAGACTGTTTCATGACAGCTTTTTTCCATCTACGTAACACTGCAAAAATCTGAAAATCTGTCCAAAAATGATGAAGAAAAATTCATCCATGCTTTTGTCATTTCTAGATTAGACTACTGCAATGCTCTACTTTCTAAGTTTTAAGTTCCTCGGCGTACACATCACAAACGAGCTGAAAAGGTCCACCCACACAGACAGTCAGGAGGCTGAAGAAATTGGGCTTGTCACCCAAAACCCTGACAAACTTTTGCAGAATCGAGAGCATCCTATCGGGCTGTATCACAGCCTGGTACGGCAACTGCACCACCCTCAAGCGCAAGGCTCTCCAAAGGGCGGTGCAGTCTGCACAACGCATCACCGGGGGCAAACTACCTGCCCTCCAGGACACCTACAGCACCCGACAACTACCACACAAGCCACTGCCTGTTCACACCCCTACCATCCAGAAGGCGAGGTCAGTACAGGTGCATCAAAGCTGGGACCGAGAGACTGAAAAACAGCTTCTATCTCAAGGCCATCAGACTGCTAAACAGCAATCACTAACTCAGAGAGGCTGCTGCCTACATTGAGACCCAATCACTGGCCACTTTAATAAATTGATCACTAGTCACTTTAAACAATGCGTCTTAAAATAATGCAACTTTAATAATGTTTACATATCTTACATTACTCATCACATGTATATACTGTATTTTATACCATCTATTGCACCTTGCCTATGCCGCTCGGCCATCGCAGATCCATATACGTATATGTACATATTCTCATTCACACCTTTAGATTTGTGCGTATTAGGTAGTTATTGGGGAATTGTTAGATATTACTGCACTGTCGGAACTAGAAGCAAAAGCATTCCGCTACACTCGCATTAACATCTGCTAACCATGTGTATGTGAACAATAAAAAATGTATTTGATTTGACCAACCGCAGCAGGAACATAGACTCTCTCCTCAGAGGTACAGGCTAAAAATAGCTGCCTCGGCATCCCAGATAATTCAATACCTCAGGTATAAGAGCAGAACACTTTCTCCTCTGCAGTGAGCTTCCCAGCATACCCTGCTCTAGGTATCCCACGCCGCAAAGGGCAGACTAGAACAAAGCTCTACGTGACTAATGCTCCTCTGTGATTCCAGTGTAAGTGATAGAATAAGGCGATACCATGGAGGTGCATGCTTGGTATGATGAAGGGGGACAACCTACCAAGGATGTGAGATACAGTACACAGAGGAGAGCACTCCACCTCTCCTTACATTGAAGCTTTACTTAGTAAAATACATCAAATGAGAAATAGCATTAGAGGGAAGGCTATTTCTTCCAATTGTGTATCTATCTATTCAGAACAGTGTTTGTAGAGAGTCCGGTCTACAGTTGAAGTGTTTCCATTCAGCCTGAGGATCAATAGTCACCCAGAGGAGAGGACTGTAGCACTAGACCTGCTCTCACTGTGATCAATTCGCTATCGAATGGCTGCTGGATCCACATCAGCAACCAATCCAGGTGCACCAGTCAACACCACCGGTCAACATCACCGGTCAACACCACCGGTCAAATCAAATCACATTTTATTTGTCACATGCTTCGTAAACAACAGGTTTAGACTAACAGTGAAATGCTTACTTACTGGTATTTTTCCAACAATGCATATTTTAAAGATACATTTTTTTTAATGAAATTTGTATAAATACACAGTGAATAACGAATAACAATAATGAGTAAAAATAACATGGCTATGTACAGAGAGTACCAGTACCGAGTTGATATGCAGGGGTATGAGTAGGGTTGCAAAGGCAGGGTATTTTACTGGAAACATTCTAAGTTTATCAGTAAACTACCGAAATGTTGGTATGTAATCTATCAAAACACTTTTAGTGGCCCTTTTGGGTACTTCACATTATAACAGGTGTCTGTAATTATCTCTGTCCCACTCTCTGACCTTATGACATGTAAAATATATGAAATAATTAAATAAGATGATTTACAAATTGTAAATAATGTAAAACATTATCCTAAATATAAACCATTGACTTAGTGAATATCATTGGTGTATAATATGAGGGTTTCAGCATTTAATATCTATTAAATAAAAATAACACTTCTTTATTTTACTATGTCAGTATGGATTTGTTTTCAATGTTTTGGCGTCAACCTGGTGGCAGTTGTGAAAAAGGGCAATATTTGGATGACTTGCAGAGGTAATTGAAAATAATGCCATTGTTGATTAGATTCTTTTTTCATTAATTAGGCTATTTTTGCTTGAAGAATATGGTCTATGTACTAGAAACTCATGGACAATATGGATACTATATATGAAGTATAAATTACCAAAGTTACAATAGATTGCCATAGAGTTTCTGTTAATTACCAAAATTACTGAAGATTCCGGTAACATTGGTAACGCAGTTGTGAAAAAGGGCAATATTTGGATGACTTGCAGAGGTAATTGAAAATAATGCCATTGTTGATTAGATTCTTTTTTCATTAATTAGGCTATTTTTGCTTGAAGAATATGGTCTATGTACTAGAAACTCATGGACAATATGGATACTATATATGAAGTATAAATTACCAAAGTTACAATAGATTGCCATAGAGTTTCTGTTAATTACCAAAATTACTGAAGATTCCGGTAACATTGGTAACTAACCGGTAAAGTTACAATAGATTGCCATTATTGTGCCAAAGACGTGGATGTCGATTAAGGCAGCAGGAAGACACATGGTGACTTTGACGCAAAGGTTGGATGAATCACTAAATAGGTCCAAACCAATAGAAATAAAAATTGGAATGTGTAGTTCCATCAAGCTCAAATCTAAGCTGGCTCCTTTATTAAAACACTTGCGTACGTACTGTACACACTATACAAGCATCCAAATAGATAGGCTGTTAAAAAACAGGCAGTTGCAGCCAATTTACAGTATCAAACAGGTTTTCCCTGCCCTGTTATGAAATAATTATTTTCATATTGGATTTGAGAAGGAATAAATAAATTAATCTATGATAAAACCAACTAAGATGCATCCCATTTAAAGAAAAGTGTTCCTTTACTTGCATAATGTACATGTAAACAGACACACAAACAGACAGACAGGCAAAGCTGGTCTGTGAATTGTCATGTGTTTTCTTATAGCATGACTCCATTACAGCCTTGCCAATCTTTGATCGTTGATCCATGACAATAATGTACCCGGGTAACTCCCCCGCTCTGTTACCAGTCAGCTGAAATAATAACAGTCACATCTCACTACAGTAGACATCACAAAGTCCAACAGCAACACAATGCAGCCAGTGTACCTAGATAATGCTAACGACCAGATAAGCAATAAAGTGATGACCTTTTACATTTTAGTCATTTAGCAGACGCTCTTATCCAGAGCAACTTACAATGAACGCATTCATCTTAAGATGGCTAGGTGAGACAACAACACATCACAATCATATCAAGTGCGCAGAGGCACCTAAGCAGCTCTTCAAAGGGCTGTGTATGTGTGTGCATATGCAGCAAGAGATATGAGGAAGGATGATGGAGTGTGTGAGGTATGGCAGAGCTGCTGGTAGACCCTTAGCCCAGACATGATGGAGGGAGCTGCACAGCACAGAGCAGCACGCCACACCCTAGCACCGGCTTATGCAAAGGTAGATAGAGATAGGGGTTTGGATAACATACTGGAACCCTCTATGTAAATACCATCCATTTAGGCCCTCGGCAGGATCCATATAGTGTGAGCTACTTAGCTGGTGTTTGTTATTTAGTGTGTGGGTGGGTGGGTGTCAGCGCTGGGGAAAGTCATGAAAGGATGAGAGAACAGTTTTATAAAGGGTAATTTGGTCAAGAATATGGAGGCACACTCACGATGGTTTCTGCCTGATTTAGTTTATAGACCATCCAGCCCAGATTCACCCTTAATCAGATTTAATCTAAATGCCATGGAAGTGGCTTGAATTGCCCAGTGATGCTCAAGGATCCTTTCATTACCAGTGATGATGCTGACTGGATCGGGGGGTTTGGGTGGTGGGGTGCGGGGGCGAGTACTCTGTGGTCCACTGCACACCCTGTGGCTAATCAGTGGTTGACGGCATGCGGTGACAACTGGGAAAGCTGGGGCTCACATTGTCTGCCTCTCTAGGCGTGACTCCTATGTGGAAACCTCAATTTAAACATGAGGATTTACCAATATGAACTCACTGATCTCATCAAGCAACACAACAATGAGTCTTATCCTCATACAGGCTACTGCCTCAATGTTGGGATGAGGTGCTCTTGAAGTAAACAACAAAGACAGCCTATATTTCAAGGAGTGGTTTGTTGAGTTTCAAATATATGTAGCCTATTACATATATACAGTAGACACTGAGTGTACAAAACTTTAGGAACATCTGCTCCTTCCATGGCATAACACTGAACAGGTGAATCCAGGTGAAAGCTATGATCCCTTATCAATGTCACCTGTGAAATCCACTTCAATCAGTGTAGACGAAGGGGAGTAGACGGGTTAAATAAGGATTCTTAAGCCTTGAGACAATTGAGAGATGGATTATGTATGTGTGCCATTCAGAGGATGAATGGCCAAGACAAAATATTTACGTGCCTTTCAACAGGATACGGTAGTAGGTGCCAGGCTGTCACAAGAATTTTGCTAACTCAATTGTTGAACTCAACTCTCACTCAGGCTTTGAATAATTCCCAGAGGTTGTAAGGCTCTGGTTAATGAAGAATTAGACAAAGTCCCAAATCTGCAATAGGTCAGGTTGTTTATTCATGATAATTCTGAACTCCAAATATGAACACAGTCTTTTTATATTGTACATGCAAATGAGCTGAATACGAATGAGCTCCACCCTCTCTAGGCAACAGTACACACTCATGGCTTATCACTTTCTGCAACATAATTCAATCTGGACAGTTCCTAGCCGTGCCTCCCTTCCTGAAGATGGGGAAGGCCTCTTCTCTGTATTTTGGTTTCACAAGGATCCCTTTGTTCTCCCAAATACCCTCATCTTACATTGCAAGATAAAGACTAGAACATGGTGGTACTATACATTTCTAGACACAAAACATCAATTGGATTATCATTGTCTTATAACCCTATCCCTATTGTATACATTTTCAGAGTGGAATATTCTTAGTCATTACTTAAATATACAAATTTCCCTATCACAGGCGCATCTGTGTCAAGAACTGCAACGCTGCTGTGTTTTTCACACTCAACAGTTTCCTGTGTGTTTCAAGAATGGTCCACCACCCAAAGGACTTCCAGCCAACTAGACACAACTGTGGGAAGAATTGGAGTCAACATGGGCCAGCATCCCTTGGGAACTCTTTCGACACCTTGTAGAGTCCATGCCCCGAAGAATTGAAGCTGTTCTGAAGGCAAATGGGGGTGCAACTAAATATTAGGAAGGTGTTCTTAATGTTTTGGACACTCAGTGTAATACTGTATCCTCCAACAGGCACCTCACGTGGGCACCTCCTGCAGACACGCCCTATGGTTCGGTTGGCTAGCACCAATTGATTTGACTGCCCTGTGCTCTTGCAGTGTGTTCTGACCATAAGTGAACAGGCTTCCCCTATATCAACCAATGGGCACACACAGGGGAGGGGTTTCCCCTGAACCACACAGTCATGTCAACTCTTTCCTGGTACGACTCTGACCACTTGTCATGTGTGTCTCTAAATTAATGGATTGAAATTGTTAGTTTAGTGTGATGCCTCCATTTGTGCAGTTTGCATAGTCGTTAAATCGTTTATGAGGATTTCACCAGCTGCTGGTTTGCTACAAGCAATAGACAGAGAGAGAAAAGTCCTCCCATCACATAAATAAACAGTCCTCATTTCCTCTGGGCCATTCTCAGTGCTGAAGACCAATGGAGGACCAACGAACTTCTACAACTCTGTAGAGAAGCCGTGCCGTGGTTCTCAGTTACTGACATAAACTGGAGCTTAGAGCCACAGTCAGAATACCAAATAAATTGTAATTTTGTAATCTGGGTTATCCAGAAAATTATCAAATTGTGAAGAAGTATCAAAAAGATGCAATAGAATACTGGCATATACTGGAGCTAGGGGCAAAGTTAGAATACCAAAAAAACAAATACGTTGTTTTATTACTTTTATCCGGGCTATCCAGATCATTATTTAAAGTGCCTTAAGAAGAAAAAGGATGTGGTGTGAGAGCAGCCAAGCAACCACCTTGGTTAAAAGTAACCTATTGTGTAAGACAGTCTAACAGCTTTGCTAATTAACACCAGGCTAAACTCATGGGCGCTGTCATTGTCCCCAGTGTTAGTCCCTCTGGAGCAGGTGATTCTGTCACAGCTTCCTGAGTGCACAGTCAACAACCCATCGGTCATCTGGAACAATTCCATTCTCCTCTCATACACCACACCCCTTTAACCCACGACCCAATCAGTCGCTTCCTTCCTGCTCTCCATATTGCAGAGTATTTTTAGCATTAAATATGCACTATGCAGAAATCGTTCCGCCATTTCCTGGTTGCTAAAATTCTAATAGTTCGCCAAATTTTTGTTTATGTGAAAAAATAAACAAGTATAGTGTAGAGAATCATTGTACCATCCAAACCGCTGTGAAATATATTGTATTTTTAGCCATAGACGCGGGAAGTAGTTTGGGGGTAGGGGTGCTGCAATTTGGGGGGATGATGCAGAAAAATGTTTTGCCAGCACTGAAGACGTCTATATCAGCTAATACAGGGGTAGTAAAGGCCCAGTGCACGATTTTAGTGAAAAAATGTAAACTAAATGTATTTGAGTGTTTACCAGCATTTGTAACTTGAGTCTGATAATTCTCTGTACAAAACAGTTAATCTGATAATACTTGTGGAATATAGAAATACTTGCTTGATATATGTATTCCAGTTCCTTGAAACTTATTTCTATGTGAAACTGAAATGATCTATTCTTTCCTTTTCCATTTTAGTAGACACTCCTATCCAGAGTAACTTACAGTAGTGAGTGCAAACATCTTCGTACTGGTCCCCCGTGGGAAACAAACCCACAACCCTAGCATTGCAAGTGCCATGCTCTACCAACTGAGCCACATCACAAACCAGTTGATGTCTCAATGTACTCAATTACTGTATTGTGCATTGTTTTTATTCATGGTGATGGAAAGATTACCAGCCTATATACAATACAGTAATGTACTGTACATTTACATTACGTGGTTTATAAGGATGGTAAAATAATACTGCACAAAAAAGTGGTTGTTTTCCATGTTATTATATCAAGAAACATTTATTTGATGTGGATGTTTTGTGTCTTTGTACATAACTTTGCACCTTTTAATGTAAATGTTTGAGGACAGGGTGTTGTTCTTTCTGGATTCCATTAGAATGACAATCACAGAGAAAGGGACAGGGCAACAACTCTTACAATTCCAACTATTGAATCCTGCAAGATACTGTTCTTAATTACAGTATACAACTACTTGATTTGCCAAAGCGGTCCGGCAAATACTAGTAAAGCCCCAATACTTTTTTTTCTTAATATATATATTTTTTAAGGGGTGCTGCAGCACCCCAGCACCCCTACTTCCCATGGGTATGTTTTCAGACGTTTGAAGCTGGTGTTCAAAACTGAAAGTAAAACACGCAAAAACTTCTTGGTCTTGATTTCAATGAGAAACACAGATCTATAGCTCACATTTCTTTGTGAATTTGGTCCGATTGCTCAAAAAGTGACATATTGCAGCTTTAAATAATAGGCCTAGACATTAATGAGGTCTGGTTCTCCCCACATCCTCCATTAGGGGGACAACCATCAAGGGAGTGTGTGGATAGTAGGCCATGTCAGGGTTGGTGGTAAGGCACTAACAGCTCTCGACATTAAATCAGAGCAGCCACTCTGTGGGAGATCCATAATTCATAGCTTTTAATAGAATAAATAAGTCTAATAATATATGTGGGGATACAGCGCTGCGTTGTCGTGGCTGCATGGCTGCCTTGAGGCTCCGACTCCTCTCATTACTAGGAAGATGCTGAGAACAAGAGAGGAGGATGAATACCAGAATGTCTTTTCTTTCCAAATCATCTTTATCCCAGCTTCTCTTCCCATTCCCAGGCCCTCAAGCAGAAAGCATGCTGTGACGTAAGAGCAGAGCACTCCTTTTCCAGGAAAACTTTCAGGCAGACACCCTCATTAAGAGGTATTAGTGTGGGCCAGAAATGCTAGACCAGATGTATTGGTTAATTCCCCCAACCAGCCTGGACAGATCACTGGATATTGGGCAATTCGCTGGTGTTCTTTTGGCCGCTGATTTTGTTTGGTTGTGATGTAACATATGCGGCAAGAGATATGTAATAGAGAAGCATTTCTCAGCCCACTCATGTCAGCCTCTTTTAATGCTAAAAAAAATATTACATGTCACATTAAGATGTTACAGCGATTTTGTCAATATCCCTGCGGTTACAAACAGATACGAGAAGGGCACTCTTGGGAACTTTTTACATGTCAACTCGCGTAACGTCCCTCGGGGGAAAGCGATAGTGGTGTTTTAATACCACAGAGATCAGCCTTGCTGTCTACTCCCATTTAACACTAATTTCTACACAAAAACACCATATTGGATTTTATTCATTTCCGGTAAGGCAAACACTGCCCGTTGTGCTGAGCCATCATCCGCCCATAAATTATTCATTAAATCCCCAGACGGACCGCCCGCTCCTGCTTTCTGATCAATATTTCACCTTAATAGTGCAATAATCAGTCCTCTCATACCCTCCCCTGCAAGCAACAGCCAATCAGAGTCCTCGATCCCTTGCTGAAAAACAATCAATCTCAATATTCTATAGTACACAGAGGGCAGTGGACAGTGAGAGGCATACACTCAAAAAAGTGACACTGCACCCAGTTCAAATGGGACAGTACCCACAGTAATGTCTGCTTAGTCTGAGAACCAGGTGACTGATGTAAAAAATAGAAAAATTGCTTCCTCTTCCTTATCAGAAATAATATATGAGAACTACCTTGTGCATTCCACTGACAATAAACAAATCTAATTCCAGTAAAAGTGCAGCAAAACAGCAATTGTTGTCAGGTTTATAAAGCAAATAGAAGAGTAGAAAATATAATACTGTTGAAGAGAAGACACGTTTGCATGTGCATGACCGTGACTGGATGTGGGGATTTATGATGGAACACTAATCAAGTCCATCCTCCACCTCCCTTGTTGTTGAGTCATGGAGGAGCTACTTTGCTTTACTGTGTGTTGCTGCTCTACTCATTGGTCTGTCTGCCTCCAGCCCTAATCTAATAAGTCTCTGTGCTGCTTTACATGCTGTGTAATGAGCCACATTGCATCACCCTCGACTAACCGGTGCCCCCCGCACATTGACTCTGTACCGGTACCCCCTGTATATAGCCTCGCTATTGTTATTTTACTGCTTTAACAACTTGTTACTTTTATTTCTTATTCTTATTTGTATTTGTTAAACTGCATTGTTGGTTAGGGGCTTGGAAGTAAGCACTTCACTGTAAGGTCTACACCTGTTGTATTTGGCGCATGTGCCTAATACAATTTGATTTGATTTGATCATGAGGAGACCAATACTAACAGATGGCTTTCATATTCACCAAATGAAAAGGCAGATTCTTTACAGGAAGGAGGCCTCAGTGTGCTAGGAGGATCGCTTTGTGCTGCTGCCCGATCAAGGTCTTCAGTCATGGGATAGTAGCTAATGTGTTCATAGGTGAATTGTGGAGCCGAGTTTATCTTGTTCAAAGTATTTCAGAGCATCTGCCAGGAATCATCAGTCCACCTATGAGGTTTATGAGCAAATTCAAAAGCAAACTTGGTTACATTCACAAAACGGTCTGTTATTTTCCTTCTAAACACCTGCATCTATAATTAATAATGTAATATTGTCTATTAGTGTGAATAAAATACCCCCCATCTCCTTCCTTCCCTGTCTCGACAAACAGATGCACTGCTCTGGCTTGGTTTAACTGAGGTTTGTGCAGCCATCCATAAAGCTGCTTCCTGCAGTCTCTCAGGGTTGGGGTAACAGCCACGCTGTAACAAGAAGCATTTATCACTGAAGAGGACCGCAACCCGTTAATGCAGAAGATATACACAAAACGATATCCATGTTTGCCAAATAACTTCAGCATGTTGAAACATTCATGACGTTGAGGCAAGAGCAGAGAGCAAAGTCGTGTAGGAGTCAACTTTCCAATTTCCCACTCGCTCTCACCGCAGAGCACAACACAAGCATTCAGGATACATCTCTATCCTAATCTGTTGTGATGTAACAGCCCTGGGAGTGTTATAATGAAGACTTCTCACAGGTATATGCTAAACTGTTGCAAAGATTCCGCGCTTATCTAACCACCGAAACTACTAAATGAAAACATAATGGTCGTCAAAATGGTGATGAACTAATAAAATAAGAAAAGTAATTAATTAAAACACATTTTCAGACTCTGCTCATGACGGTTGATGAGGGAGGGAACGGGGGATTGGGAGGGGGGTGTTCAAGGTTCCCATCAACCTTGTTGTTGAAAAAGCCATCACATTGTTTTTCTCATTACCACCATCTCGTTCATCCTAAGGCGATGAGAAGCTGTCGTAAAGTGGATGAGAAAATTAAAATGTTTCAGTTTGTCACAAATTTAGCCAATTTGATTCTGCTCTTGTGCTTCCCGAGGTGCACTTTTTCTCTCCTGGAGCCCCTGGACTTTGTTTTAATTAGGAAAATACTTTTCAAGGTTACAGGATCTGTGCAGGAGCTTTCCCACACTTTACTCCTGTGTGTTTTGTCCTCTCTATCTATTCTGGGAGCCTGGGTGAAGATAAGTAGGTCAGATATCCACTGTTCTGCTGTCCTTCTCCTTCTCAACAACCTTGGCACAAGAGCTACTGTCATAAATAAAGACAAGGCTAAAGGGAAGTACTGGTAATAGTTGGTTGGGGTTTGTGCTTGACCTTGTCCACACTCCTGAGGGGGGCTGGGGGTAGATGTGTGAAGATATGCTTTGTTTACACCCAGACATGCTCAAGCCCTCTGTCGGGAAACTAACCCGTCAACTCCACAGCACCACATGTAGTATGGAGGATCCCCATTCTGGTAAACAACGGGCTCCTAACCAATTGTGTTATTTATTTTGTATTAATTTTTGCTCTGATTGTAACTTTATTTGTTTCCATCATCATTTCCTATGACCAAAAAGAGCTTCTGGACATCAGAACAGAGATCACTAACGTCCATTTGGATGAGGATTTCAACTTCAATGAGTTGGAGGTGAAGAACATACTGCTCATCCCGGACCAGGCCCAAATCCCAGACATTCCAAAAAAGAAGAGGCGGCGTTATAGAAGCCGGCATGTGGGATACCTAACGAGACTTTGTTGGTGAGTGGATTAACCATTAGCATAAATTCATAAACCATCGCGGTTCACACAAAACACATTTCACAGCGAAAACAAATCAATTACCTTTTGAAGAACTTCTGCTGAGGGCTTCCCAAGTGTCCAACGTTAGAAAAAGTAATTTATTATATCCATAAATCTCTGTTTGGTTGGCGCGTTATGATCATAAAATACAGCATCCACTGTGCCCAAGACCGCCATGAACCCTGTGCCCAAGAACGCCAAGGTAAATTGTCTAAATTACTATTGCCCCGTAGCACTCACATGGCTCATGAATTAAGTTATAATCGAGCAAAAAATATCTACACAGTCACATCATTAAAAATAAACTTTATATGTACAATTTCAACATGAATAATATCTTTATTCTGCATGACGTCTAATGAGGTGTTGCAGCAGGTCCACTTGTTGAGGAACAAAATTAGGTTTCCACAAAATTAGGTTTCCACATTGAACCGTGAAGAGAACGCGTTCAACCTATACCTATACACTTGTCCAAGAACAATCAAACATCACTGATAACGTATCCTTAGGAACACTTTTATTTATATGTACTATAATATTTAAACCGGATTATAAACTGGACGATAGGAAAGGAAAAAACCACAGCGCGTGCGAGCCGTGAACCGCGCATCCTCTTCTGTTTACATCCGATGACCAGTTCGAAATTCTTCTTCTATTACCATCCAGAGCAACTATAACATCACCAAACACTGTCTAGATACTGTTGACATCCAGTGGAAGCAATAGGTACTGCAATCTTACTCCCAGAAATGGCTGTTTTCATTAGGGAGGGGTTCAAAATGAGGCAGTGTCAAAAACACTTTTTCCAGGACAGAAATTCCTCGGGTTTTCGCCTGCTATATCCATTCTGTTATACTCACAGACATTATGTTAACACTTTTAGAAACTTCTGAGTGTTTCCTATCCAATAGTACTAATTATGTGCATATCCTATTTTCTGGGCCTGAGTGGGAGGTATTTTACTTTGGGCACGCCAGACTCTCCAAAACCGTCACCTCGGGAGCCGCTCCCTAAGAAGTTAATGCAGGAAAACTGAAATCCTTCTTACCTAATTTCTAGATCTAGATCACCTTTACTCCACACACAGGGAGAGACGCATACAAAGCTCTCCCTCGTCCCTCGTTTGGCATATCTGACCATAACTCTATCCTCCTGATTCCTGCTTAAAAGTAAAATCTCAAAACAGGAAGTAGCAGTGACGTGCTCAATACAGAAGTGGTCTGATGAAGCGCATGCTAAGCTACAGGACTGTTGTTTCGCTAGCACATACTGGAATATGTTCCGGGATTCATCCGATAGCATTGAGAAGTTTAGCACATCAGTCATCAGTCAAAGGCTAGAGCTGCCGCTTTCAAGTAGCAGGAGACTAATCCGGACACTTATAAGAAATCCCGCTATGCCCTCCGATGAACCATCAAACAGGCAAAGGGTCAATACAGGACCAAGATCGAATCCTTCTACACCGGCTCTGACGCTTGTCGGATGTGACAGGGCCTGTAAACTATCATGGATTACAAAGGGAAACCAAGCCGCGAGCTTCCCAGTGAACCAAGCCTACCAGACAAGCTAAATGCCTTCTATACTCGCTTTGAGGCAAGCAACACTGAACCCTGTGCCCAAGAACGCCAAGGTAAATTGTCTAAATTACTATTGCCCCGTAGCACTCACATCTGTAGCCATAAAACGCTTTGAAAGGCTCGTCATGGCTCACATCAACTCCATCATCCCAGACACCCTGGACCCACTCCAATTCACATACCGCCCCAACAGATCCATAGATTTGTATTTGTATTTATTAAGGATCCCCATTAGCATTCTTCCTGGGGTCCAGCAACATTAAGGCAGTTATTTTTAATAAAAAATATTACATGACATTACATTTCATGGCACTTTTCACAACACATTAAGTGTGTTCCCTCAGGCCACTACTCTATTACCACATCTCTACAATACACAATAAATTTTTACGTGTGTGTAGAGTGCGTGTCTTGTCATGTGTATGTGTAGACGTGTGTCTGTGTCTCTTCACAGTCCCCGTTGTTCCATAAGGTGTATTTTTATCAATTTTTTACCTGATTCTACTGCTTGCATCAGTTACCTGATGTGGTATAGAGTTCCATGTAGTCATGGCTCTACGTAGTACTGTGCGCCTCCCATAGTCTGTTTCTTACTTATTGTTAAGAGGTCTCTGGTGGCATGTCTTGTGGGGTATGCATAGATGACGCAATCTGTATTGCACTCCCCACTGTCCTTTCCCATCTGGACAAAAGGAACACCTATGTGAGTATGTTGTTCATTGACTTCAGCTCAGCATTTAACACCCTATCACAAAGCTAAGGACCCTGGAATTAAATACCTCCCTCTGCAACTGGATCCTGCACTTCCAGACGGGCCGCCCCCAAGTGGTGATGGTAAGCAACAACACACGCTAACGCCACGCTAATCCTCAACACGCGGTCCCTCAGGGGTTCGTGCTTAGTCCCCTCCTGTACTACCTGTTCACCCACGACTGTGTGGCTGCGCACTACTCCAACGCCATCATTAAATTTGCCGACACGACGGTGGCAGGCCTGATCACCGACGACAATGAAACAGGCTACAGGGAGAAGGTCAGAGATCTGTCAGTGTGGTGCCAGGAAAACAACCTCTCCCGCAATGTCAGGAAAACAAAAGGAGCTGATTGTGAACTACAGGAAACGGAGAGCATTCAACTCGACGTGGCTGTAGTTGAGCGGATCGAGAGCTATAAGTTCCTCGGTGTATACATCATCTAAGGACCTATCATGGTCCACATACACCAACACAGTCGTCAAGTGGGCACGACAACGCCTCTTCCCCCTCAGGAAGTCGAAAAGGTTTGGCATGGGCCCTCAGATCCTCGGCAAGAGGTAGCAGAGCGTCAATTCTGCGACCAAAAGGCTCCTGAACAGCTTCTACCCCCAAGCCCTTAGACTTCTGAACAGTTAATCAAATGGCCACCCTGACAAATTGCATTGACTCTCTTGCACTGGTTCTATGCACACTCACAGGACTCTACCCACACACCCACATACACAAAACACGCACACATGCAAATTGACACCACACACACACACACATTCACACTCTTAACATACACTGCTGCTACTCTGTCTAGTGTCTATCCTGATTGCCTAGTCACTTTTACCCCTACCTACAGGTACATAGTATCTCAATTAAACTCAGCAAAAAAAGAAACTCCCTCTCACTGTCAACTGCTTAATTTTCAGCAAATTTACATGTGTAAATACTTGTATGAACATAACAAGATTCAACAACTGAGACATAAACTGAACAAGTTCCACAGACATGTGACTAACCAAAATGGAATAATGTGTCCCTGAACAAAGGAGGGGTCAAAATAAAACTAACAGTCAGTATCTGGTGTGGCCACCAGCTGCATTAAGTACTGCAGTGCATCTCCTCCTCATGGACTGCACCAGATTTGCCAGTTCTTGCTGTGAGATGTTACCCCACTCTCTCACCAAGGCACCTGCAAGTTCCCAGACATTTCTGGGGGGAATGGCCCTAGCCCTCACCCTCCGATCCAACAGGTCCCAGACGTGCTCAATGGGATTGAGATCCGGGCACTTCGCTGGCCATGGCAGAACACTGACATTCCTGTCTTGCAGGAAATCACGCACAGAACGAGCAGTATGGCTGGTGGCTTTGTCATGCTGGAGGGTCATGTCAGGATGAGCCTGCAGGAAGGGTACCACATGAGAGAGGAGGATGTCTTCCCTGTAACGCACAGCGTTAAGATTGCCTGCAATGACAACAAGCTCAGTCCAATGATGCTGTGACACACCGCCCCAGACCATGACGGACCCTCCACCTCCAAATCGATCCCGCTCCAGAGTACAGGCCTTGGTGTAACGCTCATTCCTTTGACGATAAACGCGAATCCGACCATCACCCCTGGTGAGACAAAACCGCGACTTTGCCAGTCCTGTCTGGTCCAGCAACGGTGGGTTTGTGCCCATAGGCGACGTTGTTGCCGGTGATGTCTGGTGAAGACCTACCTTACAACAAGCCTACAAGCCCTCAGTCCAGCCTCTCTCAGCCTATTGCAGACAGTCTGAGCACTGATGGAGGGATTTTGCGTTCCTGGTGTAACTCGGGAAGTTGTTGTTGCCATCCTGTACTGTCCGCAGGTGTGATGTTCAGATGTACCGATCCTGTGCAGGTGTTGTTACACGTGGTCTGCCACTGCGAGGACAATCAGCTGTCCGTCCTGTCTCCCTGTAGCGCTGTCTCACAGTATGGACGTTGCAATTTATTGCCCTGGCCACATCTGCAGTCCTCATGCCTCCTTGCAGCATGCCTAAGGCACGTTCACGCAGATGAGCAGGGACCCTGGGCATCTTTCTTTGTGTTTTTCAGTCAGTAGAAAGGCCTCTTTAGTGTCCTAAGTTGTCATAACTGTGACCTTAATTGCCTACCGCCTGTAAGCTATTAGTGACTTAACGACCGTTCCACAGGTGCATGTTCATTAATTGTTTATGGTTCATTGAACAAGCATGGGAAACAGTGTTTAAACCCTTTATAATGAAGATCTGTGAAGTTATTTGGATTTTTACGAATAATCTTTGAATGACAGGGTCCTGAAAAAGGGACATTTCTTTTTTTGCTGAGTTAATCTCCTATCCCTGCACATTGACTTGGTACCGGTACTCCATGTATATAGCCTCGTTATTGTATTGTGTTAAAATGCCCTTTTTTTTTTGTTTTTCTTACTTTTTAATTCTGTTGGGAATGGGCTCTTAAGTATGCATTTCACGGTAAAGTCAACACCTGTTGCAGTTGACACATGTGGCAAATACATTTGAATGTATACATTTGATTTGAACATCAATTTAAAACGAGACCCTCTTGGGGCCTCGCAATGAAGGAAAGTATTTTATGACATGCTTCATTTCCACTAAGGTGCTGCAGATGCTGCCGCTTCGTTTCAGACGTTCACAATGATGCGAACCAGGCAAGTTTTAATTCATCTTTGCGGAAGCTGAAAAGACAAGGGTGTCGGGCAGGGGTACAAGGGGCCGAAGGCCTCTAACATCTGGCTGTCAGATTTGGTGGAGCTCTTTGTCAAAGGAAGCGGTGTCCCCCTGCAGCCTACCACAAACTCCTGCGGTTGTGTCAGAAATGTGGGGTGACAACCACACTAGTCTTCCCCCACCCCCACCCACACCTCAGAAACCCCCCAGGACAACCAGCTGCCACGTGAAGGCAACACATACAGGCATAAACACATACCGTACATACATACACACACATACAAATATGTTTTGTAACACATATGCTACATGCATCGATACACAAGTGAACAAGCCCACGCTACAGAGGAATGTGGAATGATTATGTTCACTGACACAGGGCAGATTCTTGCTGTTTAGAATATGTTAGAATAAGTGGACCGTTCGAGAGAAAATAGTGCTACACTACAACCCTAACACAACGGGTGTTCATTTAATTTTCACAAAACTTCATTAGGCTATTCTGAGTTAGGGGTTGGTTTAGCATAAGGCGCTAAGCTGGATTTTGGTCCTTAATCAAATCTACAGTAAATGATGCTGTGGGTTTAAAAAAGGTTTCTGCAATGATTAGGCATACACAAATGGAATTTCAGCAGGGAGTATATACCATCGGTGCCAGTTCCCATGCCAGCCATCATCAGCCTGGGCTGACCATTCATCTGAGTCTAAGTTTAGCTCATTTTGTGTAGTATATGTAGTAATGTGTTTTCAATAGTCACACCTCCTAATGCCATTGACATGCTTGACATTTAAACAAACACTATTAAATATCCAACAGCCAAAACACTATTAAATATCCAACAGCCACACAATGCATCTGATGCCTTACTGAGCAACAAATGTGACATTAATATTGGAGTGCCAACTGCTCATTTACATGTGCCAGAGAGAGAATGTGTGATGAGCCAAAAGCTTCAGACAATAGAGCACACTGCCATTAATGATGCCTCGCTCACTATCAGTCTTTTTTCTCCCTTGCCCTTCCTCATGTATTACCTCTTTCGTTATACCTCAAACAAACACACACAACTCACTCCACAAATGCTCTACCATTATCTGACATGCACACACTGTTTGTGTGCAAAGCTCCTATTTCCTTAGGAGGCTTTAGGAGGGGTGGCAGGTAGCCTAGTGGTTAGTGAAGCAATCCAGCAACCGGTTAGAGAGGCAAGCCAGCAAATCCTAGACGCCCATTTCCTGTCGTTGTGCCCTTGAGCAAGACACTTAACCCCCCACAACAACAGCTCCCCGGGAGCCCAGTGTGGCAGCCCCCCGCACCTGTATATGTATGTTTGTCTTTCAGAGGGGTTGGGTTAAAAGCGGAAGTCAACTTTCAGTTGGACCTGCAATTGACCAATAAAGTGATCTTCATCTTAAACTATGTACATACTCCCATCCACTTTCTCTCACAACCCCTTCCATCTTTCTCCATATTACAATATCCGTTCCAAGAAACACCATTTCACTCATGCTTTTCCATTCCCTTAAAGTCCTCATTCACCCCCTCCGTTTTGTCTTTCTCTCTGTATTGATGTGCTGTTGAGGGTCTTGGTGAGGTCTCAGAGAGAGAGATGAAGTGTATGGTGAGAACATTAATGTGTCCAGACCACGCAGTTCATCATCTCAGGAGGCCGTCTGGAGGTGGCGGTCGGGGCAAACGCTATCCCAGACTCCCCCAGTGTACTCCACACTCAAGGTCACCCAATACAGAAGAAGAGGCGGGCCGCAGGATTGTGGAATAAGAGAGCAGTAGTGCGGGGCAAGGGAGCTAGAGTGGAGGTTGGAGGAAGGGGTCTCTCTCTCACACATACACATCCAAGCAAAAGGTGAGTGCGAATTAAGATGTAAGTATATGACGAGTTTCAATCCAAAACGGGATACATCCATTTTAAGAAATGTTGGTAAATTGACATTAATTAAAAACATATGCTGTGAAATAGATAGATCTAATATTTCTTCATCTTACTCTGACATGGGCTAGTGAAAAAACAGCCATGATTTTGTTTGAAATATATTGCAAGGTAATTTTATTTTAGAGACAAATAATGAGATTGTGGCAAAATGCTATATAATCACTCCAAACAACAGAACTCCAATAGAAAAAGTATCCCAATTGGGTTTTAGACAGTTACATGTAATAAAATATGGATTCATAACTAAATAAATATTAAAATAATACATTTGTTTCAACTATATTGTGCAAATATCACAGAGCCGGTGTAATGTATGCAGAGGGTGAACAGTGTATATACAATGTGTGTTTTCTTTTTGGACATTTAAGCAACTTTTGGAAAAATATTATGTGTTTTACAGGTTTTATTAGGATGAATAAAGGAAGGCTTATTTTGTTTGATTATATACATTTTAGGGAAGGATTTAAGGAATAATAAGGACATTGAAAGCAGTAGCGTAGCCAGAAATTTGTTGGTGGGTGGACCTGCAGAAATTTGGGTGGGCCCAAATATTTAATAATGGGTAAATTCCAGCAATTCTGCACATTTTGCCATTGGGCAATGAGAAAAATGTGTAGTTTTAAACCTAATCTCATGCAATTCTACAATTTTTTCCATGAGACTGAGATAGATGTTTTAATTGTTTTAAAGCTAATTAAAGCTCCAATATGTGTTGACTGTGATAAAGGCACTGGAATATGAGCTGTCTGAGCAGTGGCATGATGCATATAGCCATAGAAGCACAGTGTCATACAGTGCATTCGGAAAATACCCCTTTTCCATATTTTGTTACGTTACAGCCTAAATGATTCTATTGTTTTTCCCCTCATCAATCTACACACAATACCCCATAATGACAAAGCAAAAACAGGTTTTTAAACATCTTTGAGATTACAGCCTTGAGTCTTCTTGGGAATAACGCTACAAGCTTGGCACCCCCTCAAGCTCTGTCAAGTTGGATGGGGAGCGTCGCTGCACAGCTATTTCCAGGTCTTTCCAGAGATGTTTGACCGGTTTCAAGTCCGGGCTCTGGCTGGGTCACTCAAGGAAATTCAGAGACTTGTCCTGAAGACACTCCTGCATTGTCTTGGCTGTGTGCTTAGGGTTGTTGTCCTGTTGGAAGGTGAACCTTCGCCCCAGTCTCAGGTCCTGAGCACTGTGGAGTAGGTTTTCTTCAAGGGTCTCTCTGTACTTTGCTCTGTTAAACTTTTCCTCGATCCTGACTAGTCTCCCAGTCCCTGCCGCTGAAAAACATCCCCACAGCATGATGCTGCCACCACCATGCTTCATAAACCTCAATGTCCCAACTCTCTAAACACATGGCTCGGGATATAACGCGTTTTGGTATGAAACAAGTATATCTCATTTAGCAAAAACACAAATTCTAAAGCACACCTATAGTAAATGTTTCAAAAGTATGAGAACAGCCACAATTCATACACATAGAAAGGGGCCCATAAGCATTTACTTCAGATGAAAAAATGCTAATGTTAACAATTGTTGTTAATGGCATTTTGGAATCAAACCCTTCATATGAACATCACACAAAGTTCACCAGTGGTCAACCACCACCCCCACACACACCTTTGTCCGACCTTGTAAAACAAGTTTATTTAAAGGACAAGCCTCCCATTAGACCACCAGTGAAACACATGACACCGTTCTGCTACGTTTAGTCCTCTATGGTCTATGTAGTAGTCATCTGTCTATGGACTTACAGGCTTACAGGGGAAAACACAAACATTTGACAACATTCTACGTTAAAATAAAATTATCCAGTGAGATAAAACCGAAGTGTGTCTTACAAGGAGAAGAAGAAATATTACAGTAACTTGGAGGACAGCAGGATGCTGAGTAGAGGAAATAAATCATCTTAAGAAGAAAATATTTTCTGGCAAAAAAATATTACATACTGCGTGCACAATGTGTCACAGAGGACCTGGCTTAGGGAGAAAAAATACAAGAGTGACTCTTCTGTTCCGTTGTGCTGTCCTGAGGCAGATTTAAATGCAGGAACTAAAACGGCTTTGTTCTCTCAACACAATGGCCAAAACTGTGAGTCTAACCGCATCCCTAAAGACTGCTTTCTTGCAAATAAGAGAACACGTTCAATAATTTGTGGTATGACTGCTGGGCGGAAAATGATCTGCTGCACTCACTGCAGTTTCTTAATACTTTATAACAGTTTCCAATGAGCACCTGCCCTGAGAAAAACCTCTGCAACATGAGCTCAGCACAAAAAAAGGGAAAATATTTCAGCATGAGTGGAAAGAGACATGGCTGAGTGAATACCTATAAAATAATATTGTAAAAGCAGAAGTATTGTACTGTACCCCTCTCAGTTTCACATGGTTCTAATTTTGCCTGGTACTGGTGTACCTGCATACCCACGTGTGCTGTGCTCACAGTTGTAAAAAATGGTTATGTAACAACAGTATTGGACCTCTTCTCTGAAACGCAAAGCTCCTTGTTCGTTCTCAACAGGAGCACTGTGTGGCCTTGCAGGATCTAAACACAGGGAGCTGGTCGACCACTCTCTAAACTGACAGAAGCTTTTGTTTCTGTTAAACAGATCCTCCTACTGCTATGGTCCTTGGCAGTGCATGTCGGTGGTTGGATTAAAGGCACTGGAGATGATGACATCTGCCCAGTCACTTAACTGCTTGAGGGGAGACACCAGAAACACAAGAACACGGAACTAATTGCACGTATCCACCAGGACAATGGAAAGGGGTTTGTAAATAATTGTCAAGAATCCGTTGTTGTTAGACCCACTTGTCACTGAGACTACAATCCAAAAGATGGATTGTGTGCCTGCCAAAAAACAACCTGTTCACAGAGCCTGAGTCAACAATAATACATTCACACTGACGCATACGAGAGAACAAAATAATAGCCTGTCCGAAACACAGATACATTCAACTCATAACAAGCACACACAGCAAACACTGACTAAAAGATTCCTCTTTCACATATATATGTTTGAACAAAACTAGCAAAGTGGGTTTGGCTGGAGAGGCAGGGGGTGTCCACAGTCCAAGCAGCCCATTGTTGAACCAGTGGATTGTTGAGCTCCACGAAGGTGGGGATGGGTGCGTTCTAAACTCTCTGTTCTCTGTCCAGATGTTTCTTGTTGTCTGGCTCAGCGCAGAGAAGCAGAGGGGAAGGGGATTACACAACTCTCCCTCAGTACTGAACAGGAAGTGGGACGCAAAGGACCTCTTTAGCAAAGGAAAGGGGGAATATTTACTGAGGAAAACACCATACGAATGCACCACAAAGGGACTGTGATCAGAATATGACAGACAAGACGAAGCCGACAACCAAAACAGACTTGGCTAAGGGCTACAACTTTCAAATTATAAGCATAGGAATATCAGGATATTTATAGGTCAAATTCCCACAGCTCAGTAGACATTTAAATAGTTGCATCATACAAGTAATGCACTGTGGCTAAATGTCAGTCAAAGTCAATCTGTGTTGTAAAGTGAAAAGACTGCTTATAGTCATAGGGAATCTCTGCAGTTTGAGTAAAACTTTCTTGTCCCAAGAGGCCACAATGGTGTCTGTAAATCTAAGTTGTGGAACGGGGCTGGTGTAGTTAAGGTAAATCTTTTTTTCTGCTAATGGAGGGCCAGATGATCGCTGAACGTCAGACAGAGGGACATGCTCGATTTCACCGGAGAAAGCCACTAAAAGCTTCCTCTCAATCAGCCTCCCTCCACCTCTATTTTCTCCCTTATGGTTTTTCTGCCTTTGTTTTCCCAGGCAGGCACTTCCAGCATTAATTCTAAATTGTTTAGTTCTCCTCCCTTCACACTCCATCGCTTTCATTATGCTAACGCCAAACTGGTGGCAGATTTATCTTTTTCTTCACCTTTTTAAATGGGAAATGGGATTGCACAAGCTTTACCTGCTGTTACATTGCCCACTCCTGAGAAATTGGTTTTACAGATATCATCAATCAAGGATGGACAGAGCAACCTGTCTTTGTAACAGAAAACAAGGCTTTAGTCAATAGGCCTACTCTCAGAGAAAGGATTCCTTCCTTTTCTCACTGATCAGTTATGAGTGCACCCAGAGCGAGGCTACTTGATGAATGGTGAACAAACTGCAACTAAACCACAACGAAAGTGATATTGCTATCCAATGCAATGGACAATCATCTCAACAGATTACATCATCCATAACAGAGGATTGGAATGACCCACTGGAGATTTGAACTTTCACAGAACTCAGACTAACTTAATCATCCACACTTTGGTAAATTGACAATGTCCTGACAAATAACAGCTACGCTTCACTTATCATTGAAAATGTGGATTAGCTATATTAAATGACTTCTCAGCTATCTGAAAACAGTCAAATGAGCTGATCTCTTCACTAACCCTGCACAACTTTATTCAAAGTGTCTCCAGCAGTAGGCTTCCTGTAACTTCCAGTGGATTGGCAGGGCCAGTGTTCACTCTGCAACCTCCAGAATGATGCTTTGCATCTGCCTGTTCCAACTTGAAACATGGCCTTTGGGGGATTTGCCTAGGTGTCAGAAATATGACGGATACGCATGTGGAATGGACAGAGGAAATCAGAAGCCATTTCCATAAGCAACATTAACACTGTAGTGAGGGGCAACTGACAAAGTCAGAGCTCCAGAATTCAATGGAAAGACAGCCTACTCTACATCCACAGTCTGGCTCTTTAGTATGAAATAAAGCCATAGATAAAGACAGTAAGTGTTATTACACAGGTATAAAATATAAATCAGACATTCACTGAATGGATGTTTCATGTTTTGATATAATGTACTATAATAGTAGGCTAGTAAAATATTGACTCGTTTTACCACACGCTTGGATCATACTGAAAAAGGAAATTGTTTATTTTGAGACCGTTTCAAGAAGGATAACCACAAAACCATTGGTGGGATGGCGGCACACAAATAGACTAAATATGGGGGAGGGAAAATGATCCCTTCCTTCTGCTCTAGTGCTGTCCTCAACACGCTGTTCCGCTTTGTTTGGATGATTAACAAGAGAGTCAGCCATGTAGCAGATCAATACCCAATGGCTTTTTACGGGATTGTGTCTAATGTGGTAACCCTACCTCTGTGCCCATCCTATTGTACAGCCAATTATGCGATAGGATCAATAGTCAGCCAAGAGATATATATAGCATGTTATGGTACGAGTGAAAAATCCATGGGCCCTGCAACACGGAGACACGTCTATAGAGTCTACAGTAAGTCACCACTAGGCAGTGCATCATGGGAGTGAATAAGATATTTTTCCTTGGGCATGGAGATAGAGAAAATATGAAGCAGCTTATCTCTCCCCCAGAGAGGAGGAGGAGGTGTTTAGAATGAGATAGGGAACTTCTGTTCCTCTCCCTGCAGCACTATCCAGATCCTTATCAGACTTTTCCACCATCGCATGATGCAGCCAGAATCAATCTACCACCACAAACAAACATGGCTCCAGCAGGCAACAATACCGGACCAACAACAGCTCAACACTGAGTGAGTAATATCTGTCCATGTTGACAACAATGAATGCTGTCAGGCCAAGACACAAAATCAGCAAAAGTGTCATGAAAGAAGAGAGAGAACTTTTAGGCGAGGGTACTCTGAGCCATCTGTTTTGTCCCGCCACACAGACGGCTCTGTACCCTTCTCTCTCTCTCTCCATCCATCCCTCTCTCTTCCTCTCTGTTGCCCAACAGAGCGTGCATTAAAAACAGTCAGGCTTCATTCCCCAGCATGTCCATGCTAATCACCCACAACAAGCACCCTGCAGATGGAGCCCTTTGGAAACCATATGCTCCCCATAAGCATGTGTATATCTCCCTCAGCTCTCTCTCGCTCTCTTTCTGGTATAGTGTTTAGTAGGATGTCACGTCACTAGTGATACGGGTCGGATGGTCCTCTGCAGCGTCACAGTGAATCATTTCTCTCCATGTTTAGTTTTGTTGGAGCCTTGGACTTGTTCTGGGTGTTTGTTTTTTTTACAGACAAAATTGAGAAAAGCTCTGGTATGTGAATGACATGTTCTTATTCCAAGAAGCAGAAACAAAGCATGGAGCCATTACATGAATCAGCTTTCTCCATGTCCAGAGAAGGTTGACAATATGGAGAAAAGCTTTATCTGGAGAATGACATGCTCTTTACTCAAGTAACAGAAACACAGTATGGAGGCTTAACATGACATCACCTGTTTTTTCCCTCCCTCCTTGTCACTTTGACAGACTTGCTCTGTTATGTGGAGTTCCCCACATTTCCAGTGAGCTCATGTTTTCAGACTACCACCACAGCAGTCCCTCAGGAATGCGCAGAGAAGAATGAAGGAACGAATGAATGAAGGTTCCAGCGCCAGCAGCCTCAATGTAGGACTTTAGCACTGTGCACAATAACTGTGACTGAGAACCATAGATGCCTGGTCTAGCCTGTAGAGAATGAACACTTCCATCAGCTGAGTTTCAGTCCTGAGTTGTGCATTGACTGAAAAGAGCAAGGCATAACCTCAGAATAAAGCCTACCCCTATTCCCTCCTTTTCAATCCCATTAACTTTCGCTGGTGGAGTCACAGCTGTGCGACCCAGGAAGTGTTCATAACGAGGTCCATTAGTGGTATTACCTGCATCCGGCTGCCGAGGGGTCACGGGGGCAACAGTGGACCAAACGCACAGATTAAATTACCCCAGAGTGAAGGAGGAGGGTTAACCACCACCCCCCACACCAGAGTGGTCCCAAGGGAAGCAGACATTAGGGCTGCTGGGAGGTTGGAATTGTTGGTGGACTGGAATTCTCCATGTTATGTTCTAGTTCACATCCTTACCTTTGATCCCAGCCATCACAACAATTCCAAAGCAGGGATTTCAAAGACTGCAGGGACAAAGCTTTGGAGGTAACATCATTTTGTGTACGTTATGTTTGTATAGAGGGAAATCATGAGGAAATAATAGAATATGAGTGATTGACAGCGCTACCTAGAGAAGATATCTAAATATCCTGTATCCACCATGCAAAATCTAGTTTAAACAGTGGTAGATACACAAAAGAGTAATGTATCTAATATAATGACCAAAGACCAGACAAATAATGGTGGATAGCGATGTTTACACCATCCACCACTGCTGTTATATTTAAACTGATAGAAATAAGCTCAATTTATGTGAGTGGAAGCGGTAGCCTCAGTGTGTTCTCTAAAGCCCTGCGGAGTGTGGAGAGACACCCCCGCTGCTCTGAGAGGAAAGCAGAGACACATCCCCAGGGCTATGCCAGTGGTAATGTAGTCTAAACAGGTACAACACACATACACACACATTCGCTTGAGTCATCCCAAAGGCATTCAAAGCTGCCTCACTACCAAATAAAAAAAGGAAAAAGAAAACATTGGCACAACAATACGCAAAAGGCTTCAGAAAGCTCTCTCTTCAGACAGCGCCTACAGCGAGGTATTCGGGATACACAAAGCTTTGCCATGATCTCAGCTCCACCACCAAACACACAATGCTCATATGGTATTTTACATGGCAAAATGGAGTGTGTGTTTAAAAGATATTAGAATAGGCCTACTGTAGCTTAAAACAACAAGAATTCTAAAAGGGCAGCCTCGTCTGTTGAGGTTCAAACCAAGGTCAGTGAAACACAGGAATTGATATTCCTTGACTGAAAGTGGTATGAATCATTAGAGCACAAAGCGGGCAGAAGTGTATGCATTGAATGGGTAAACCACAAATACAGAATTCATTACCACTGGACAATGGTAAATAAAGAGAGTGTTGCATATGTGTTACAAGACAAGCCTGATAATGAGAGTAGTATGGCTGTGGGTTTAGCAAACAGTATAAACAGATAATGACAAACTCGTATCATTATTCAGTTGGTACCACTGGTACCAATGTTCATCATGACATCTTCCACAAGTGTCACAGTCTTCTATAGGGCATAATAAGAGGCTCACACACTACCACCCCTGTCATCACTTTGCCTCGACATTTTCATCACCATATCAGAAAATAGGTTCATTTATTTATTTTGATGATTTACAACAGACAGACTCATGTACCACTTGGAGCGGTTGAGTAATCAATCTTTCGTCAAGAGCCAAAAATGTAATGGCCTCTCTTCACCTCCCCTTCATTTGGCAGTGAGGCAGTGAATTTGTGTGTCCTTTACAACAGAGCACATAGCACACACACTGACCTTTTCCATGTCATAAATCACAACCCCCTGTTCTGATGCCAGGATTTTGTTTAACCTAATTTGTCACAGAGAAGCCCCCCTCCCACCCACTCTCACTGCAGCCTCACACTTGGGCTGTGGCATGGGATTGGTGGGAGGATCAAAGTGTGTCATGCAGCCCTTGTAATCATGAAAGCCACTAGCTACAGAAACACATGGCAGACTAGGCTACCACACACAAACACAAACACACACACACACACAGAGTCAGAGGTCACACAGGGTGAGCCAAACATGTCAAGAAGAGTTTCATTTCCATCCATCATAAACAGTTTTTATGGCACTTTTGAGGTGTCTTGACACCACAATGAGGTAAGAAATGTGCTGCAAGCAACTATAAACGTTGTAAACAAGCCAAAGGTGTGAGAATGGCAAATACTTTGCAAACAAAATGGAGTTGGACGGGAAGAAAGCCATTCAACCCCACCTCCTTCAGTGAATGAATATGAACAGATATGAACCCATCATCCATTTACTGTGGCCATTTTACTGACCTCTCACCATAACCGAATGGCAGTTGTTCAGTAGTCTTTTTTTACGACAGGCATCAAGATGAATCACAGTTAAAATAGATCTATGCCACAACCCAGTTTCCGTCCGCTGAGCCATTTATGTAAACCTCAGAAGGCAGTGGTTAAACACTCCCTCATTTTGGAATGGGGGACCTGGATGAACTGTGATGACAATAAGGAGTGACACCAGCTCTGAGGATGTGAGGCACACCACACACAGACACATTATCACCTGGAAGTGAGGGGGGCCCATGTAATGAAAAAGTTGCTTAATATGCTGAAGTTAGTACTCAACTAAGCAGCAAGCCACATTCCAAAACTGACTTGAGCTTTCTGCCCACTCAACTGTGTTGACACAAAGCCATATGCCCTAACCACTGGGCAAAAACTGGTTGAAACAACATGGTTTCCATGTAATTTCAACCAAACAATTGAATTCAACTTGGTTGACAACAACCAAAATGTAAATCAAAACTAGACGCTGAACTGACGTCTGTGCCCAGTGGGTAGTTTCCCCTCAACTTCAAACCAACCAACAGTCTTCTGCCTCAACACTCTCCAACCAGTCTCTTCCACTTTGCACCTGAGACACAGAATAAAGGAAAACCTCTCAAATAGTTTGGTTTGACTGACCACATACCCTCTTCAGTATTACCACGGGCCTATCTAAACCATGTGCTACCCAAGCCTTAGTAAATGTTCCACTGAACTATAAAAAGCTGTTGCTGCACTGCAGAGACACACCTTTCACTCAAATGGCAATTATTAAATGTTTCTAATTGTAGCTTATGTTAGAATGATTTAAGTCAATTAAACATCATGCAATGCAATAGTATGGCCCCTGTGGGTTGTGGAGGACATCTGGAACTATCAGTAGTGCTCAACAGCGACACCCATTGGGCATAAGAAAGCACACACTGGGGCAAAACTGTACAACAGTTCCTCCTGTACAGTTGTGGTGTGGACTGTGGAACTGTTGTATGATTACTGAATGTGAACACTGACAAAATTGCACTCTGAAGAACTATTTATACATGCAAAGACTGTTTCAAAACCAGTTGCATGGAAGACAGGTTAACCATTTCCCAATAATGACAGTAACATGTTATTTTTTAACCTTTATTTAACTAGACAAGTCAGTTAAGAACAAATTCGTATTTTCAATGATGGCCTAGGAACAGTGGGTTAACTGCCTTGTTCATGGGCAGAATGGCCAATTTTTACCTTGTCAGCTCTGGGATTTGATCTTGCGACCTTTCGGTTACTAGTCCAATGCTCTAACCACTAGGGTACCTGCCACCCCACACAGGCCTTAGTGCTGTGCATATAACTAATTGATCCCTGGGGCACTGACCTATGCAGTTTTATAATGCTATGATGCAAATGCTACACGTTTTCATGAGGCTAAGATAACATTTTGCAGTTTTAAATATAATTTCCTGCTATTCTACACTTTTTTGGCACGGAGCAGAATTTTTTTTACTGTTTTGTAGCTCATCTCATGCTTTTGTTCACATTTTGTCATGAGCCTGAACGAAAACGTTGCAGTTTTAAAGCTAATTTCCTGCCATTCTACACATATTGCTATCCTATCCTATCTGGGGTGGCAACCACCAAGGATGCCCTGGGGCACGTGCCCTGTATGCCCGTTCAGTAAGCCGGCGCGGCCCTGCCTGGTAGACAGGTCTTCTATATACAGTAATTCAGACAGGTACCATAGGCGCCACCTTGACATACCTGGGACATCTGGGGTCTGAAGTTGATCTCCTTTAGGTCCACAGACCCCGGTGACAGGTTGTGCAACATCTGGCACAAGAGCACTCCGTCTCGTAGCGCCTGTGCCAAGTCGAACACGGCTGCAGAAGGCCACACGACCCGGTGGTTTGGGGGCAAAACCTTGCAGTCTATCAACCACCGCCCGCATTGCCTCCACTCCTCCATGTCAGCTTGGGGGGAGAGTTCCACAACCAAATTCGACAGCCGCCTGTGTGCAAAATTCAGCTGCTTCCAGCGCACAATGGAAGCAATCCTTCCACCAGTGTTGAAATCCAAATCTTAATGAAAATGTTATTAGTTGTATTACTTCTCCATGTAATACTAAAACTGATAACTTTATAAATATGGTAAAATAATGTTCCACTTTAGTTTTCCGATTAAGTTTATATTATTTGCTCCAGCTCACAATATGTCCAGCTCTGTTCAAATAGACTATGCTCAGTGCAGCATTGTCAGAATATGTCCTGCTCAATCTTTTGGACAAGTGAGTTTCTGACCAAAAACATGTAGAAATTGACGACAAAAATGTAATAAAGTTGATGTAATGCGAAAATTCCCTCCTAAACAGACAGACCAATGTGCACTACCGGGAACACAATTTCCTTTTCTTCATTCTCAAAGTTGGTTTTGCATATCCAAACGGTGTTGGACAATATAATAATAACATATGCCCCAATCTCTTCTTTGCTTGTGTATTAAAGCCTACCAAATTTCACTTTTACAAGCATGCTGTCCAAAACCGATGTCTCCGGAAAAAAATACTTTGAACAGCTAAGGGAATCTTTTCAGTTCTGACACTGCTTACAGCGCGACATTCCGTTGTTTTGCGTAGCAACCCAGAGTTTCTAGTTGTTCAGAGCTTCTCTATGCAATGTACTATGCTGCTCTGATATATAACAATTGCATATCAATGTAAAACACGATGGTAAATCAAATGTCCCTTCTTACGACGCCCCACTCAACACTCAGCCTATCCACAATGCACTCGAAAACAGATTTCACTAACTCCAACAGAAACATGTATAGGAAAAAAACCACGTCGTTCTCGTCATTCCCAGAATGCCAAACACCCACTATAATGGAAAGAAACGTTTAGAAATGCTCCAATAAATCGTTTCTATGTTGTTTCTTGTTTCGTCCTTGTCTTCTCCCTCCTCTTTTTCGTACGGATTGTGATGTTTTGCCAACCTGATCTCACAGACGACAAGTAACATAGTAAACGTAAATCTGGGACTCTCAAATTAGTGTGATATGTTACATTTGTATGGTGGTTGGTCGGGTGGATGGGTGGGCATATACTGCAACGTCTGGCAACCCAACCTGGTCTCAGAGCATTCCGTATTATTCTGTATGTAAATCCGAGACACTACATTCAGCAAGATATGTTACAAATTGCAATTGTATGATATGTTACAAATTTGCTAAACGTACAATATGTTACAAATTTGCTAAACGTATGATATGTTACAAGTTCCAATTTGTTGTTAGCTAGGTGGCTCTGACATTTTCAGACTGCTAAACAACTATTGATTTAGAACCACAGAGATTTACTGCAAGTCGCAAAGTTAAACAGGAGCTACCCCCACTATTCCAGCACCACTAGTCCAGCACCATTTCAACATCATCAAATCACCTATGCTTAGTCTAAAACAGTGACAACCAAAAGATACCAAAAGCAATTTAGTCCAATCAACGTCAGCTAAATATGATGTGGCTGTCCATGGTTCTGATTTGTGTATGTGTGTGTGTGCGTATTTGTGAAAGTAGAAAAAACATGTTGACTCAACCTACTTGTGCTCCCGAGTGGCACAGCGGTCTAAGGCACTGCATCTCAGTGCTAGAGATGTCACTACAGATCCTGGTTTGATTCCAGGCTGTACCACAACTGGCCGTGATTGGGAGTCCCATAGGGCGGGGCACAATTGGTCCAGCGTCGTTAGGGTTTGGCTGGGGAAGGCCATAATTGTAAATAAGAATTTGTTCTTAACTGACTTGCCTGGTTAAAAATGATAAATTAAAAAAAGAAACACCATCCTCCTCTCTTTCATGTTGACAAAACAGTCTATGACTTTCATGCAGTACGCATTTCTATTTTTTGTTGTCCTAGGCAACCTGGCTAAAATGTTGAATACAAACAGTCCAGTTATGCCCTCAGTGAGGCAATCAAACAGGCAAAACATCAGTACAGAGGCAAAGTGGGGTCACAATTCAATGGCTCAGACACATGTAGTATGTGGCAGGGACTCCAGACAATCACGGATTACAAAGGGAAAACCAGCCACGTCGCGGACACCGACGTCTTGCTCCCGGACAAGATAAACACCTTCTCCACCTGATTTGAGGATAACACAGTGCCACCGACACGGGCCGCTCCCAAAGACTGTGAGCTCTCGTTCTCCGTGGCCGACGTGAGTAAGACATTTAAGTTAACCCACGCAAGACTGCTGGCCTAGATGGCATCCCTAACCACGTCCTCAGAGCATGTGCAGACCAGCTGGCTGGAGTGTTTAAGGACATATTCAATCTCTCCTTATCCCAGTCTGCCATCCCCACTTGCTTCAAGATGTCCACCAGTGTTCCTGTACCAAAGAAAGCCAAGGTATCTGAACTAAATGACTATCGCCCCCTTTGCACTCACTTATGTCATCATGAAGTGCTTTGAGAGGCTAGTTAAGGATCATATCACCTCCACCTTACGCACTGCAATTTGCATACCACCCCAATAGATCCATGGATGATGCAATAGCCATTGCATTGAACACAGCCCTATACCATCTGGACAAGAGTAATACCTATGTAAGAATGCTTTTCATTGACTACAGCTCAGCCTTCAACACCATAGTACCCTCCAAGCTCATCACCAAGCTTGGGCCCCTGAGACTGAACCCCGCCCTGTGCAACTGGGTCCAGGACTTCCTGATGGCCAGCCTCCAGGTGGTGAAGGTAGGCAACAACATATCCACTACGCTGATCCTCAACACAGCAAGGGTGCGTGCTCAGCCCTGTCCTCTACTCCCTGTTCACCCATGAATGCGTGGCCACCCACGCCTCCAACTCAATCATCAGGTTGGCAGACGACACAACAGTTGCAGGCATGATTACCAACAACGATGAGACAGCCTACCGGGAGGAGGTCAGGGCCCTGGCGGAGTGGTGCTAGGAAAATAACCTCTCCCTCAACATCAACAAAACAAATGTGAAAAGCTTCAAGTTCCTTGGCGTACACATCACTGACAATCTGAGATGGTCCACCCACACAAACAGTGTGGTGAAGAAGGCGCAACAGTGCCTTCTTTTGCCTAGGCTCCTAAGACCCTCACAAACCAGGGCTGTATCTCTGCCTAGTATGGCAACTGCACCGTCTGCAACCGCAGGGCTCTCCAAAGGGTGGTGCGGTCTTCCTAATGCATCAGCGGGGGCACATTGCCTGCTCTCTAGGACATCTACAGCACCCGCTGTCACAGGAAGGCCAAGAAGGACCCAAGCCACCCGAACCAAGTTCACCCGCTATCATCCAAAAGGCAAGGTCAGTACAAGTGCATCAACGCTGTGTGACTGAAAAACAGCTTCTCAAAGCCATCAGACTGTTAAATAACCATCACTAGCCAGCCTCCATCCTGCACGCTGCCCTGAACTTAGTCAGTATTCAGACCCTTTGCTATGACACTTGAAATGGAGCTCAGGTGCATCCTGTTTCCATTGATCATCCTTGAGATGTTTCTAAAACTTGATTGAAGTCCACCTGTGGTAAATTCTATTGATTGGACATGATTTGGAACGGCAGACAGCTGTCTATATAACGTCCCACAGTTTACAGTGCATGTCAGAGCAAAAACCAGGCCATGAGGTCGAAGGAATTGTCCGTAGAGCTACAAGACAGGATTGTGACGAGGCACAAATCTGGGGAAGGGTACCAAAACATTTATGCAGCATTGAATGTCCCCAAGAAAACAGTGGCCTCCAGCATTCTTATATGGAAGAAGTTTGGAACCACCAAGACTCTTTTCAGAGCTGGACGCCCAGCCCAACTGAGCAATCGGGGGAGAAGGGCCTTGATCAGGGAGGTGACCAAGAACCCGATGGTCACTCTGACAGAGATCCAGAGTTTCTGAAGAAGGACACCCATCTCTGCAGCACTTCACCAATCAGGCCTTTTACCACTGCTAAGTAAAAGGCACATGACAGCCCACTTAGAGTTTGCCAAAAGGCACCTAAAGGACTCAGACCACGAAAAACAAGAACGTCTGGTCTGATGAAACCAAGACTGTACTCTTTGGCCTGAATGCCAAATCAAATCAAATTAAATTTGTCACATGCGCCCAATACAACAGGTGTAGACCTTACCGTGAAATGCTTTCTTACAAGCCCTTAACCAGCAACGCAGTTCAAGAAATAGAGTTAAAAAAATATTTACTAAATAAACTAAAGTAAAAAATTCAATAAAGTAACAATAAAATATCAATAACGAGGTTACATAGAGGGGGTATCGGTACCGAGTCAATGTGCGGGGATACAGGTTAGTCGAGGTAATTTGTACATGTAGGTAGTGGTAAAGTTACTATGAATAGATAATAAACAGTGAGTAGCAGCAGTGTAAAAACAATAGGGGGGTCAATGTAAATTGTCCGGGTGGACATTTGATTAATTACTCAGCAGTCTTATGTCTTGGGGGTAGAAGATGTTAAGGAGCCTTTTGGACCTAGACTTAGCTCTCCGGTACCGCTTGCTGTGTGGTAGCAGAGAAGACAGTCTATGATGTGGATGACTGGAGTCTTTGACAATTGTTTGGGCCTTCCTCTGACACCGCCTAGTATATAGGTCTTGGATGGCAGGAAGCTTGGCCCCAGTGGTGAACTGAGCCGTACGCAGTACCCTATTTAGCACCTTGCGGTCGGATGCCGAGCAGTTGCCATAACAGGCGGTGATGCAACTGGTCAGGATGTTCTCGATGGTGCAGCTGTATAACCTTTTGAGGATCTGGGGACCCATGCCAAATCTTTTAAATCTCCTGAGGGGGAAAAGGTGTTGTCGTGCCCTCTTCACGACTGTCTTGGTGTGTTTGGACCGTGATAGTTTGTTGGTGATGTGGACACCAAGGAACTTGAAACTCTCGACCGCTCCAATGCAGCCCCATCGATGTTATTGGCGGCCTGTTCGTCCCTCCTTTTCTCATAGTCCACAATCAGTTCCTTTGTCTTGCTCACATTGAGGGAGAGGTTGTTGTCCTGGCACCACACTGCCAGGTCTCTGACCTCCTCAACTATAGGCTGATCGTTTTTGGTGATCAGGCCTTCTCCTGAGGGGCCCCAGTGTTGAGGATCAACAAGGCAGATGTGTTGTTAATAAACTTACCACCTGGGAGCAGCCCATCAGGAAGTCCAGGATCCAGTTGCAGAGGGAGGTGTTTAGTCCCAGGAACCTTAGCTTAGCGATGAGCTTTGTGGGCACTATGGTGTTGAACGCTGAGCTGCAGTCAATGAACAGCATTCTCACATAGGTGCTCCTTTTGTCCATGTGGGAAATTGCAGTGTGGAGTGCGATCGAGATTGTGTCATCTGTTGGGGCGGTATGCGAATTGGAAAGGGTCTAGGGTTTCCGGGATGATGGTATTGCGGGATGATGGTATTGATGTGAGCCATGACCAGCACTTCATGGCTACCGACCTGAGTGCTATGGGGCGGTAGTCATTTAGGCAGGTTACCTTCGCTTTCTTGGGCACAGGGACTATGGTGATCTGCTTGAAACATGTAGGTATTACAGACTTGGTCAGGGAGAGGTTGAAAAAATACACTTGCCAGTTGATCTGTCATGCTTTGAATAAACGTCCTAGTAATCCATCTGGCCCTGCGGCCTTGTGAATGTTGACTGCAACACTGAAGTTGCTCACATTGGCTACGGAGAGCATGTCGTCTGGAACAGTTGGTACTCTCATGCAGGCTTCAGTGTTGCTTGCCTCGAAGCGAGCATGAAAGGCATTTAGCTCGTCTGGTAGGCTTGTGTCAATGTGCAGCTTGCGGCTGGTTTTTCCTTTGCAGTTCGCAGTAGTTTGCAAGCCCTGCCACATCTGATGAGTGTCAGAGCCTGCATTGATGCTTTGCCTGTTTGATGGTTCATCTGAGGGCATATCAGGATTTCTTATAAGCGTCCGAATTAGTGTCCCGCTCCTTGAAAGCGGTAGCTCTAGCCTTTAGCTTGGTGCGGATGTTGCCTGTAATCCATGGCTTCTGGTTGGGATATGTCCGTACGGTCACTATGAGGATGACGTTGTTGATGCACTTATTAAAGAAGCTGGTAACTGAGGTGGTATACTCCTCAATGCCATTGGATGAATCCTGGAACTTATTCCAGTCTGTGCCAGAAAAACAGTCCTATAGCGTAGCATCCGCGTCATCTGACCACTTCCGTATTGAGCGAGTCACTGGTACTTCCTGCTTTAGTTTTTGCTTATAAGCATGAATCAGGAGGATAGAATTATGGTCAGATGAGATCTGTATATAATGACGAGATGCTTATTTTTCCGGTCTAACAATGGGAGTCGTCCCAAGGCAGGAAGGCAAACAAAAAGCTTAGGTCGAAAATAAGCCCATAGAAACACATTGGACTTATTTTGCACAGATTTTGGAGAGAGTGAAATATCTTGTTTTGTCTCTTTCTCTCTGACACTATGCATGCATACAAGAAACTGACATTTTTCATTAAGAGCTTAATGGAAACATGCAACAATAGCAAGCCGATCGTCTTACAGTGAAAAGGCTATAGCCTATTATTGAACATGCAACTCCTGTAACGAAGTAGCTAATAAAACGTAATTTTCAAACATTTGCCAAAATGCAATTAGCGGAAAACAAAGTTCTAAACAGCGCACCGGTTCAATATGTGACAGAGATGAACATCTCCTTTAGAAACATAGAAAGAGGGGGGATCTAATAGCAACTACTATGACTGGTTGCTAATATGACTAGGATTGTGCCTTTGGCTTCTGGACAACGAAATAAGGTTTATATGAAAACCAATAGAACAAGAGACAAATGCTGGTTAATGGCATGCGGAAGTCTATAAAATATTTGCCTCCACATTTCTATGGATGGATTTTTGCTAGGCTACTTTTAAGCAAGGTAAGACATGCCACATTATTTGAAGTAAAGTAAAACGTTCAGGTTTTAAACAATTATACTGCCTCAAGCTCACATTGCGAAGCTATAGGCGGGGTATAGTTTATGCGTCCGAATGGCGAATGGGAGGCGCACTTTATGATTTGAGATTGAGAAATAAAAATAGCTCCTTTTAATAGAGGCCTCCAAAGTTTTTAACACACGATTGCATTTAGAATTGTTATTTGTTGCGCAATGACTGGGCTTACAAAAGGAGGTTTTTTGAGGAGCTACTCTCGCGCTGTCTGACACGAATAGGCTATTCTGCAACTAGGCTCTGTATGATGTGCATGTGTGATAAATAAAATGCATGATGACTAATGAAAATACACAAGTGCTAATTTAATTACACAAAATTGTAGACCAATAAGCATGACTGGTCAAATGTATTTTCAGCGGCTAACTGATTAACGGTTAACCGTTAACATTCCTAGTTAGCTAACATGCTAAGTAGTTGCAAAGTAGCTAAAAAATAGTAAGTAGTTTAGATAATGCCACTTTAAATAATGCCACTTTAATAATGTTTACATATCTTACTTTACTCATATCACATGTATATACTGTGTTTTATATAATCTACTGCACCTTGCCTATGCCACTCGGCCATTGCTCATCCATACATTTATATGTACATATTTTCATTCACCCCTTTAGATTTGTGTGCATTAGGTAGTTAGTGGGGAATTGTTAGATTACTTGTAAGATTTGTGTGTAGTAGGTAGTTGTTGGGAATTGTTAGATATTACTTGTTAGATATTACTGCACTGTTGGAACTAGAAGCACAAGCATTTCGCTACACTCGCATTAACATCTGCTAACCATGTGTATGTGATAAATAACATTTGATTTGATTCATTAAAAAGTTGCTTATTAGCTAAAATGCTAAAGTTGTCCGTGATGAGATTCAAACACGCAAACTTTGGGTTGCTAGACGTTTGTGTAATACGCTCACCCATCCACACCACCTTCCTTTCGCTTTTGCCTTAAGTAACTTTCTGTGTTATACCAAAAATAACATACTAATTTGAGTGTCCCAGATTTCCTTTAACTATGTTATGTCTAATCTATGAGACCAGATTGAGCAACCAAAAGGTTGTGTTCAGAATCTTATCAAGGATCAACTTTAGCATTTTAGCTACAGTGGGGAAAAAAAGTATTTAGTCAGCCACCAATTGTGCAAGTTCTCTCACTTAAAAAGATGAGAGAGGCCTGTAATTTTCATCATAGGTACACTTCAACTATGACAGACAAAATGAGGAAAAAAAATCCAGAAAATCACATTGTAGCATTTTTTATGAATTTATTTGCAAATTATGGTGGAAAATAAGTATTTGGTCACATACAAACAAGCAAGATTTCTGGCTCTCACAGACCTGTAACTTATTCTTTAAGAGGCTCCTCTGTCCTCCACTCCTTACCTGTATTAATGGCACCTGTTTGAACTTGTTATCAGTATAAAAGACACCTGTCCACAACCTCAAACAGTCACACTCCAAACTCCACTATGGCCAAGACCAAAGAGCTGTCAAAGGACACCAGAAACAAAATTGTAGACCTGCACCAGGTTGGGAAGACTGAATCTGCAATAGGTAAGCAGCTTGGTTTGAAGAAATCAACTGTGGGAGCAATTATTAGGAAATGGAAGACATACAAGACCACTGATAATCTTCCTCGATCTGGGGCTCCACGAAGATCTCACCCCGTGGGGTCAAAATGATCACAAGAACGGTGAGCAAAAATCCCAGAACCACACGGGGGACCTAGTGAATGACCTGCAGAGAGCTGGGACCAAAGTAACAAAGCCTACCATCAGTAACACACCACGCCAGGGACTCAAATCCTGCAGTGCCAGACGTGTCCCCTGCTTAAGCCAGTACATGTTCAGGCCCGTCTAAAGTTTGCTAGAGAGCATTTGGATGATCCAGATGAGGATTGGGAGAATGTCAGATGAAACCAAAATAGAACTTTTTGGTAAAAACTCAACTTGTCGTGTTTGGAGGACAAAGAATGCTGAGTTGCATCCAAAGAACACCATACCTACTGTGAAGCATGGGGGTGGAAACATCATGCTTTGGGGCTGTTTTTCTGCAAAGGACCAGGACGACTGATCCGTGTAAAGGAAAGAATGAATGGGGCCATGTATTGTGAGATTTTTGAGTAAAAACCTCCTTCCATCAGCAAGGGCATTGAAGATGAAACGTGGCTGGGTCTTTCAGCATGACAATGATCCCAAACACACCGCCCGGGCAACGAAGGAGTGGCTTCAGAAGAAGAAGCATTTCAAGGTCCTGGAGTGGCCTAGCCAGTCTCCAGATCTCAACCCCATAGAAAATCTTTGAAAGTCTGTGTTGCCCAGCGACAGCCCCAAAACATCACTGCTCTAGAGGAGATCTGCATGGAGGAATGGGCCAAAATACCAGCAACAGTGTGTGAAAACCTTGTGAAGACTTACAGAAAACGCTTTGACCTCTGTCATTGCCAACAAAGGGTATATAACAAAGTATTGAGATAAACTTTTGTTATTGACCAAATACTTATTTTCCACCATAATTTGCAAATAAATTCATAAAAAATCCTACAATGTGATTTTCTGGATTTCTTTTCCTCATTTTGTCTGTCATAGTTGAAGTGTACCTATGATGAAAATTACAGGCCTCTCTCATCGTTTTAAGTTGGAGAACTTGCACAATTGGTGGCTGACTAAATACTTTTTTTCCCCACTGTATATTAGAAACTACCTACAACTTTTTAGCTACTTTGTAACTACTTAGCATGTGAGCTAAACCTTCCCCTAACCATAAACCTTAACCTAAATACTAACCTTAACCCTAACCTTAAACCGTAACCTAACTAATGTTAGCCACCTAGCTAACGTTAGCATTAGCCACTAGCAACCCAGCTAAATTGAAATTCATAACATATCATATGTTTGCAAATTCATAACATATTGTACGAATTGCAATGTGTAACATATTGTATGAATTGCAATTCGTAACATATACAAATTGTAATTCATAACACAACATATGAAATGGATGATTGACATTCACAAATTAATACACACCATATGAAGCGTAACAGATCATATTTATTGGAGTTTTCCGTTTTTAAGTATACTATGTTACGTCTACCACTGAATCCAGGTTGGTTTTGCAGTCACACTCCCCGACATGCTATTAAAAGGGTTTGAGAGAAAGAGTGAATACGCTTCGTGGTAGAGGGCGGCGATGTTGAAAGTGGTTTCGGGTGGTTATGGTTATGCACGCTCACGTGTGGGAAAGATTTTTATGTTAAGGAAAACTTCTGCTAAAGTATTAATTATTACTCCAAGTTGGTTGCATTGCCATGACAAAAGTGAGAGCCATGCAATTAAAAAATAAAGAAAATGGCAATGCCTTTGATGTGTGCCGCGCTAATTGAGCAGGAGCTCTATGTTGTTTCACTGGTCACAACAACAAAAACACTTGATCACTATGATCTTCTATCTTGAATCGTTGGATGACATGCAACCTCCAAAATAATTCCTGCGATGTAGAGGGGACAAGATAACACAGTTTATATGGAGTCCAGCTTTCATTTTTATTACTGTAATACAACACTGCATTCAGCTCCCCTTCATGTCCTGGAATGCTGCAGAGGCATTATTACATTGCCACATTACAAGGATGATTTATGGAACAATGTATGGATCCAAAGTAACCTCGAGTGCAGGTGTATCATTATGTGAGTGAAACCATGTAAAGCAGATAGATTTGGAGCTACTGCATCCTGTTCCAGGCATTCCTCGTCAACTCTCTTTGCAAATTTGTGGGTAAAAAAAAATACAGTATCACAATTCAATTTACTCAAGCTATAGGGTTAGCCTATCATATTATTTGAAATGGATGTAGGCTACGTCTGTTGTGTTTTGTCATGGATTGTGGCCAGCTACAGAGTGAGGGATGGCCATAAGAAGCATACACGACAACCTGTAGTTGTCACTGAAGTTGTGGCATTGATCCATCATGAGGCAAAGGGGTGGCATGATGCATATGCCACAGTAAGGAGGAGGGGTCACAAGTCTCCCCCTCCAGCACAAACCAAGTGGTGTAGGAGCTGGGGTGGACAGTGACTGATGTATAGCTCTACACAGAGTCCTAGAATCTCCCATTGGAAACATATTCTATTCTTGCACTAAAAGATGAATGCATGGGGGGGTTACACCATTTCATTTATTCATGCTACCATGGAAAGTGTTTGCTGGTATTGAACCAACAAGTTTCATGCAAGGTTGCTTACATACTTAAATGGGTCATTCATAACTCACCTGAAAAGACACAAATCCAACATGAATCCAAGAGAAAATGCACCCCCTATAATCTTTGGGTTGAGATTCACCTAAAACAGCACATTAGAGGTGTGTCACTCATTGCCATCTGAATCCATCAAGCACACAACTGAAACCAAATCTGCAACCCAATTTAAAGAACAATTTATACATGGCCACCATCTACTGGCCCATCACTGAACTTCAGATAACCCTTCATTGCTACCCTGTGATGTTAAAAGGGTACACCCAGTCCATACGCACTAAAAGCATCCAACATTATGGCTTTAGAGTATATTATCAAAATGTCTACAATGGTCTTATTTACTAATCCCAATCTGTTCTTTGGGAGCATAGGCCATCGACCACTCCTCTCCCTTTGGTATCTGCCTGAAGCTCTCACCTTCAGGTGGATCTTTTCATCCAACAGAAAAACACAAGTCTACCTCAGTCATAGTGAAAAAAAGTACAAAGAGCAGTCCAACAGATCAATGACATGCAGAAAATGAGACAAATTCAGTGGGGTCTTGTAATTTATTTACATACACACACAAAAAGGAACCTGATTCCAGGTTAGCGGTTACATGAAATGTTATCTCTACCTCCAGTCCCCAGCCCCCAAATCCCACCCTCTCAGGCCCATATTGCATTAAAGAAGACTAAAACTACTTACACAGAACTTATTTGTTTCAATGACTGAAATAAACAGCTCAAAAAAAGGTATAAGAAAATTACAATAAACTTGCATGCACATCAAGGATAAAAAGTAAACATTTGCTTTTTAAAATATAAAAGGAACGATTATAATATTTTGACCAGGGCCTAGAAATAAACTAAAAGTTGAATATATATCTATACATTTATATTTTCAGTCTTTCGCTTCTAAAAGACATAAATCTTAGAAAAACCTGATAGGGCCTGTACTGGAGAACATTGGTATAGGCAGAGAAATGCATTCAACATCATTTGGGGAGTTTTGCAGTTAAGTGCAACCTGGTATGAAGGACATTACCACAAAATCAAACAAATATTTCCACCATAGCTTAAAATAACAATGCATAAGACTAAATCTTTAAAATGTATCAACTTATTAACAGTAAATGAAATCCAAAATGGCTTCAATGTTATTTTCAACCAATTCCAGAAAAAACTGACCAGAAATTGTACATTAGGCAAATCATTCAGACACTACTTTCAGATAGACTTCATGAAATAATAAAATGCATTCTTACAGGAGTGGAATATAAGGGATATTCTCGAATGAATCCTTAACTCTTTGTTCACTGAGATAAAAATAAAAGATGAGTTGACTGAGGAAAAAAAAGGTGAACTGAAGAAGACTATAATCAGAGGCTGTGGCATCTAGTCACAATAAAACAAATTACCTGGTGGTAACAACTTACATTCAAATCAATACCCTGCACTTCAGAGAAAACCCCAGTTCACAATATTGTCCTGCTTTCATTGTTTATGTCATTACTTTGGACAGAGAAAAAGATCAGGGCACTGCTCTGTTTGGAATAGAGACCCAACAGACAGCAGGTGCGCTTTGCAATAGAGTCAAAAGTGAAAGACTTGTTCCTACGCCAGTGTACTGAAAATGTACACAGGTCAGTTATGTACAGTTTTAGCCGTCCCATCATATATAAAGCAGTGACATACACAATGTCACTGACTTGGTGGAACACAATCATTCAGGGCATCATACATACAGTACATTCATCAGTGAGAATCGTAGATCAAGCAAGAGGCAGGCCAGGAAATACATGTACAGGAGAGGTCACCAAACCTAGTGGTTGCATTGTTATGAGTAACGAATCAAACTGTTGAGTGAATTTTTGTATTGTCATTTGTTTTGACCAAAAGCATCTGTAAATATCTAAATTCTATAAGTTAAAATGTTCTTTCATAACCACTCAGACCAGCTACTAAAATACATTTTAGCTAAAACTTGACATACTGCTGGGTTTGAAAATAAGAGACCATGTCAGTTATGATACAGTAAAAGAATAACAGCAATACCATTCAATTTGGCTGTATATGCTGCTGAAGATGACAAGGTAAAAATATGTTGTTCTGCCTCCGAACAAGGCAGTTAACCCACTGTTCCCTGGTAGGCCGCCATTGTAGATAAGAATGTTCTTAACTGACTTGCCTAGTTAATTAAAACAATAATTACCCCCCAAAAATTTTAGAAAGACAAATGAGTGACAACCCAAAATTCACATAAGGGCCTATTCCAAAATAGAGCTCTTCTTGTTACAAGGGTGAAAAAAACTAAGCTGGATGAGAAGTTTTGAAAATGTCTTGAAAGTAATTGAATAGGACAGTTACAGCTGGGCAAATGGTTGCTTATGTGCTGGGACTAGGAGGACATGGGGTTCTGTTGCATTTTGGTAACTATGCAACTCCTTCACGTTGTTGATGATGGTATTAGGAGAAATGAAAAGACATCTGGCATTCATCCAAGAGTGTATTACAAAATCCTCGTTTTATGTTTGGTCGGTTTTTAACACATCCCTTTGAAAAGGTAGAGGAAACAAAAATAACCCTGTCAAGTAATCTATCATTTCCCATGTTTTTTCCTTTTTCTTTCCACAAAGGTATTTACAACAACAAAAAAACTTGACATGTTCTGACATAGCATTACATTTTGTTGTTTAGGGCAAACAACTGACTGCATACAACATTTTATTTTAAAAAAGGGTAAAAATTTAAATGAATAGTTCCCAGCAAGTGTTTGGGCTGCGCTTTCAGTCGGAGTCACTACTGTCAGAACTGGACCCACTGGAGCTGCTGCTTCCAGAATCTGAAGAACTACTGCTGCCGCTGAGACGGGGCGCACCAGTACCAGCACCCTTCTCTGGAAGGAGAGAGAGAGGATCACGCATGAGACATGTGGCCAAACATATTATATTCCACCATATCTATGTCAATGATGTGCAAATGCTAAAGAGAAATAACATTTGGTATCATAGTGCATACAAATGTTTTGCTCATGTTTAAAACGGTCTTGCACTTTGATTATGATTGATGCACAGTGACACCTTTCAGGTTGCTCCTTCCTAGTAACGTCTGTCCAACTCAATAGATATGACAGAATCTATAGATTTGTAATCATAAAGACAAATCAGAATATCTTTCCTGGGCCAGAGGATAAAAAAAACTACATTTGGGCCAAAAATGACTAGGTAAAAAATGTGCAGCAAGACAGGGTCCATGTGCCCCTGCCCTTACTCTATGCTACTCCGGCTGTCCCTTACTCTATGCTACCTTTTTTGGACGTTTTCTTTTTGTCGGTTTTGTTCTTACTGTTCAGCTGGCCACTGACATCCTGTAGCCTCTTTTCTAACTCTTTCTTCTTTTCCTGAGCCAGCGCCTCCTTGGACCTGGCTCCCTTGCCCCCAGAGGCCCACTGCAGGAGACACACAGTGGCATGCTGTGAGCACCATGGCCTTCCTGCCCGAACCCCAGCCGCTGTGGTGATAGCTAGCTAGCTACGTCACAGCTAAGGCCTAGCGCCTTACGCCTACAACCTGGAGGACTACAGACAGCAGCAGGCTCAAAGCCCAGGTGAGCATTTACACTCTTGGAATTGAACAAACTTCATCTCACTTTCTAAATATGCAGCCGCACAAAATGTGATTAAGCGAGGACTATACATGAGTTTGTCCAGGAGTTATTTGTCACATGGTATGACACACTGCCCGACTCCACTACGCTGGGTCTGAGTAGGAGCCGATATTAGCAACACAGCAACAAACCCGGTTCAGGCCCTGAAACATTTTATACAGGAGGACCCTGAAAGCAGCATAGAGCATCTATGTCCAGAATGCCAAGACATTGGCAACAGTACTTTTCTTCAGTTAGGCTACATGTACACAAGGTCAATTGTGCATAATGTTTTGTTATTATGTTGAGCTAGCACCAATAGCCCAAAAACCAAAGCTCAGCTGAAAATTCATTTTTAGGAGTTAAAGGTTTTGGACCACCTGTATATCAAAAACTAGCAGTCAATTGGGAAAAGTGCAACTAGGTACAAGGAAAGAACATAATCTAGTTATAAAAAAATATACATTAAAAAAGGGGGAAAACTAGCATTTAGTCATTCAAGCAAATGGGAGGAAAATAGAGTAACAGTAAAAGGTAGGCGTAGAATATACTTAGAGGGAGTAGTAGTAATATCAGGATGAAGGACAAGGAAGGTATCAGTGAGGTCCAAAGCACGAGGTCTTCAACTTCAGTACTTACGTTGGGGTTTCCGCTGTTTCTTCTGTAAACAGGACTTGACGTATCGCTCGAGTTCGCGTAGGGTGGAGGGTTTGAGCGTCTCAAAGTCAATCTCGATCTCGTCTGGGTTGGAGTCTCGCAGAGAGGGCTCTCGGGACTGAATGATGTGCACAACCCGGCCCAGCTTCTCTCCTGGGAGCCGGTTGATGTCCAGGCTGAGCTGGCGCTTCTCGTCGTATGTCATAGGCAGAGACTCCTCCTCGTCAGACTCGTAGCCCCGGCCCCCCTTCTTTGGTTGCCTGGAAGATCAGAGACCAGCGCAGCAATGAGTGTCTCATGGTGTCTTTTCATGGTGTTGCTTATCATGAGACTGAGCAGAGCCCTAATACATCAGAGAAAGGGAGGCCTTACCTGGAGCCAGTCACTGTGCTGTTGGCTTTCCTGGAGGGTTTCTTCTGCTGGCCCTGCTTGGCAGGCTGCCCAGACTTGGCCTTCTTCTCCTCGTCCGTCTTGGTTTTGCTATGCTTGTTGTCCTTGTCTTTCTTCTTCTTGTCTTTCTCCTTTTTTTCTTTCTTCTTCGGTTTGCTCACAGGGGCCTGAGAGAGCGCGGCAAGCTGTTCGTGGACAGCCTTTAGCTGGGGAGAGGTGGGGTGGAGGAGTTAGTGACCTGCTGTAGGGGTATGCTAGCACTTCAAGCACTGAGGGACTAGAAGAGGGTAGATATGGGGTTTCAAGAAATAAATCAATACTACAGCCCAAAAATGTGGAATCCAGACAATAAAACAGAATTAAACAATATTCAAAAATGTTTCAAACTTAGAAAGGAAATCAACTAAATGTATTGAAAAGGTTAATTAATTTGTCCAAGTTAATTATAAGACATTAACAAAATGTATCAGTGACTAGTGTTGCCCTGCAACTTTTTGAAACGGCACATGAAAGCTCCTGTGTGTAGTGCACGTGTCACATCTACACTTAGTGTAGCCGTTAGCGATGACGCTAATGATGGCCTTTCCATCTCTACCAGAAGAAAGTTCTCAATTAAATGTTAACTACAAAGTAGCCTACCTGGCAGAATGATATCATGATTATTTGCATCAATCCAGTGGCCATTTGTTTAGTAAACTCTGCAATCACATGAGCGCAACAGAAATGTTGCTAACCAAACAGTCTCTTGCAGGTGTGCTCTTCCATTAAAGAGTAACTACACCTAAAATTCCTCAAAAGTATTCTCCTGATGTGGTTTAAGCATTGTTGAGGACATTGAACATACAACTCTGAATTTTCTATTTAACAAAAAAGGTATGATTGAGAGCAAAATGTGGAAAACAAGTTGCATACTCCTCCATTCATTGCTTCCTAAGTTAAATTGGACACAACCAACAGGCAATCAAGAGAAAGGAGTATGTCTAGTTGGTCAGCCAGCAAGCATACCAGGGAGAAGACAAACACACATTCACACAATCATACAAACTCAAACACCTGCTCAAACACACCACATCTGCCACCACCCAGCAAACAGCACTAGGCCACCTGTTACTCGCCACCCCCACTATTAACCCTCTACCGCTTGCCAAACTAATGCAAAAAATAAAAAGTGAAATATCGGCATCATGATAATAAACTGATATCAATAAGGAGGTTAGTGGGGAGGGGGCCAGGAAGTGAAAAGCAAATCACCTGAAAACGCTTGGTGCACCCGTTTTTTTTCCCCTGCCCGCTACCATTGGGGCGCTCCAGAGAGATACACTGGTAAGAGAGCCAAAGGGAAATAAGGGGACAAAGATAGAAAACTCCAAAAAAAGAGATCAGATCAAAACCATTTTAAAAACACCATGTTATGACAAGAGCTACTGTGTGGTACCATTATGCAAAACTACATTGTGATATGTTTTCAAAAAGAAGGCTTTTGTTTAAGTAGTGCATGCAAGCCATCTGTGCCAGTAGGTGCATGGAAATACACAATTTGAAGCGGTAGAGGGTTACATTTCAGTGCTATCAATGGGGAGATGACGAATCAGTGGAGAAAGCAGAGGTTCGCTTGGCTGAAGGGAGGGGGAGGGGTTTGACTGCATGTACGGTGGCAGCCCCTCCCTCTCAGTCTCAGACAACAGTTTGGATTGGACACGGTGGCTGTGATATGAGAAGAGAAGGTGGGAGGAAGGCTCTCCCTGAGCCCTTCAGGTTAGAGGAGTAGAGTCGGACGGACCTCGGATCTGAAACCCACCTGTTCCGCACCCACCTGTTCCTGCAGCTCGGCAAGCCGGGAGGCCCGCTCCTCCTCCGAGTCGGAGCAGTCCGAGCTGGAGGAGTCACCGCTGCTCGAGTTGTCACCTTTACTGACCAAGCCGCCTGCACCGGGGCTCAGCTCCACCGGTTCATCAGGCATCTTAGCAAAACGCATCTCAAACACATCCTGACAGACAAAGACACGCATGGAATAATGGAGAAAAGGAGAGTGACAGAAACATTAGAGATTAACCAACAGATTCAATTTTACATCTATTTTTCAAACGTGGTCCAGAGAAAGGTTTTAAGGTCGACTTTGGGCACAAAACTGGTCCAACTCCGCCCTTATCCCAATTTTCTAACTGAAATGGGGTGTGCCTTTGGTGTTTCGTCGATGTGTCATTCTGGTCACGCGCACCGCAATCGAAGTAGCTAGTTTGTTCACTAAGCTAGCCACTTTAGCTAGCCAGTAATTCCGCCTGCATGTGTTGACGTCATTTCACAGGATTTGTTTTTGGACAGAAGCTGTAGAGATCGGTAAGAAATTGCACTTCTGTAGCCAAATATATTTTCCATCCATGTTCTTGTTTTTAAGCATTAAATGACCTGGTATGATGGTGCATTGATCAGTTATATAGTTTAAAGCTGTTATTTTTATTTATTTATCCCAAAGTGGACCTTTCAAATCCCCAAACGTACCTGGAGTTTTCTGGCCATGGCAACAACCTCGTGGTCTGGAGGGTTATACTTGTAACAATTTGAGAACATTACTCGAACATCAGCTGCAAACATCTGTGCATCTGGGTACTCCCGGCCATCTATCTTTTTCTGCAAATCAACAGCAAGTGTTATCCAAACAGTGCATGGATAGCCAACACAAGCCAATACTAAAGGTAATGGTTAACTGTAAACTTGAATTCTACTACTGTGCATGCTTTGTTCTGTGGTGCGTACTTTGACAGTGCTGAGATCCATGGGGTGCTTGATTATCTCGTGGTAGTCATGTAGCTCCAGAGCCTCAGCGTCTACAGGCTTGTAGAAGGGCCAGGCATACGCAGCATGTTTCTTCGACAGCATCTCCTTCAGGATACTGTCGCAGTACTTCAGCTGCTCACTCATTCTGCTCCGCTTGACGCCATGCTGGCCCAACTCCCCTTCCACAAGGTCTTTCTTGGGAGCTTTGATCGGACGGCCTGTGCTCTCCCTTCTGGACATCACTTTGCCCTGCTTGCCCTCTGAGACGGGGCTGGGCGATTCGCTCCGGCTGGCAGTGATTGCAGATGTCGTCGGGGTGGTGGTGTCTGCTTTCCTCTTTACCCCTTTCTTCTAGGTGCACAAAAACACACACTCACAGTATTCAAAAGACAAAATAAACATGATATATGCCTGAAGAAAAATGTACAGTGACTTACTTTGACAAGAGGTTGTGAGGGTGAGACAACGGGAATCATGGGAGCGCTGGGCGAGCGCTGCACAGCTGGGACTTTGGGGGTGATGGTAGACATTGTAGAAGAGCCAATCACAGATGTCGTAGAGCCAGGGAAGGACGATGGCGACTCACTTCCATCCAGACCACCTGTAGCAGGTGCAATGATTAGTTCTTAACTCACAGTACATGGGCTATTGGCAATATGTGCCCATTTTCTTTACATTTTTCAATAATATATCTAAGGATCTATCCAAAATGATAAGGGTCTATAGTTTCAGTATCAGATGAACAGTGACCTATTACCTATGCTTTTGCTTTTTTTTGGGTTTGGGTGCAGGAGGCAGAAGCTCCACCTCCTCCTGGGGCATCATGGCAACTTTCTGCAGGAAGATCTTCTCCAAGGCCTGTGCCATCAGGACAATGTCATCTGTTGGCTGGTGGGCAAAGTAAAAACAGCAAGTGAGGAACATGAGTGGGAAATGCAAAAAGGAAACTTGAGATCAATGTAAAAACATGGAGCTTTGGGATTAGCCCTGGGAGAATCTGCAAACATATTAGAGAGCATAATATTAAATCCAGAATAAATGGACCCCCTAGGAGACAGTCTGTATTCACTCTCTTGAAGCACTCACCTTGTTATATATGTAACAGTTGGTGAACATGGTGTTGAAGTCCTGCATGCATTCACTGGCACTCCAATAGTAGTTATGCTCCAGTCTCTTTTTGATGGTTCCCATGTCCATAGGTTGCTTTATGATCTTATGGTAATCCTGATACACAGAATAACCAAAATAATCTGTCAGCTGCACGGTGAGCTACCTATAAGCATAGGCTTTCTGACATTTATAACGCCCATTCTCAATATCAACAGTCTACTCACCGGAAGTCCCAATTTGATGGCATCGACTGGCACGTAGAAGGGCCAGGCAAAGTTATGTTTCCACAATGTCTTGACCATTACATTCTGCATGTACTGTAGTTGGTTGGTTTTCCGACCTGGTTTGGTGGGATTGGTCACCTCCGGGGTTGGGGGGTTGACTCCCTGAGGAGGGGCCGGGGTTGCTGAGGTAACAGCAGACATGCTGGCGATGGGAAGGGGGTGGTATTCTAGGAGTCGCTGCTACCTCTGCAATGGACAGGGTGGGAGACGGACACTGCGTCCTCAGTGGATTGTGTAGTTCTGTATGCTCTTTAGTGGCCCAAAGGAAACTGCATCTCATTGCAGGGCCTGGCCTTTATAATCTATAAAAAAAAACAGAACAGGGTGATGATCATGAGTCTTCAGCATAAAAGTAAAGTGTCCCTGCAAAAAATCCACGACCCAGGTACAAGACCTAAAAAAACAATTGTATACCTGGGATGACACAAAATGTTGTAATTATGATAAGAAACTATAGCCTTTTCTATATCATCACACAATTATTCCATATTGTAATGGGCAAATGTCTCCTGACAGACAGCTGGCTAATGTGTCGCTGGAGAGATGTGTTGATCTCTCCAGGCTTAAGGGACATTGGAGTTTAGACAATCTGCAGCCTGCACCTCGGTCTTGGTCTGGCATTACCATTTTCCTTTGACCATAGAATTGTCTTCGATACATTGGGTACAGCGATCATGCAACAGTGCACGGAGCAAAGGTACAAGTAAATATGAGCTGTAACACAAAATAACGTATCTAAATAACTAGCGAGAGAGATGTAGTAGTAATTAATTAACCATAGCAACCACAAATGTCATTCCATACATACCCAAACAAACTGCAAAACTGAGAGACAACAGCACAGCTGATTTAGATATACAAGTCTCCCGCGGAGCAGTTGGATTGCTGTAGAACGTTATGATAATGCCATTGTACTAAGGATACTTCAAGAAAGAAAACTCCACAAATATATGCTGTATCTCGTTCAACAACCTAGTAGTATTTACTAGTTTTAAAGTTACACCCACAACATATGTGTTTGTCCGTGGAAAATGTATCTGGCCAGCTAGCTTTGAGCTACCTCCCGCGTAAACAATCAAACAAACTACACCATCGGTAGCTGGCTAGCAAAAAAGGTGTTTGTTTTTTACAAAACCGTAACGTTACGGCATCTTGTGGCAATATTGCAATTAGGTAACTAAACTATCTAACTTGCTTAACAAAACCCATGTAACTTTACAAGGCATCACGCGCGGAGGAAATGCAAGGGGTGCTTTGAACACTTTTAGAACAATTCGCGCGGACTCTCATTTCCATTCCGTGGTTGCAAATGCAAACCAGTGTAGTTATCAGCTAACTCATAAAAATGTACGTATATTGACTAGTGTATGAACCATGACTGGCTAGTAAAACATGAATACACTAAAACCAAATAGTTCTTATAATGGGCTCCGTTGCAACACATTCTCCAAAAAGATGGCGGGCAGATGATATTACCCTTTAGCTTTCGCTAGCTAGCTAGCAGCCGACTTCATTTCACCCGACTTTTCAAATAGTTTCAGCGATAGCCTGTATTACTACCACAACTGCGTATGTACCCACAACAAGCTCTAGTTACAAACTCTTATTTTAAACGTTTCACGACAATATTGCCACAATAATCCACTTAGGACAATAATTGACGTTGTGTATTGTTGCAATGCACAGAATGGAGCTTTGTTGAAAAACATTGGCATGCTAACTAGCTAGCTTAGTTGATATGCTAGCAAGCGTTTCAGCACCAGATTTTTTCATAACATTGAAATAGCTCTATTATGAAAGGTGCATTTTTTTCACTAAAGAAACTCCAGTATGGGGAAATATAAATATCTGAATGATTTACTTCCTTGATGACTCCGAGGGGTTTTGCGTTGTACCTGGTAGTCCGAGTGGATCCTGTTTTATTTGAGTGAGGCCGAGCAAGTACAGGAGCAGCATGAAGATGAGGTATACCAAGTCCCCTGCGCATGCGCAATGGCGCGCGGTTTGTGATCAATTTACTGGATCTGAAGACTAAGCCCCCATAACATGCACACACCTTATAAAAAGTGTATAATGCATATAATACTACTATATATTTTGGAATATACTGACAACTGATACTTTTCTGATTACCCCCTTTGAGGTCTGCATTAATAGAGGGCATCTAATGGATGATTTTAACATAAATTATGGATATTTCACAAATCTGTTTAACTTTATATTGACCTGTAAACATTCAAGGAAAACAGGGATGAGTACCTGGGTTGAGTGCCCTATGTTAATTCTCCATATTCTGTCTGCTGTGTTTTACAGAGAACCACAATCTCCTCTCAGGGCTGGGCATCTCAGGCTCTACACTGCTACCTGGCAGGAGACTTGGGTGAAGGTCAATGTCCACACAACACAACCTTGTAGCAGTGTCCTGTCCTCCAGCCAGGTCTCAGTAGGTCATCTGTTGTTCTATTTGTAGGCCCAGAGCATGGTTCCCCCTCGAATAGGAATCTTTAAGGACACCCAAGCCTAATAATCCCCTGACCTGACTGTCACTGGATTTCATTACTTATTTATTTGTACCTTTATTTAACTAGGCAAGTCAGTTACTAATTCTAATTCTTATTTACAATGACGGCCTACACTGGCCAAACCCAGATGACGCTGGGCCAATTGTGCGCCGCCCTATGGGACTCCCAATCGCAGCCAGTTGTGATACAGCCTGGATTTGAACCAGGGTGTCTAAGATGCAGTGTCTTAGACCGCTGCACCACTCGGGAACCACCAAATCTGGATCTGCACATAGTGATAATAACTATGTAGTTAAGTTTGTAATAAATAGTCATACTCAACTTCATTTTGATGTGTCTTGATCTGTGTAACTAGGTTAATCTCAGTCCAAAACCAAAAATTGCCAAACATAACTCCAATCTCGCTCCAATCAGAACAACCATCAAAGCGTCCCTCCTCGCTTTCCGTATGCATTGTGCCAAAGATTACGGATATACTGACAAGATACATGTCTCTCCGCCCTAACAATGGGAGTTGTTGTCCACAAAGCGTCACGGCGGGTTGTCTAGCTCCCGCCTATCCTTTCTTTGGATTGGTGGATACATCTCATTATTGTAAAACTTTTGAATATTCGATGAGGGTTGTTGGCTCTATCCAATTGATAAATATGCTATGCTACTAGCCTCATGTCCTGAATATGTCGTATTCGAGACTCAAGTCTCTGATATAACTCTGATATAAAGTGTTTTTTCTTATAGTTTTCGTGATTTCACGTGTCTTACTCATATAAGTACACTCATAACAACTTAAGCATTACGAAACTTCTATTCGATCAAATAAACCTCACGCAGCAAATATGTCATACATTTTTTGTTGACCAAAAATAAAGCAACACTAGCTGTGACACTAGCTGACCTCCAAACAAAAACTCTTTGCTTGGTGGGCGAAACAACGAAAAAACGTCACCTGCTGGAGGGAGACAGATTTTCCGCCGAGTTGAGCTCTTCTCTTCCTCTCTGATTTTGCGCTCTTGAAGAAGCACACATGCGCAATGGGCGTCTTCACTATCACATTCCCCGCTTGAGCTCTGGCTAAACTAAAACGAACTGGCCCTTGCTTTATTTTCCCTGGCTTAGTTAGGGAGAACATATATTCAACCGTATTTATAGGTTAAATATATTCGTGTAATTGATCAGATTTGTGCATAAATGAAAATAGTCAGCCGAGCAATTAAATTTTAACATCGGGCCGTACCGTGAGTATCCTTGATTGTTTTGTTTGAATGGAGTAGCTAACGTTAGCTAGGTAACGTTAGCTAGCAGAGTTTACATTGCATATGCCATAACGCACATTTACTAGCTAGGCAAATTAACTATTTTATATTTCGAGGGGTAGGATTCATACAATACCTGGATTAAAACCATTATCACCAACAAGACGCATTCGAGTGTTCGCAAACAACATTAGCTAGCTAGAAAGACAGGCCCTGTGTCCGTCCATAGTGGTGCTATTGAACGTTAGCTTCCACAACTGCGGTTAATGTTAGGCTAGCTGGCTAACTCATGGTCATTTGTTTACTTGCAATGGCAGTTAGCTAGCTAGCTTGCTAGCATAGAACTAGCCATCTTCACTATTTCACCATGCAAGCTTGCTAGCTAACTACGTAGCTAAGCTACATTGTGCCAGCCATGACTGGGTAGGAAGCTAGCTAGTTTGTGGTGGTAATTTACATTACTAACATAACTACCTAGGTTTCAATATCATATCCAATATTGTAATCTTCATCTACAGTCTAACGTTAACCTAGCTGTCAGGGTAGCAACTTACATTGTTGTACCTATACAATTTCCTATCGTTGAATTTCACTTGACATTATCTTCATCTTACCATAATATATTAATTAACATTCCTTTCTAATTGCATTCCGCATTTGCAGACTGGTTGTCCAGCGTGCTTTCACTAACCGCCCCCTCAGCTCCATCACTATCACCATGGCAACAGAGGAGAAGAAACCAGAAACTGAGGCAACTAAAACATCATCTGCATCTGCCAGCCAGAGCAAGGTATGGGTTCAAGCTAGACCTAATACGACTGATGTTTCTAGGGGACCAAGCAGTGAAGCTTGGTGAAACGCTATTGTATTTGGGGTTGATTATTATTATTTTCCTTCTGTCGATTTTGTGATAAAAAGCGATAATGATAATTCCCGTGAAATGGTAAGGCCTAGGAGGTTACAACCTTGCATGATGGTTAAGGTCCAAGGGCCATACCCTCTCATTCAATGCCATGCCAATTGACCCTTCGCTAAGCCCACCCCCCTTGGTTACTGTTGCAACCTCTGACATTAACCCTGTAAGCCCAATTCCCCATTTAACCATTGGTGAGATCTCCTCACAATGATCTCAAACTGTGTTTCTAATACACAATGAAATTCAACACAGATGACCCCTTGCTAATCAGAAAACTCTTGGGTATGTTGTGGTGGACTGTCATTACAATTGTTTCATAGGAACCTGGTAAAATCATGTTTCTAGTGTAGCTAGTCTCTGAATTCACTGTCAGCATGCAGTCAACCACTTTTGGAGATAACTAATGTTTGTGCTCTCAAATCGTATCCTGATGTTGACCAGTTGTATTCATAACATAGCTAATATAGCAAACAAACATAAAAAAAAAAAAAAAAACAACAAGTGTTTAAGTGGCTAGCTACCTAGCGAGCGTTAGCAACTTTTGGTGTTCAATGAGACTGAGAGCTAGCTAACTGGCTGATCTAGCAAACAATGTAACAAAAGTATTATTTCGGATTAGAAAAATACTCCCAACAGGCTCTGCATCTCAGTACATTGGTCCCTCTCCTCACAAGGAACAAATTTGCCTCAAGGACCCATAAGGTCCGTCATGAGGGATTTTCCGCCATTTTGTATTTATTAGGGATCCCCTAAAGCTGTCATTTAGAATTTTAACCTAAAACGCTACTAGCACTGAATGATCTATCTGCACGAGTTGATACATGGCGTCTATGGACCAAGGTCTCACCATATAGCCCCACAGTGGAGGTGTCATAATACCCATAAAACCTAGTGATCGAACAGGGAAATGGTTCCAATCATTTTTCCACCATTCCTTTTTTCCCATAGGGGATTTTAAATGCACTTAAATTAAGGTTAGTGTTTTGTGTAGGCTTACCCTGGCGTGTTGTTTTGATAACCATGTAAATCTCTCTCGGACAAGGTAACTTTTATCAATATATTTGGCCCAGTTTACTCTGATTTGAAAATGCTAAAATTTTAATTGTATCTAATATTTTAATTGTATCCAAAATCCCCAATGGGGATTAATGGTGTAAAAGCAATTGGAACCATTTTGCTCTTTGACTGCTAGGTTTTATGGATATTATGACTCATACTGTGGTACTCTATGCTGTGGGGCCGAAGCTTGAACCCTGGCATTGCTGCTTGCAGCTATATTTTACATGGGAGATGTACAGATAGGCTACTACCCCGTTGGTTCGTTGTGGCCTGTGTTGATTAACAGCCTGTCACTTAATACTTGAAAATATATAATAGCCAAATATATATTTTGTACTGTGTCTCTGCTATTTTCCTGGTGTCAAATCCTTTTTTAATGAAAATTGCCTTAAATGCAGATTCAGATATCAACGGAACTGCTTTCCTGTTCCAATGTGGTTTTGTTTGTTTTCTTCCCCTATTTAGTCGGCACCAGTCAAGCCCAACTACACCCTGAAATTCACATTAGCCGGCCACACAAAAGCAGTTTCGTCTGTCAAGTTCAGTCCCAGTGGAGAGTGGCTTGCCAGTTCATGTAAGTTTGAGTGCTTTAGGTGGTCTTACAACAGTAGGTCTACTGAATATTACTATTTGGCCTGATAGGTGCATGCACAAGTTGTTACAATAAAATGTAATTAAAGCTGCAACCCATAGCAGTGAAACTGCCACGTCCGTTTGTAATATTACAACAAAGACGTTACTTCAAACACCGAACATCATTGCACATTATTGCAAGCTCGACAGAACAGCAGAGTATGTACTACGATAAAAACAAATTCTCCAGTCGCAGATCTCTGCTTTTAAATGCAATGTCTTTTCAATGTAAATTATCTGATAATCTTGCATGATAACACTATATTTCAGTTGAAAAGGCTGAAGTACCCTGCCTTGAAATATCTGTTTTACAGCTGCTGACAAACTGATAAAAATTTGGGGAGCTTACGATGGAAAGTTTGAGAAAACAATATCGGGACACAAACTTGTGAGTTCAAGCTTCCATTATGTTATTTGTAGTGATTATGTACAGTGAGTGCCTTGAGAAAATATTCATACCCCTTGACATTCCACAATACAAATGTTATATCTCACCCAGCTACACACACTACCCCATAATGACAGTGAAAACATAACATGTTTTTAGAAATGTTTCCATATTAATTGTAAATTAAATACAGATGTCTAATTTACATAAGTATTCACACCCCTGAGTCAATACTTTGTAGAAACACCTTTGTCAGTGATTACAGCTGTGATTCTCACTGGGTAATTCTCTAAGAGCTTTCCACACCTGGATTGTGCAACATTTGCCCATTTATGCTCTGTCAAATTGGATGTTGATCATTGCTAGACAACCATTTTCAGGTCTTGTCATAGATTTTCAAGTAGATTTAAGTCAAATCTGTAACTTGGCCACTCAAGAACATTCAATGTTGTCTTGGTAAGCAACTCCAGTGTATATTTAGCCTTCCGTTTTAGGTTATTGTCCTGCTGAAAGGTGAATTCCTCTCCCAGTGTCTGATGGAAAACAGTCTGAACCAGGTTTTCCTTTAGGGTTTTTCCTGTGCTTAGCTCCATTTATTTTTTATCTTGAAAAACTCCCTAGTCCTTACTGACTATAAGCATACCCATAACATGATGCAGCCACCACTATGCTTGAAAATATGGAGAGTGGTACTCAGTAATGTTTTCTATTGGATTTTCCCCAAACACAACACGTTGTGAAGTATTACTTTAGTGCCTGGTTGCAAACAGGATGCATGTTTTGGAATATTTTTATTCTGTACAGTCTTCCTTCTTTTCACTCTGTCAATTAGGTTAGTATTGTGGAGTAACTACGATGTTGTTGATCCATCCTGAGTTTTCTTCTATCACAGCCATTCAACTCTGTAATTGTTTTAATGTCACCATTGGCCTCATGGTGAAATCCCTGAGTTGTTTCCTTCCTCCCTGGCAACTGAGTTAGGAAGGACAACTGTATCTTTGTAGGGACTGGATGTATTGATGCACCATCCCAAGTGCAATTAATAACTTTACCATGCTCAAAGGGATATTCAATGTCTGCTTTTTAAAATATTTACCCATCTAAAAATAGGTGCCTTTCTTTGTGAGCAGAGATGAGGTAGTCATTTAAAAATATGAAACACTATTGCACACAAGTGAGTCCATGCAACTTATGTTTTTTTTTAAGCCCATTTTTACTCCTTATTTAGGCTTGCCATAACAAAGGGGTTACTTACTTCTTGACGTGAGACTTTTAAGCTTTTCATTTTTAAATAATTTGTATCATAAACATAATACCACTTTGACATTGAGGTTTTGTGTGTGTGTGTAGGCCAGTGACACAGAATCTCAATTTAATCCATTTTAAATTCATGCTTTAAAAGAACAAAATGTGGAAAAAGTCAAGGGGTGTGAATACTTTCTGAAGGCGTTGAGTGCTTTTAGTGTGACTTACCAAGTTTATATTTCACTTCTCATCTGCAGGGGATCTCGGATGTCGCCTGGTCTTCAGACTCCAACCTACTTGTTTCAGCATCTGACGACAAGACTCTAAAGATCTGGGACGTCAGCTCGGTAAGAGAGGCAGGATGGGGAGTTTTTTTCTCCGAAATATAGTACTAGAAGTATTTCACTTTATTGTCCCACAATCTGAAAATTGGTTTGCGGCAGTTTAACACACTAGAAGCGCAAAGAGTTATTTTGGCGTCGTATTTATTTTGGCGTCGTATTTATTTACATTTGTAATATCTCTTTTTAAAGTCATGTCCCCCCCAGAATGGAGCTTACCAAAAAGCGACTTTAAAATAAACCTAGAGGTTCATGCCGCTCAGACGTTTCTCATTTATATCACCTACTGGAAAGCGAATATTCTAAGGCAGGGGTCTCCAACCTTTTCTAGCATGAGAGCTCCTTTTACACTTTGAAACATGTTGCAAGCTGCTCAATAGTTTTCCTGGCTCTCAAATAGACACGTTTTCTGTAGAATTTTATGTTTTTCATGCTCAATTACAATTATTTATATAGAAACAATAAAATTGGATGTTCTGAGTCCATATCGATGCTTAAATCACATCAGAAGACGAAGGTAAATACCCCTTTAATTCCTCATTTTGTGAGCGAGGATTGTGCTGGTCAAGTGATGTTTTTGCTACTGCATATGTCATGACAGAGTTTCCAAACCAAAAGCCCACCATATTGGTAAAAATGATATAATTATGCCAGGTAAGCATACTTTTCTGTTAACATTTAATGGTGAAGGTTTTGGGGAAAGTCTTTGTCTACCCAGAAGACAGTTATTGTTATCGCTTACTGGCTACATAAAGTAAATGATAAACAAAGCAATAATGATGGAAATGAATTGGCAGATATCGAAGGCACTCTGTATATGAAATCCATTTATTAGAATTTTCGATTTTCTATGTAAAATTACAGGTCATTGGCTCAGAACGGGATGGCCCGAGGCCTGGCTTAAATATATATATATATATATATATATATATATATATATATGCATTGAATCAACAGCAAATACATATTACCAAATGAGTCCGTATACAAGTTGCACTGAAAGGACTGGGATAAAGTGCTTAGCAGTCAGTGCAGATACTGTGTTTTTGATTTATTTTTTTATTTTTACAATGTCAGATTTTGTTCATAAGAGTAATGAAGGAATTTGATTAGACGGAACTGGGGCCCACCGGGCTACGGCCCGCCACGTGACCGGCTAAAACCGGTGAGGACGGAGCACCCTGCTCAAATCGAACAATCTGTGCAACCAGTTTCATACATTGTCAAGAAGGCAGCATGATGCATCGTTCAGAAACATGTATTTTCCATAGTGTATACTTGTTTTCAAACGAGCTAAAACGAAACCCTCAATGAATGCAGGGATAAAGGACTTCCTGCTTCTACGACTCTTGCCCAGGGATGTGAGGGAGTGTCTTCCTGAGGGGAGCAGCTCTAATCAGAGCTATTTAGCACCACAGGGTAGCATACGTTCTCTGCAGCTAGTTAATACATGTTGTGGAAATTCTACACAGGGACACTCAAAGTCAACCTTAAATGAATCATTGTTTATTATCAGCGCGCTGGAGAGGTTTCAACCAACTCAATGCACTAAGAACACATGTCAATCAGGAGCTCTACCAGGGCAGTTCCATTAGTTCTCTTACATACTGGTTACAGACACGTTACATGTTTCATAGGGTTAGTTCCTGCGTGTGTCTGGCACCGTCTCCTATCTTAATTTATAGAACATATTCTGGGCGTTCTGCCAGATGGTCCATGGAGGGGGTCATGTCGCCCCCCTCAAATCTTTATCAACACAGGCAGGAACCAATAATTATTTGTGACACTAAGACGAGATTAACATTTTCAAGGCTGTCTATTCACATGATAAAAATGTACATCGGATACGTATACATTTTTTACCCACGTCATTCCGTCAATAAGGGGTAGTGTGAGATGTTCTACTTCCCCAGAGTCGGATGAACTCATGGATACCATTTTTATGTCTCTGCGTCCAGTAGGAAGGAAGTTAGAGGTAGTTTCGCGAGCCCATGATAACTGGAATGACTGGAAGTCTCCCGGAACAGCTAGCATGTCATTGCTCTAACAGTTTCCTCTGCAAATACATCATAATCGCTGATTCGGGGCCCTCCATGCCGTGGATGCTCGATCGACCATAATGAGCTCTTACCGTAAACATGTTTCATTTAAACCCAATCCTTTCCTTATTGCAGGGGAAATGCTTGAAGACGTTGAAAGGCCACAGCAACTATGTCTTCTGCTGCAATTTCAACCCCCAGTCTAATCTCATCGTATCTGGATCGGTGAGTCCTACCTACTAATACAGTAATGCAGAATTCCTATTGCATATGTTTACATAGAAAATGGTATTGCTAACCCTGATTTCCATCAAGGAGTTTTGAATATTTGTTGCATAGTTGTGTGCTAACATGAATTGTTCTCTTCCAGTTTGATGAGAGTGTGCGGATATGGGATGTAAAAACCGGCAAATGCTTGAAGACCTTGCCGGCCCACTCCGACCCGGTCTCTGCTGTAAGTACTGCACCCATCTGTGCATTGGGACACCTTATATGAATCTTATAAACAATCTACTTCAGATAATAGGTTTTCTGCTTATGAGCATGTAGTAGTTGATTATCACACCCTCTGGTAAGTGTGAATAGATCTCTGATCTATATTGCCGTACAGGTCCATTTCAACAGAGATGGCTCACTGATTGTGTCCAGCAGCTACGATGGCCTCTGGTGAGGGACTTTTTCTCCTGTTTTGTTGAATGTACTTGGCAAAGATATTGACTCACAAAATGCCTGTAAGAGTAACTTGATGACCTTTAAGAACAAATTAGTTTTAATGATGGCCAATGTAACATAAATATGAGGAATGCTATGAGGAGTATTATTTGGATGTATTAAATCCATTAAATCGTTTGTGATATTGGTTGAGAAATGTATGAAACTGAAAATGTTTATCTCTTGTCTGTCCATAGCCGGATCTGGGACACCGCATCAGGACAGTGTCTGAAAACACTCATTGGTAAGCTTCACCAGTCAGAATTGTGGCATCTGTGTCATATAGGAAATATCACGTTTTATAGTATTTTCTGGGAGTAAATTCTTCATTTTTCTGTCTTTTGCAGATGATGACAACCCCCCAGTGTCATTTGTGAAGTTCTCACCAAATGGCAAATACATTCTGGCTGCCACATTGGACAAGTGAGTATTAGACTGTAGAGCACTGTCACTTTCCCTCAAATGTAGTAGGCTGTGACATGTCCAGTACCACAGAGTCTTGTCATACAGTACTGCACCAGTAGAGGGACCTATTACACTGTCCATTACCACTAGACCAAAGTTTCATTTCAATGGGAAGGAACGCTCAAGCAAATCTATAAAGAAAGGCTTCTTCATCACTCATAGATGCAAATGAATTATTCACTATGGTTTCTTTTGGGATGCTGTCTTCTAACAGTGGTTTGTTTTTCAGCACCCTGAAGCTTTGGGACTACAGCAAAGGAAAGGTAAGATACTTTAGTCCATGTAGTGTATGTGGACACCTGCTTGTCGAACATCTCATTCCAAAATCATTGGCATTAATATGGAGTTGCCCCCTGATATAATGATATAACAGCCTCCACTCTTCTGGAAGGCTTTCCACTAGATGTTGGTACATTGCTGCGGGGACTTGCTTCCATTTAGCTAGGGGCATTAGTGAGGTTGAGGTCTTTGTGCAGGCCAGTCAAGTTCTTCTGGACCTCGTTTTGTGCATGGAGGCATTGTCATGCTGAAACAGGAAAGGGCCTTCCCCAAACTGTTGCCACAAAGTTGGAAGCACAGAATCGTCTAGAATGTCATTGTATGCTGTAGCGTTAAGATTTCCCTCCACTGGAACTGAGGGGCCTAGCCCAAACCATGAGAAACAGCCCCAGACCATTATTTCTCCTCCACCAAACTTTACAGTTGATACTGCATTGGGGCAGGTAGCGTTCTCCTGGCATCCGTCAAACCCAAATTTGTCCGTTGGACTGACAGATTGTGAAGCGTGATTCATCACTCCAGAGAACGCGTTTCCAGTGCTTCAGAGTCCAATGGCGGCAAGCTTTACACCACTCCAGCCTACGCTTGGCATTGCGCATTGGTGATCTTAGGCTTGTGTGCGGCTGCTCGGCCATGGAAACCCATTTCATGGAGCTCCTGACGAACAGTTATTGTGCTGACATTGCTTCCAGAGGCAGTTTGGAACTCTGTAGTGTGTGTTGCAACCGAGGACAGACAATATTCAGCATTCGGCCGTCCTATTCTGTGAGCTTGTGTGGCTTACCAGTTCGCGGCTGAGCTGCTGTTGCTCCTAGATGTTTCCACTTCACAATAACAGCACTTACATTTGACTGGGGCAGCTCTAGCAGAGCAAATAAATAGCCAAACTGACGTGTTCAAAAGGTGCCATCCTATGACGGTGCCACTTTGAATGTCACTGAACTCTTCAGTAAGGCCATTCTACTGCCAATGTCTGTCTATGGAGATTGCATGGCTGTGTGCTTGATTTTTATACACCTGTCAGCAACGGGTGTGGCTGAAATGGCTAAATCCACTAATTTGAAAGGGTGTCCACATCTTTTTGTGTATATATAGTGTATGTCATGTCTCACTCATGTTGCAATTTGATCCAAACATAGGAATACTCTTGATTGAAATGTTTCAATTCTCTACATGTTCTTTTCAATAAGTGTTCCCCTCTCATTCCAGTGCTTGAAAACATACACCGGCCACAAAAACGAGAAGTACTGCATATTTGCTAATTTCTCTGTCACAGGTGGAAAGGTAAACCCATCCCCTCTCTTGCATGCATGTTTAGAAATAGATTTTCAAGGAGATGACTTGTATGCTTTTACTCATAGCTTCTTCTGAATTGTCATTCTCTTCTTTATGCTCTGTATCTCACAGTGGATTGTCTCTGGCTCGGAGGACAACATGGTGTACATCTGGAACCTGCAGACCAAGGAGATTGTACAGAAACTACAGGGTCATACAGGTAGGGGAGAGTCATGGCAAGAGGTTGATTACTTTTACTTTGATGTGAAATACATGGTGGCAATCTCACTGTTTGAACACACTGTTGCTCACAATGTCTTTGTTTAATTCTGCTTTTCTCCTCTCCCTCCCCGTCCTCTGTGTAGATGTGGTGATTTCTACTGCCTGCCACCCCACAGAGAACATCATTGCGTCTGCGGCGCTAGAAAAAGACAAAACTATCAAACTGTGGAGGAGCGACTGTTAAGCCTCTGCATCCCGGGCATGCTTATTTTCATTTTTTTTTTACTTTTCATTTGAAGAAAAGAGGACTTTCTGCTGAGAAATCTGGGCCCGGGAATGCTTTGAGGACTGAGCCTCAACTGGAAGAACAAAATGAACGCAAATCCTGAACATCACCACAATCACACACCTTCCCTTCCTCCAGAACCAGAGAAAACCCCAGCCAAACCACCACAACCCTCTACTTGGTCTTGCTTGTGCCCTTACATGCGCTACCATCTCTGCCTTACTGTTACTGTGAGCTGGATGTTTGTTTCAATTGAAATTTGAGAATCAACTTTTGTCCTTCATGAGGAAAGTAGTCATATGGTATCTTATGATTTAATCTCTGTGTAGGTGTCTTAGTATTGATACACGTTTTGATCTTATATTTTACCAATTAAGCCAGATTGCATTGGCCTCAAGTAAGTACTCCCATCCCCCATGTAAGGTGTTTTTTTCCCTTCAGAGTAATGGACTGCTTCACTGGTGTCTGACATCTCACTTTTACCAACTGTAAGTCTCATTAGAATGCAGTAGATAAGTAGCCAGGACCCAGATTGATTTGTGCTGTCTTGCCAAGCATGGAGTTGGCATGATGGCACAGATGGATCTAAAACCAGGCTGAAAGATAAGTGGTAATTGTCATATTTCCAATATTGGTAATAAAAACAGTCAGTACAAAGAGGCTTTAAAAAGCTTCGTACATGGTAGCACTTGAGGTTGTATTTATTATAAAGGAATCTGTTCGAAAGGCGTTGAAGAGGGTTAATTTTTTGGGGGGGGGTGAGTTTTCTGTCCCCATCAGGTGGATTTCCATAGCCATGTTGGGAGTTTTCCTCCGGAGGCATATAGTCTATTTCAAGGAGTTTATAGTGTTGAAAGCATTTTCCTCAACCACTTCTCTACAAGTCACTCAAATGACAGTTTCTCTAGTTTGATATCGACACTACGCTCTGAAACCGCGAGCACTGCCTTGTTTTGAACTCACTTCTCCATTTTACAAGACTTATTCTGATTCTGTACAATAGTGTTGGGGCTCAACTGATGCTTTTTAGAATTCACATTGGCTGTAAATGGGACCGTAATAAGTCAGTGAGATGGTGGGTTGTGGAGTACATCGACAAGAGCCTACATTGAAGGTGCACTTACCTGTACTGCCAGTGCATTTACTGGTCTCAAGTCAATCCTGCTATACGCAAGAAGTTAATCATTCAAAGTAATGTTTGTGAAGAAAGAAATGAAGCCTAAAGAGGTTTTTTGTTTTTCATTTGAATTATTATTTTAGAATATTTAATTTGGAGATGCTTCCAGTCCATTGTCGTTCAGTTGGTACTAACTCCGTGTCTGGCTGTCATTACGTTTAACACAACCTGGTGGTGATTTCATAGCACAGTGACCAAATACCTGTTTATTTTGTGCTCTCCATTCTGTACATACTGTATTACTACAACATATGTATTGTTTGTTAGACAAGTAATATTTTAGCTGTCTTTCTGTATCGTTCTCTTTATCTTTGTCTTAATAGCTAAGTAGTTCATTCCCCAAATTGACAGTTTTCCTGCTCTCCCTGTTTTCTGGATTCTTTTATCACTGCAGTGGTATCAAGGGCTGCATGAAATTCTGTATATGCGTTTAGTCAATCTGGATTTTGTGAATATGCATTTGCATTTGACAGCTATAACTTGTGACTTAATAAAGAGCATTTTTTTAAAGATGTACAAAAGTCCCTCTAACTTTTTGAGTGAGGACAGTAAATGTAATGTCCTATTAGGAGAGCGTACAGCACAAAGACAAGGAGCATCAACAAAGTTTAATTTGAGATTTGTTTTATTTTTTTCTTTCCATGGAAGAACAACCGATAACAACCCACAAAGAACATATGCCGTTTTCCATCTCCCCTAAAAATAGATACAAATCTTATAGACGACAGTTATCAGGGTGTAATTGCCAACCACTCCTCACCCTGAGATTCTTTTTCTGCCCCATTTCAAATCAACATAAACTCAAACAACGTATACAACAGCCCACATGAGGAAAAGGTAAGGAGGGGGGGGCAGAGTACATAAGCAAGGGATGAAATTACGTTTGTACAAAAATATATTTTTGTGTTTTTTTTCCTCCCATTTTTACTGTTTATGAAACAAAGAAAGCAGTGATTGTGTCGTGAGCTCAGCATCTGATAACATGTTGAATGTACAAGTAGCCTAACAATTGATTTTAGAGGGCTTTTTGTGTATTTTGAGTGTATTAACCAGGTTTCTTCTATGTTTTCAGGTCCCATATATAACTGCTGTTAGCTGGCGAGGGACCTTCTCTTTGAGCTGCTGGTATTCTGCTGGTTGAACTCGGATGACATTTTTTTTACACCAAAAAACTACTGCGTATAACACGATGGAATCTGTCCTGGCTCAGAATAGTTTCAACTGAAATAGTTGTCTCCCTCTTGCTAAAATTGACTGGACAAACGTACGGAAGGGATTTATATATATTTATAAATATATACACATATACATATAGACAAAATAGAGCTTTATGGTTTATGAAGCATTTTTCTAAGCTATTTATTCTACCTAAGTAATCATATCAGTCCAGAGGACCCTTTTCTGTCCATTTCCTGCAGGAGGGAGTGAGCTTGCACATCTGAGTATGGCTTTTACATACAGTATATATATACCTGGGTCTTAAATCACATGAACCCAATCAAGCTCAGAAAAGGAGACATCATACGCAAGAGAGCAGATTAGGTGTACATTTCAAAAAGTTAGATAACCGTTTGCAAATAAATGAATCATTAAAATGTGGTTATTTTTCTGAACTTTTAGTTGGGGTGCCAGTCTGATTTGACCTCATGTTCCATAGAATGCAATTTCCAGAGAACTACCTTTACTAGTGCTTAAGTTGGAATCATTTGAACAATGAGCCAATTCATTTTCAGTAGTTTTTTCTTGACTGACAATTACCATTTAGTCCAGATAAAAATACTGTTTAAACAGATTTGGCCTGAACACGGCAGTCATTTCTCTGTTTCCTGAATAGTTTAAAATAAGACCTAATGAAAATTAATCCACCTCACTAAAATACATGAACTAGATTTGGACTAAGGACGTGTCAATAAATCCTACTGTGGTTATTGCTACTTATTCAATTGAGGTTTTGTCTGACCAAACAGGAAAAGGAATATTGATAATGTCATGAAAAAGTGCCTTTTCTGATTAAATACTTGTACAAAATTCAAGTAATGTAGCAGTTGTGCATCTCTTCCGCTAGGGGGAAGTCACAGCTCTCCTACAGCCACCAAGTTCCCTATTCTCGCTGGTCAACCCCTCCTCTGTTTTAGTCTCTCTAGCTCTCTCTAGTCTGCTATCATGTGGGGATGCTAAACTTGGTCCTGGAGCTCTGCTAGAGTTAATGGTTAATCCAAAGCAGTCTGCTGTCCTACGGGACAGGGTTTAACCACCACTTTATAATAACAACGAAACCGCACTATCTATGGACAATCTTTGGAAAAATGCTTGATGCATAGTTATGCAGCAGCTGCAGCATAGAAAGAAAAAATTGCGCAATATGGGCATATAGCAGATTTATACATAATGTTACATATTTAACATTTCAGGTTTGACTGTCCAGAGAAGTGCAGGGTGTGGATTCCTTTGAGGGTGAGGGGAGGCTGGGCAGTGGAGCAGTCAAGGGTCTCTGTTTCTTCACCAGGCCTACATCCTCCAGTCAGAGTGGATGGTATGGTCCAGAGCTTGCAATGGAGGAGCATGGGCTCCACAATCCAAATAAGAGAACATCTCACCATAAACATGACTGCATTGAAGCACTTCTCCCATTAACTGTTTGACATGGGGCTGTTTGACATGGGGGGTTATGTTGAGAACTGAGAGTTTGAGGGATGAAAACAGAGGTAATTGCAAATTTTGCTAAATATTTGTTTTTACAAATACCATCAATACTGTTGTAATATCCTGTACAGGTCAAAGGCCATTCTAAAGCTAGGTTACACCGTGAGGAACAGCATGCCTGGTTGCTGTGTGGAGGTTGATTATGGTGTGTTGTAATTCACAGAAGGAGCAGAAACGAATGGTCTCAGAGGTGGAGGGACACATGACATGACAAAGATGTGGCATCACTTTAAAAAGTTCAGATCAGTTGACAGTATTTCCCTACAAACCATTCGTCCTTTTCTTCTTAATTTTGTTGTCACCTTAAAGCAGACAGGAAAAAGGAACAATGCTTGTAGTAGAGCGATGAGAACGTTCATCTGTTTGCTTTCTTTGTCTTCCTGTGCCAACCTTCCTGAGCACACAGCAATCACATGTAGTATAGGGCTTATGTGAGGGTGAATCCAGATACACACTGCCCCTAATGTCAGTACAGTACAACAGAATGAGTAGTGCCAGAGATAAGCTTTTTCAGGCCACATGAAGGTCATCCAGCTCTGGTCCTAAGAGGCCACACTGCAGGCTTTCACTCCAATCAGTCACTAAAGCTATCTGAGCCTCTGAAAACTGGACCGATGTAGCGACGTAGTATCTCTCCTCTCATGTTCACACAGTGCTAATAGAATAAGGAGACGTGGAGAAGCGGCTGAGTTTGGGTTGAGGGACCTGAGTGGAGCACTGTTCATCTGCATGGTCCCACCTCTTGAGTCCTTCTCTCCCAAAACACATACAGTACACCTCGAAACAGACCCAACCGGACCTGACCGGATTAAACCGGACAACACCTGAACGGATTGGACCGGACAAGACCGGGCCTCGTTCCTCCCCCTGCAAACGTACCAATATCCCTTAAGTTAGTCCTGAAAGTGAGATGCCTCCGAACAAAGCCAGGGACAGCCCATGCAGCCCGCCTCTCTTCAATAAGTCCAAAATACGATTCTCCCAATTACTACGCTGCTGATGAAACCGCCACAATTCAAAATACTCCTGCAAACAGACCTACTTTTAACACCTGATCTTCTTAGTTGTTGTTTCACATTACAAAACAATGGCTAAAAACACTTCCTTTCCCCTTGGTCCGTTTCATCACCAGTCCATTGTTGTCTTTCAATTCATATATATATAAAACAGACCCATGGACATTGAACTTGTTTTTTGAAACACATCAAAGAGGGGGGACTTCTCTAGATCCAATGATGTCACAATCTCTTGAGGGGGAGTGGTTTGCAGGACCACCCTCCATATCCAGAGGGGTTAGAGGCGGAGGGGGCGAGGGGAACATGGGCGACGCCCCACCTGCAGTTATGTCATTTGGTGGGGCGCCTCTAGCATCTCCATGAGGAAGGTGTCAATGGGCGTGTCCCCGATGAGCTTGAAAAAGAACAGGTGCTCCAGACACTTCAGACCAATGGAACGCAGGGCTGGTAACCGCAGCAACAGCTTGGCAAACCTAGCTCAATCAAAGACACAAAATAACTGTGATTAATGTGACAGAAAATAAGAGGTGGATGTAGACAAGATGTTGTCTTATATGATGATGTACAGTAATTCATGAAAGGGTTGCCCATGACAGAATTGGGACATCTGTCATATACTGTAGTCTACATAGACAATACAGAAAGCAGACAGTGCACTTTCAGCCAAACACACTGGCAGAGGGGTAGAGAAAGAGAAGAAAGAGGCATAGGTGGCACGTGAGTTTGAAGTCTGGGGAAGTGAATATTCACCATAAAAATGCACCTTTATAATAAAGCATTCCATGCATCATCGTATTTGCAGACTTATGTAAGATAGCTAAATAACATTATTCCTAATGTGATGAGTAGACTGGATAGTCATAATTTAGGCTAATAATATAAGTTCGCAAAAAAGACAGTTCAATGCCTGGCTGAGTGTGTAGTGGCGTAGAGTAGGCCTAGGCTAGTATAGGCTATATCAGATACATTTCTTCTCCTTACTATGCACGGGAAGAATTGGGCCTTTTATAAACACATCTCATGCAATTCTACAAAACTGTTACATGACTGGAGATATCAGCAGAATCTTTTTTAATCCTTTAACTGCCTCTTCTTGAAAAACATGATTTCACCTAAAATTAATATTATTAACAACTCAAATAAGAACTTCCAATTGTTTTGTTCTCCAACTTTTTCAAGCAATGCCATATTATATTACAAAACTTACTTTAGGTCTTCTGTAATGGCTTTTATAGGTAGGTAAGCATTATTAAATGAGGACTGATGTCAAATTTGAACAAATTATGGTAATTTTGTATGTCCAAACATGAATATTCAATGACATTAAATTGGTGTATTGTGCAATGTTACTATTATAGGCATTATTTTATAGGCAAACTTAAGTCTGAATATTGATTCATTGTGTCACGACTTCCGCCGAAGTCGGTCCCTCCCCTTATTTGGGTGGTGTTCGGCGGTCGACGTCACCGGCCTTCTAGCCATCGCCGATCCACTTTTCATTTTCCATTGGTTTTGTCTTTGTTTTATACACACCTGGTTTCAATTCCCCAATTACATGTTCATTATTTAACCCTCTATTTTCCCCATGTTTGTGTGCGTTATTGTTCATATCTATGTCAGTCCATTTGGTGGACTTGGTATTGTTACATTTTTGTTATTTCTTGAGTAAACTACGTTGTGTTGCTCATCTCTGCTGTCCCGCGCCTGACTTTTTCCACCAACTACACCATGCATTCTGACAGAATAACGCACCCAAAGAATGGAGTCAGCAGGAGCAGACCCCTCAGTGTCGAGGAGCGCGTCCAGCAGCATGCGACTATGTTGCAACGTCTCGGCACCGACATGGATCGCGTCCTGCAAACGATGGACCGTTGGGAGAGAGGAGGAGTTCCTCCAGTGCCTCTACCAGCACCACCACAGGCACCACTGCTCAACCCGGTCCCAGTGGGATTCGGCTCGCGCTCCCGGAGGAGTATGATGGGACGGCTGCCGGATGTCAGGGGTTCCTACTCCAGCTGGAACTCTACCTGGCGACCGTCCACCCGGCTCCTTTGGGTCGTGAGAGCGTGTTCGCCCTCGTCTCCTGCCTCTCAGGGAAAGCCCTGGAGTGGGCCAACACTGTATGGGGGGAAGGAGAAGCGGCGTTGGACCACTACGAGGATTTCACCCGCTTTTGGGCTGTTTTCGACCACCCGCCTGAGGGTAGAGCGGCGGGTGAACGTCTGTTTCAGGGGACGAGGAGCGCACAGGAGTTCGCCTTAGACTTCCGGACCCTGGCCACCGGCGCGGGATGGAACGACAGGGCCCTGATTGATCACTACCGGTGTAGTTTGCGGACGTCCACTCTCACCTTGGACCATCTGGTGGACCTGTCCATGGACCTGTCCACCATCTGTGGCCGCAGAGGGTACACTGCCGGTCGGTGCTGGGGGAGTTCTTCTGGGAGTCGAGGCAGTAGGCAGGGCACTCTCGTGTCACCCCAGGTGAGTCGGCACCAGGCTCACCCAGAGCCCCCTGTTGCACACATGTTTTTGTATATAAACTTTCCTGAGTTTTCCCCGCATTCCCAGCATAAGGCACTCGTAGATTCAGGCGCAGCTGGGAATTTTATTGACCGATCATTTGCCTATAGTTTAGGGATCCCTATTGTTCCAGTGGACATGCCCTTCCCAGTTCATGCCCTAGATAGATAGAGAATTAGTCTCTTCCTTATTGATTCTCTTGTGTTTCCCGTGGTGCTGGGCCTACCCTGGTTAGCCTGTCATGACCCCACCATTTCGTGGCAACAGAGGGCTCTCACAGGGTGGTCACGAGAATGCTCGGGGAGGTGTTTAGGGGATTCTGTCTGTGCTACTACGGTGGAAAGTCCAGACCAGGTCTCCACCGTGCGCATCCCCTCTGAATATGCCGATTTGACTCAATTACCACCCCATCAACGAGGGGATTGTGCGATAAATCTCTTGGTAGACGCAGCACTTCCCAGGAGTCATGTGTATCCCCTGTTGCAAGAGGAGACGGCGGCTATGGAAACATATGTCTCCGAATCCCTGGGGCAGGGGTACATTCGGCCCTCCACTTCACCTGCCTCCTCCAGCTTCTTTTTTGTGAAGAAGAAGGATGGAGGTCTGCGTCCGTGTATTGACTATCGAGGCATCAACCAGATCACTGTGAGGTACAGTTACCCGCTACCTCTCATAGCCAGTGCGATCGAGTCAATGCACGGGGCGCGCTTCTTCACAAAATTGGATCTCTGGAGCGCTTACAACCTTGTGCGTATCCGGGAGAGAGGCGAGTGGAAGACAGCATTTAGTACCACCTCAGGGCACTATGAGTACCTCGTCATGTCGTACGGGTTGATGAATGCTCCATTCGTCTTCCAGGCCTTTGTAGACGAGATTTTCAAGGACCTGCACAGGCAGGGTGTAATGGTGTATATTGATGACATTCTGATATACTCCGCTACACGCGCCGAGCATGTGTCCCTGGTGCGCAGGGTGCTTGGTCGACTGTTGGAGCATGACCTGTACGTCAAGGCTGAGAAATGTCTGTTCTTTCAACAGTGGTGCCTGGAGAAGTGGGTATACTCTCCCAAACGGCCCGCCCAGCAAAGAAAAGGCACCCAGTGTGAAAAATCAGATGTTTTTAATTTGTTTGTTTTTTTCCTAAAGATTATTCAGATTTTCACTCTCAAAATCACACTTTTTATGATAAGAAAAAAGACAAACATTTGATGGTCTAAGTCCACAACAATGCTTAAACCACATCAATCTGATTGGGTAGGCCTGTCAGGGCCTGGCTCCCCAGTGGTTGGGCCTGTATCCACCCAGGCCCATCCATGTCTACGCCCTGATGCAAACAGCGCATGATGACAATTGCGCATCAGAAATAGGACAAAACTTTTCAATACCTGGTTTGAATTCCCGTTGTTGCCTTAGTTAGTATTTACTGGCAGATATCATAATTTGAAAAATCTTACCTACCCTACCGGCTCCCGATGTCGTTCATCTATGAGCTGCTCCATGCCAAAACCAGCTGAGAGCTGCACGCTCTTGCTGCCTGCAGACGATATTCCACTGAAACTAGGCTGTGTGCGGCAGGCATGTTTCACATGCTTTGCGATTGTGTAGGCTACTTTGTGCATGATTTCTCTATTGTTCTACATAATTGATAAGTCATTTACCTCCACTACACTACTTTGATACGCATCAGTAGGGATTAAGAAGTGAGTATACGCAATGCCCACTGAAAAAAACGTGGGTATACAGTTTATACCTGCGTATACCCTCCGCTACACCACTGGCCCTTTGTGTTTTACAAAAAGTGCACTCGCCACTACGCAAACATTTCTATAATAGATACGGCTGTTAAGATATTCATGTTTTAAGAAAGGAGTGTGTATATTTGGCCTGGCAAAGCGGTTTTATGCGCTAACTGAATTGTTTTACTCTGCTGGTCTCGGCTGGTCTTAGGAAGTCCTCAGAAAGTCCTCACTGTCCGAGTCGAGTCAAGACAGAGTACAAATTTATCTGACACCAAGACAAGACCGAGACACTCAATATGTGGTCTCGAGACCGGACTCGACACCGAGACCGTCTTGAGTACTACAACAATTTACATTAGGGGAAGTTTAGTTTACGCCGGGAGGTGCATGTATCCGTACCTGCCAGGCTGATCTGGGTATTTCTGTTTGCAGTAGGCCTCCAAAGAGGCGTAGACCTTCTCTCTCAAAGCCTCCACCTCGCCTGGGTTTGACAAGCCTTTAGAATCTGAGGAGAGACACACAGCACATCAGACAACCAGGCACAACAGTCACAGGACATCAAAATGTGGATTTGCGCATGTCTGTACATATACAGCTTTGTGTGTACATTCAAGCATGTGTGTTTATGTGTGTGTGTGTGTGCTATATATAATATGCCTTTGTGTCTGTGGCTGTACATGTAGATGTGAGACAGGGAGTGCTATTGCTAAACAGCAGTGGACAGGCTGGCTGCCCCTAAGCCTAAGACCTGCATGCTGCCATCAGAAGCCTTTAACACTAATTAGATCAAATGACATGTGATCTACCTTACTGGTCTTTGTCTCATATACATATGCAGGGTAATTCTCCCCATAACACAGCCTGGATGAGGCAACACATGTAGGCTATGTCTATGACCTTGTGATTTCCACTCTAGCAAGAGGTTGGATAACCCTGCATTCAGAGGCAATTTTCAGTAGAACCTGTTCTTTGCTTTGGCTATTTTACAACTTTCCTTCAAACATTTTATTTTAATTTTCAATACATCACAGTCACCAACAATGACAACATAACATAACACTTCAGGGCCCGTATCCACAAAGCATCTCAGAAAAGGTCCTAGGAATCCTGTTAAAACCCTGAAGTGTTATGTTATGTTGTCGTTGTTGGTGACTGTGATGTATTGAAAATGAAAATAAAATGTTTGAAGGAAAGTAGAATTTACATTTACAACAACAAAAAACTGCGAGCTTTTAGGATGATGTTACACTGCAGAGACAAACTATGATCTAGAAGGAAAATCAACTCATACATTTTACATTTACATTTTAGTAATTTAGCAGACACTCTTATCCAGAGCAACTTACAATTAGTGCAAACATCTTAAGATAGCTAGGTGAGACGACAACACATCACAATTGTATCAAGTACATTTTCCAACAACAAAGTATTTATCAGCTAAATCAGTGCTAGTAGCAAAAGACAAGTGGCCTTTTTTTTTTACTGGGATGCGTGAGAGTTATTTAAGATACTCTTCAGAGGTAAAAAAAGTTGCGTCATTAAAGTTGATTTCCGCTGGTAATCACGACAGTTTGAGGTACCGCACAGGAAAGATAGTGATGAAGCTCATTGTCATTGCTGCAAATGGTGGGGAATAACCAATCGCGATGCGGCATGGCCAGGTGGGATGTCTATAGTACGCTTCAGACAACCATGGTTAACGTGACTGTAAATCAAATGTTGCATTGATAAAATGAATTATATAATTTTTGTCTGACACGATCACTTTGCCTACTTTTAATTATTGCCTAATATGTTGGCATGCATAACCACATATATATATTTTGGGGTTTGTATTTTACCCCCAATTTTGTTCTTGTCTCATCGCTGCAACTCCCAAACGGGCAGCGAAGGTCGAGTCACGCGTCCTCCGAAACATGACCGGCCAAATCGCAGTTCTTAACCCTCGCCCACTTAACCAGAAACCAGCTGCACCAATGTGTCAGAGAAAACACCATCCAACTGATGACAGAGGTCAGCCTGCAGGCACCAGGCCTGCCACAATGAGTCGCTAGAGCGCAATGAGACAAGTAAAGCCCCCCCGACCAAACCCTCCCCTATCCCGGACGATGCTGGGCCAATTGTGTGCCGCCCTATGGGACTCCCGATCACGGCCAGCTGTGATACAGCCTGGGATTGAACCAGGGTCTGTAATGACACCTCTAGCACTGTGATGCAGTGTCTTAGACCGCTGTGTCACTCGGGAGGCCCAGCGGAACCTTTTTTTTTTTTTTTTTTTTTTTTACAAATTCTGATGGTTGTTAATAGAAGTAAAAAAAATGAATATTACTGTTTTAACAACTCTAAAATGCTTTGGCATCATGTCACTTGCCGATAATCTTGAACATAATCAAAATTAACATAAGCCCAAGATGCCTTCAATTGCCCAACTTATAGGCATGTGTAGGCATCTTTTTTAATAACATAATGTTGCGCTCCAAAGGGACTTGAAATAACATGATGTAGGTAATTAAATAATAGAAAGAAAGATATGTTTATTTATTAGCCTAGGGGTTAGAAGTATTTAGGCATGTTATGTGAAATAGGCCTCATGTGAAATCATTGTCAAAAGCGCAAGAGATACTGTTGCATGTAGGTCTAGATTATTAATTGATTGATCACATCAAAACAGAAATATCAAAACATTCTTTCAACAACTTGAAAGCAATTGCATGTGGCGCAGGAACCACTGACTGTGCATTTTTCTATTATCAAGACACCTGCTGGATTAGGTTAGCTCATGAATTCTCCTAAACTTTTGACTAGGTGGGACTAAGGACGCTTCAAGCACAGCTTTTATTTTTACCCATAAGAGTAGGAGTAAAATGTCTCTATTCTCAGCATTTACAACAAATGTTCTACTCCTAGACACTTTATGTATACGGGCATAAAGTGTCCTGATTTAAAAGTACCCTGATTCAAAATATTATGCAACACATTTCTGGGTCTGATTGGTTACCACTGAGCAAGTATTTGTTTTAAAGGAAACTGAAAAGGCCTGAATACAGCAATACTCTCATCTCAGTGTGGGAAAGGACTCAGACCCTCTGAATCCCAGAATTCCCCCTGTTAGGCCATCTCTGTGAGATGCTCCTAATTAGGGGAAAGTAGGCTGTGATGTGTTCCAGAGCCAGGGCTATAACAGAGTGACCCGGGAGCACAGAGGAGCTGTCTGTCCTGGGAGAATGAGGCCCGGCGGCACGTTCCCACACTGCTCTTTGTCTCCGGGGCAACGGCACAGACTCATTAAAGACAGGGAGCATGTCTGGTGCCAGCTGGGCATTGCTGGCGCGGGCACACAGCATGGTAATGAAGTTAACCCTGGCCTGTACCATAGAGCAGAGGGCTAGCGGAGGGCTAGTGGAGGGCTAGCTGAGGGCTAACAGAGGGCTAGCAGATGGCTAGCGGAGGGCTAACGGAGGGCTAGCGGAGGGCTAGCGGAGGGCTAGCAGAGGGCTAGCGGAGGGCTAACGGAGGGCTAGCGGAGGGCTAGCGGAGGGCTAGCAGAGGGCTAGCGGAGGGCTAACAGAGGGCTAACAGCGGGCTAGCGGAGGGCTAGCGGAGGGCTAGCAGAGGGCTAGCAGATGGCTAGCGGAGGGCTAACAGAGGGCTAGCAGAGCAGAGGGGGGTCCACCCTATGTTCTTTCTCATCCCTATGTTCCCTGGGGCCTATGTTCGCTCAACCTATGCTCCCTCAGCCCTATGATCTATGATCCCTGGGCCCTATGTTCCCTCAATATATGTTACCTCGGCCCTATGTCCCCTCACCCCTCTGTTCCCTGGGCCATAACATAATTGCAAAATGGTTTTCCAATGATCAATTAGCCTTTTAAAATTATAAACTTGGATTAGCTAACACAACGTTCCGTTGGAACACAGGAGTGATGGTTGCTGATAATGGGCCTCTGTACGCCTATGTAGATATTTCATAAAAAATCTGCCGTTTCCACCTACAATAGTCATTTACAACATTAACAATGTTTACACTGTATTCCGGATCAATTTGATGTTATTTTAATGGACAAAAAAAAATGCTTTTCTTTCAAAAACAAGGACATTTATAAGTGACCCCAAACTTATGAATGGTAGTGTATATATATATATATATATATATATATATATATATATATATATATATATATATATATATATATATATATATATACATACATACATACAGCACCAGTCAAATGTTTGGACACACCTACTCATTCAAGGATTTTTCTGTATTTTTACTATTTTTTACATTGTAGAATAATAGTGAAGACATCAAAACTATGAAATAACACATTGAATTATGTAGTAACCAAAAATATGTTAAACAAATAAAAATATATATTTTAGACTCTTCAAAGTAGCCACCCTTTGCCTTGATGACAGCTTTGCACACTCTTGGCATTCTCTCAACCTTACACAGCCAGGAGGTGGTTTCTTTGCAGCAATTCGACCATGAAGGCCTGACTTTTTTTCTTGAACTCTGTGAAGCATTTTTTGGGGCTGCAATCTGAGGTGCAGTTAACTCTAATAAACTTATCCCACAGGTGGGACCAAGTCAATTGTTTTACAAGTCACAAGTAAGTCTCATGTCTTAGCACTCAAGTCAAGTCCTAAGTCAAGACAGGCAAGTCCAAGTCAAGTCTCAAGTCATAAACTTTGAGTTTCGAGTCCTAAACAAGTCACAATGTGCTCTTCACCAAATGTAATACCATTTCATATTTTTAACAAGAGTAGTAGTTAGTATATTACATTTACGCAAATCATGAACGCTTTTAAAAATATATATATTTATTACTTTCCAAATATACTTTATATTTCCATGGAAATAAATGGGTAGCCATGAGAAAGACTCCCCCTGCCCTCGATAGTCGATCGCTATGGGGCTCAATCGGGCGATGTAGGCTTGTACACAATCGCCCAACCTTAACACATACACCTTCTCTGTGTGTGGTTACAGTAGGCTAACGTACGTCAATGGTTTTAGGAACAGCAGTAACATCAGGCAGGATTTAGGCTACCAACTGCCTAGCCAGTTGTAGCTCAATCTTGGGTGCAATGATCATGTTCCCTGCACTGACTGACTGTGTGGAGGCTCATTGTTTTAATGTTACGTTAGCCTACATGATACACTAGCAAAGTTATATATAGCTGTCGGCTATATTTGCCACAACTTACCGTTCTTTTTGCAGCTTCAAATGTCGAACAAAGTTGGAAGTTGTTTTGCCTCCGTCTGTAATTTTCTTCCTGCATGTTTTGCAAGTTGCAATCTGTTTTTTGTTGACTACAGCCTTTATATCCGAAAATAATAATTTGGGGTATCATCTTTCCAAGGGCTACATCTGAATTCACTCGCCGAAGTTCCTCTGCACTGCCATGCACAACTTTTTCTCAGCTGGCACAATTTGATTGGCTGTAATCCGTTAAATGAAGAGTTGATGTGCTGCACAATTTTTTTATAGCATCATTTTTGATATTTGGGTTTGGGGAGGGTATCAAGTCTGGTCGAGTCAAAAGGCTCAAGTCCAAGTTAAGTCATGAGTCATTGGTGTTAAAGTCAAAGTCGAGTTGCAAGTCATCATATTTGTGACTCGAGTCTGACTTGAGTCCAAGTCATGTGACTTGAGTCCACACCTCTGACTTATCCTATGCAGAAGAGGTAACTCTGAGTCCTCCTTGCTTGTGGCGATCCTCTTGAGAGCTAGTTTCATCATAGCTCTTGATGTTTTTTGCGACTGCACTTGAAGAAGAGTTTGACTGACCTTCATGTTTTAAAGTAATGTTGGACTGTCGTTTCTCTTTGCTTATTTGAGCTGTTCTTGCCATAATATGGACTTGGTCTTTTAGCCCTATTTGGTATCTTCTGTATACCACCCCTTGTCACAACACAACTGATTGGCTCAATTAAGAAGGAAAGAAATTGCACAAATGAACTTTTAACAAGACACACCTGATAACTGAAATGCATTCCAGGTGACAACCTCATGAAACTGGTTCCGAGAATGCCAAGAGTGTGCAAAGCTGTCATCAAGGCAAAGGGTGGCTACTTGGAAGAATCTCAAATCTGAAATATTTTTCTTTAAGACTTTTTTGTTTACTACATGATTCCATATGTGTTATTTCATAGTTTTGATGTCTCCACTATTGTTCTACAATGTAGAAAAACCCTTGAATGAGTAGGTGTGTCCAAACCTTTGACTGGTACTGTATATATACTGTATATCAAATATATTTCATACCAAAGTCCTCCCTTGAGAGGACGTAGAGGCACCTTTTCAAGGTGCCTCTACATCACAATATCAATGGTAGAGTTGAACCGCTAGGAGCAAAAGGAACAAACTGTCAAAATGAAGACCAGAATTGATGTTTCATTAGAAATAAGCCTAAAACATCTGACTTTCGATAAAAAAATATAAAAAAATCATGAAAGTTACTCTTTAAATTATATAAACTATGTTTTAAGATCATCTTTGAGAACTAACAATCACCAATGGCATGGCATGGCATGGCATGGGGACCCCATTGATTTTTATATAACGTTTGAGTCACTCAGCCATTGCAAAATGTGTAGAATAGAAGTTAAATGGATTTGAAACTGAAAATGTTCTCTCAGCCCATGGCTAACTGTATAGAATTGCAAGAAATTACCTTTAAAACTGCAATTCCTTCCCTGCAACCAGTAAAATGTTCAGTCGGAGACCGCAGCATTGACCATGCATACTACCGCGTTTAAAAGAATTGAGAGAACATGGGTCTGAGGGAACATGGGGCCAAAGGAACATAGGGCTGAGGGAACATAGACATGGCCCCGCAGAGGGCTAGCAGAGCAGAGGACTAGCAGAACAGAGGGCTAGCAGAGGGCTAATAGAGCAGAGGGCTAGCAAAGAGTTAGCAGAGCAGAGGGATAGCAGAGGGCTAGCAGAGCAGAGGGTTAGCAGAGCAGAAGGGTAGCAGAGCAGAGGCCTAGCAGAGCAGAGGCCTAGCAGAGCAGAGGCCTAGCAGAGGGCTAGCAGAGGGATAGCAGAGTCGAACGATAGCAGAGGGCTAGCAGAGCAGAGGGCTAGCAGAGGGCTAGCAGAGCAGAGGGCTAGCAGAGCAGAGCAGAGGGCTAGCAGAGCAGAGGGCTAGCAGAGCAGAGGGCTAGCAGAGCAGAGGGCTAGCAGAGGGCTATCAGATCAGAGGGCTAGCAGAGCAGAGGGCTAGCAGAGGGCTATCAGATCAGAGGGCTAGCAGAGCAGAGGGCTAGCAGAGGGCTATCAGATCAGAGGGCTAGCAGAGCAGAGGGCTAGCAGAGAGCTATCAGATCAGAGGGCTAGCAGAGCAGAGGGCTAGCAGAGAGCTATCAGATCAGAGGGCTAGCAGAGCAGAGGGCTAGCAGAGAGCTAGCAGAGGACTTGCAAAGCAGAAGGTTGGAGGCTAGAGGCTGTCTGTGGGCCCTCTGCTATCCCTTTTAAAAAAAATGTTTTTTAAATTATTATTATTATTATTTTGCTCCTTTGCACCCCAGTATCTCTACTTGCACATTCATCTTCTGCACATCTATCACTCCAGTGTTTATTTGCTAAATTGTAATTATTTTGCCACTACGGCCTATTTATTGCCTTACCTCCCTAATCTTACTTCATTTGCACACACTGTATATAGACTTTTCTATTGTGTTACTTTTCTACTGTACGTTTGTTTATGTGTATGTCTGTGTTGTTGTTTTTGTCGCACTGCTTTGCTTTATCTTGGCCAGGTCGCAGTTGTAAATGAGAACTTGTTCTCAACTGGCTTACCTGGTTAAATAAAGGTGAAATAAATTAAATAAATAAACCTTGGGCAGAGTGCTGTGGGCCACTTACGTGGGTGGGAAAAACCACTCCAGGAACATGGGTCTGGTAGGCGATGGTGGTGTGTGTATCAATCAATCATTTAAATGTATTTATAAAGCCCTTTTTACATCAGCAGATGTCACAAAGTGCTTATACAGAACCCAGCCTAGAACCCCAAACAGCAAACAATGCAGATGTAGAAGCACTGTGGCTAGGAAAAACTCCCAAGAAAGGCAGGAACCTAGGAAGAAACCTAGAGAGGAACCAGGCTCTGAGGGGTGGTCCTCTTCTGGCTGTGCCGGGTGGAGATTATAAGAGTACATGGCCATTAAGGCCAGATCGTTCTTCAGGATTTTCTAACGTTCATAGATGACCAGCAGAGTCAAATAATAATCACAGTGGTTATAGAGGGTGCAACAGGTCAGCACCTCAGAATTAACTGTCAGTTGTCTTGTCATAGCCGAGCATTCAGAGGTCGAGACAGCAGGTGCGGAAGAGAGGCAGGGAGGGAGGGAGGGAGGGAGGGAGAGAGAGAGAGAGAGAGAGAGAGAGAGAGAGAGAGAGAGAGAGAGAGAGAAAGAAAGAGAGAAAAAGGGAGAGGGAGAGAGAGAGGGTCGAAAATAGCAGGTCCAGGACAAGGTAGCACGTCCAGTGAACAGGTCAGGATTCAATGACCGCAGGCAGAACAGTTGAAACTGGAGCAGCAGCACGACAAGGAGGGTATATTATGGTCCTTGAGGGCCACACAGTATAAGAGTTTACTGGTATTATGTGCAGTCATTGTTTTGGAGGTTAAAGTAGCAGGAACACATGTATTCAAGCAGAACCCTTTTTGTGTTATTATAATCTAATCTAAAAGGCTGTGGATTAAAGGGGTGGTAGGAGTGTATGTATGTGATACCTGGGTTGAAGAGGACGATGGCTCGAAGGCACCCCAGCTCTGTCTTATCCATCTGCATGTCTCTCATCTTGGACACCAGTTCTGTGAGCACTCTGGATGGAGAGAGGGAGACACATAGACAGGCTCTTAGAGATCTGACCATCAGTCAGCAACACCTCCCTTGGTCACCGTTCATTACACCCTCCTTTATCTACAGGTGAAACTCAATGGAATCTCAATACAAATCAATTGACAACAAGGCCCCACTGGCCTGACACACATGGGATGTTCAACCAGCTAGAAATCGTACAGCCCTGCCTACATCACGTAATTCAAACTGTTTAGAACATGTCTAATAAAAGGAAATACATGAACAACATAGTGCAAACACAATCACAGACTGTAACCAAACACTGACATTCCCGGCGCCCGCGTGTGTCATCACTAGGCGGGGCGGCGTTTCGTTTTGGGAGTATGACGCGACCGCTCAAACTCCTCACCCCTCTCTTACTCCATTACGCTCTCTCTCTCTCTCTCTCTCTCTCTCTCTCTCTCTCTCTCTCTCTCTCTCTCTCTCTCTCTCTCTCTCCCTCTGTCTTTCTTTCAAGTCAATTGCAGCTCTTGGCTCATCCTAATTTAATTTGCCTGTTGGAACAATGAGGGTAAAAAAAGACTTGAGTGTTTAAGTTAACCGACCTCTTTATTTGTATGGCATAGAGAGGAGAGGAGAGGAGAGGAGAGGAGAGGAGAGGAGAGGACAGGACAGGACAGGACAGGAGAGGAGAGGAGAGGAGAGGAGAGGAGAGGAGAGGAGAGGAGAGGAGAGGAGAGGAGAGGAGAGGAGAGGAGAGGAGAAGGAGCAGATACAGCTTCATTATCAGTCATCTTAATGCTTCCCCAGTTAATGCAAGTTGTAATCCATCCATTAGAAGTAGTGAACTGGCAGTATGCTAATCACTGAGCACAGATTCCCAGCTGGGGATAGAGGGAGATGCAGAGAGAGAGTGAGAGAGAGAGAGAGAGAGAGAGAGAGAGACAGAGAGAGAGAGAGAGAGAGAGAGAGAGAGAGAGAGAGAGAGAGAGAGAGAGAGAGAGAGAGAGAGAGAGAGAGAGAGAGAGAGAGAGAGAGAGAGAGAGAGAGAGAGAGAGAGCAGTTGCCCTCAAAAGAAGACTTCAGTTGGTGACTCAGCATGCCAGGGGACACAGGGTTTACAGCATTGGAGTGCTTTACAATACAATCTCTTGGATTGATCTCACAGTGGATGGCCTTATCAACTTCTGTGTACACTGAGAAGGCATATCTTGATATTGTTCTTTTGTATTCATTTGTCTATAAAAATGTGACTTTAAAAAACAAACAATGCAACAATAGACATCAAATGTGACTAATGGAAAAGAAGGTCAATATCTGCTTTGGAATAGTCACAGCCTGCCATGGGATTGCAGTCAAAAGAGTAGGATTTCATCAGGAACACATTTAAAGAGATTTTTTTTAAATTTCTGTCTGAGCAGATCTCCATCTCCATGTGATGTCCGTTGCCTGTAGCCATACATATTTAATGAATGTGTGTTAATCAATAATAAGAGCACTCTCTGTTGCGCATCACTACCTCTTCTTCTGACAAAGCCTTTTCACTGTTACAGGTCAGGGTCTACTTTTCTCTTGCCTTAATTGTGGAAACTGTGGAAACTTAGCATAGCAACCAACAAAAATGTATTTCACAAAGCTGACTGTATCAAGGCAGTGTCAACAGGGTGATCTTGACTACCTATCAAAGATGGCTCCCACTCCAGCACTGTGGGCGCTGTTACGATGGACGTGTAGCCCTGTTGCTAGGAGGATCCCGTCTTTCACCGCTATCGAACGGTGTGAGAAGGATGCGATGAGTAGCTCATTCCACCCTGAGGGAAAAAAGTGAGAGAAGGAAGAATAAGAAGAGAGATAACGAGTGAAAACCTATTACAAAGTTCATCAAGTTGCATTCAACATTCAAACTAAATTGAGCTGACAACAAGGGAAGGCAATTCCAATGAATCAATTCTAGGCTGAATAGGCAAACCAGAAAGCTCTTTCATGCATAGGTTGTGGGCCATTAGCAGCCCATCTCAGACGTGCTTCCCAGAGAGACAAGCGTTTAACAGGGTGTACTGCGCCTGCCATCCCAATAAAGGCAACACACTTCATATACCAAGCGAGGGTAAGGCACGGAGAGCGTTGTGCTGTTTGAGTGACAGGGCTCCTTTAACTGTTCTGCCTAGCAACACTATCCGCTTTTCCCCAGAGTTGAGTTGTGAATGAGAGGGGCTAGAATGCTTTCATCTGTGAGACAGCAGAACTAAAGTGGTTATTTATAGAAGACGTGAGCTGAGCGCTGAGAAGAAGAGAGAGGACCCTCTCAGCTAGCTCCAGAACAGCTCTTTCTCAGAAGGTCTCACTCTCTTAATCACTATGGGTACCCAGAAGGAGAATGGTTAGAAGGGGTAGGAGAGGGTTAGAGAGATGGATGGAGATGGATGGGCTTCCTCAGGGTGAGTTTGGAAGTGAACTGTGTAATTCTTAAGTGATAATGCACGAGAAGCAGGTGTTTGGAGGATATATTGGCACAGGTTCGTCGAGGGCCGGCAAACCGTGCCAATATATCCTCCAAACACCGGCTTTGAGGGCATTATCGCTTTTATACAACAAGTTAACATATTCAAATAATGATTGACATATTTTTATAAAAAATGTTATTTTGATGAATTTATTCATACTATTTCATCCTTCCACAAGATATAGTCCCGACACAAATCTAGGGTTGCTACCCAAGCCGACTGGTTGTTCATTACTATCGGTTCGGTTGCCAGAGATGGGACCCAGTTGTTCAGTCTTTTTGTTCTGTATCTATGGACGCGACCCATATCGGCTGGCAACGTTCTTATCCCTTACTTGCTAGCTAGCCAATTACTGCTAACTTACAGTCATGTCAAACAGTGCAGCCAGAATAACAATGAAGTAGCTGCATTTGCATTTGTTTAAGCTGTTTTCAAGTGACATCCATAACAATGAGCTAATGATGTGCAATTTCACCTGGCATACAACATACAGCGGGGCAAAAAAGTATTTAGTCAGCCACCAATTGTGCAAGTTCTCCAACTTAAAAAGATGAGAGAGGCCTGTAATTTTCATCATAGGTACACTTCAACTATGACAGACGAAATGAGAAAAATAAATCCAGAAAATCACATTGTAGGATTTTTAAGGAATTTATTTGCAAATTATGGTGGAAAATAAGTATTTGGTCAATAACAAAAGTTTATCTCAATACTTTGTTATATACCCTTTGTTGGCAATGACAGAGGTCAAACGTTTTCTGTAAGTCTTCACAAGGTTTTCACACACTGTTGCTGGTATTTTGGCCCATTCCTCCATGCAGATCTCCTCTAGAGCAGTGATGTTTTGGGGCTGTCGCTGGGCAACACGGACTTTCAACTCCCTCCAAAGATTTTCTATGGGGTTGATATCTGGAGACTGGCTAGGCCACTCCAGGACCTTGAAATGCTTCTTCTGAAGCCACTCCTTCGATTGCCAGGCGGTGTGTTTGGGATCATTGTCATGCTGAAAGACCCAGCCACGTTTCATCTTCAATGCCCTTGCTGATGGAAGGAGGTTTTCACTCAAAATCTCACGATACATGGCCCCATTCATTCTTTCCTTTACACGGATCAGTCGTCCTGGTCCCTTTGCAGAAAAACAGCCCCAAAGCATGATGTTTCCACCCCCATGCTTCACAGTAGGTATGGTGTTCTTTGGATGCAACTCAGCATTCTTTGTCCTCCAAACACGACGAGTTGAGTTTTTACCAAAAAGTTCTATTTTGGTTTCATCTGACCATATGACATTCTCCCAATCCTCATCTGGATCATCCAAATGCTCTCTAGCAAACTTCAGACGGGCCTGAACATGTACTGGCTTAAGCAGGGGGACACGCCTGGCACTGCAGGATTTGAGTCCCTGGCGGCGTAGTGTGTTACTGATGGTAGGCTTTGTTACTTTGGTCCCAGCTCTCTGCAGGTCATTCACTAGGTCCCCTGTGTGGTTCTGGGATTTTTGCTCACCGTTCTTGTGATCATTTTGACCCCACGGGTGAGATCTTGCGTGGAGCCCCAGATCGAGGAAGATTATCAGTGGTCTTGTATGTCTTCCATTTCCTAATAATTGCTCCCACAGTTGATTTCTTCAAACCAAGCTGCTTACCTATTGCAGATTCAGTCTTCCCAACCTGGTGCAGGTCTACAATTTTGTTTCTGGTGTCCTTTGACAGCTCTTTGGTCTTGGCCATAGTGGAGTTTGGAGTGTGACTGTTTGAGGTTGTGGACAGGTGTCTTTTATACTGATAACAAGTTCAAACAGGTGCCATTAATACAGGTAACGAGTGGAGGACAGAGGAGCCTCTTAAAGAAGAAGTTACAGGTCTGTGAGAGCCAGAAATCTTGCTTGTTTGTATGTGACCAAATACTTATTTTCCACCATAATTTGCAAATAAATTCATTAAAAATCCTACAATGTGATTTTCTGGATTTTTTTCCTCATTTTGTCTGTCATAGTTGAAGTGTACCTATGATGAAAATTACAGGCCTCTCTCATCTTTTTAAGTGAGAGAACTTGCACAATTGGTGGCTGACTAAATACTTTTTTTCCCCACTGTAAATTCTCTTGTCAGGACACTGTTGTTCGGGAGCTAACCTAAAACCAGGTAACACATCACTTCAAACTGAAGCTGGAAAGACTTCAAACTAGCTGCACTTTGTTTCATTTTGCCTGTTTTCTATCAATGGTTCTTTGTATATATCCATAAAAATGGTGCTGATTCATAATTTAGACTGGCTGAGAAAAGCTGCCTACCTGTCTCATCCCGACTCCCAACACGTTCATTACTATGGGACAGCTGGAGATCGAATTTGAATAATGAAACAATGTTGCAAATGTTGTAGAGACAGACAGCAAGATTTATACAAATCTCCGCTGTTGAAACCCAAATGTTAGTTTAAAATCAAGTTTATAAATTGCCTGGCTGGGCTGATGAGACAGTGGATTGTGCAGTCAGATGGAAATGAGTATATAGGCATTTTAACGTCATAGATTTAGCCGGTGGTAACTTGTAGAATAGACACAAGCTGGAATGCGGTTTTAACCAATCAGCTTTCAGGATTAGACCCACCCGTCGTATAAGGAGCGACAAGCAATCAGCAAGGGCAACATATAGGGAAAATACTTAAAAAACCCTCACAAATGATGATAGCATACTTAAAGAATATGACAGATGATTCATTCTATGAGATCTGCTGCTCTTGACTTCAGGAAAATAGCCTACAAATAGCCTACAAATAGCCCACAAATAGCCTACAAATAGCCTACAAAGCCCATAATTCTGCAGTGACCTGCCCATGGGGATGCTGATGTGGTCTGATGAATGTTCATGACCTGGTCGTGCTGAACTCACCTGCTCGTAGGAGGATGACCTGGTCGTCCAGGGGCAGCTCAGAGAAGTGGGGGATCCTCTTGGCCCACTCCACCAGTGTAAAGAGCTGCTTGTCGGCTGCTTGGCAGATGTTAGTCACCGGGTCGTTGGGCTGGAAAGAGACACACGGGAAGGCTTGCTGTCACAAATACATTTAGCAAAGACTGAAAGATACTTAAGTGATAATGCCCAAAAAGCCAGTGTTTGGAGGATATATTGACACGCATGTTGCAAATCGTGCCAATATATCCTCCAAACACCGGCTTTGAGGGCATTATCACTTTTATACAACGGGTTACCAACATATTCAAATAATGATTTACATATTTTCATTAAAAACACTATTTTGATGAATTTATTCATACTATTTCATCCTTCCACAAGATATAGTCCCGACACAAATCTAGGGTTGCTACCCAAGCCGGCTGGTCGTTCATTCTATCGGTTCGGTTGCCAGAGACGCGACCCAGTCATTAAGTCTTTTTGTTCTGTATCTATGGACGCGAGCCAGTTGTTCATTCTAAATGTTCTATTGCTATACTTTCTGGCAACGTTCTTATCCTTTGATTGCTAGCTAACCAACTACGGCTAACTTACAGTCATGTCAAACAGTGCAGCCAGAATAACAACAAAGTATCTGCATTTGCATTTGTTTAAGCTGTTTTCTAGTGACATTTACTTGGATACATCCATTAAAATGAGCTAATGATTCACGATTTCCTGAGTAAATGTGCTCTCTCATCAGGACACTGTTGTTCAGAGGAGCTAGCCAACAACACAGCTAACACAATCACTTCAAACTGAAGCTGGAAAGACTGCAAACTAGCTGCACTTCGTTTAGTTTGACCTGTTTTCTATTGATATTTTTTTGAGTATATATCCATAAAAATTATTCTGGTTAATGATTTCAACTGGCTGAGAAAAGCTGCCTGCCTGTCTGTCTCATCCCGACTCCCGGAGATTGAATTTGAATATTGAAACAATGTTCCAAATGTCGGAGAGACAGACAGCAATGTTTATACAAATCTCTGCTGTAAATGATAGTCTAAAAGAAATGTAAAATATATGCTTTTTATAGTGGAGATCAAGTTTATAAAGTGCCTGGCTGGGCTGATGAGACAGTAGATAGCACAGTCAGATGGAACAGAGTAAATAGGCATTTAACATCATAGATTTAGCCAGTGGTAACTTGTGGAATAGATCCCAGCTGGAATGCGGTTTTAACCAATCAGCATTCAGGATTAGACCCCCCGTTTTATAAATTGTGACGTGTGTGGTTGAGTATGTATTATGCGAACACACTGTGTGCATGTGCATTCTTGCTGCATACAGTATGTGTCCAGTCACAGCAGTGCACCACCGGGTGAGAGAGCAGCACAGGGCCTGATCCGCTGAGCCAAGACCCCACACACACCCCTGCCTTGTGAATGATCACCTCTGAGGAGGAGCGAGCAGGAAGGCAAAACAAACAATGATTCTGTCCCAGCCAGAGGAGGAAATACCTGCAGAGAAGCAGCAGTAAAAAATGACTCTCTCCAAGCAAGCAATTCCATTGGAACACTTCTACCTACAGAAGGCCATTTGGAGTGTTCAGACAGAGAGAAAAAAAGAGGTTGAACTGACACAGAGTTAAGGAACAACTGTTTGGGTGTTCAAGTGTGAATTCATTTAATGAGTGAGCGTACGAGAACGGGTATTAAAAGGGCAATTCCACCACTTTTCAACCTTACTACCTTACTCTCTATCTCCAGCACAATAGCAATGTCTACAGTGCATTTCTATGTTTTGTAGAAAAAAAAAAGAACTACCCGATGACATCATCAAAAGTTAAAACATTTTAAAAACTCGTTGCAGGTTATTTTTCTTTTTTGCAAGTTTTTTGCTTTTAATCCTAACCTTTTTTACCTTTCTTCTTATCGTTTTAACCACAAATCATAGAAACGGCCGTTTTCACATATGTAGACACTGGTTTGGTGCTGGAGTTTGGTGTTGAAAAGTGGCAGAATTGCCCTTTAAGAAATAGCTTTCAAGAAAACTAAACAAGTTATAGTCTCTGGAATTATATGGACTAGTGAGACTGTTTTCTCACTCACCACCTAGGTTATATTCCTGACTCAGACTGAGTAAAGTCTGGATGAAAAAGGTCAAAATGTAAAGTATATGGATGAAAAGTTAGCCTCTCATGTTCATGAGAGGACAACATGAAAAAGAGAGATCTGAAAGATAGAGAGAGGAAAATAACTGAGAGTGAGAGAGAGAGAGTGTAGAATGGATGGAAATACGGATGTGAATGGACAAGAGCAAAGAAACCTCAAGTTTTAGAAGCCATCAAACTGAAGGCCTCATGGGAGGCCTCACTCAACCTGGGAGAAAACCGTGGGTAGTGAAGGCACTTCTAATGTATAAACATATCCAGTGGAGAGGAAAATAGGCCCTCATCAATGTTATCAATAACAAAAACGTATTTTCTCTCGCTCCCCAACTTCTCTCTCTCTCACCAAATCCCACAGATCGATGCTGAAAGCTCGGAAGATCTCAACTACAACAGTAGCTCTCTGGAGAAGATTAGAGTAAGATGAGAAACATTTATTCCACCTCCTCTTCCTTCCATTCTTCCTCTACTTCTAATGCTCAGGCCTAAGACTACCCACTTCATCCCCCCTTCCTTCCTCCCTCCTTATAGTGTGAAACTCTCACTGACTGCTGAGAATCAGACACAACCGCTTGAAATATGAAACAGTATGAAACAGTTAACCAGACACAAAGCCAGCACTGTTTTGAAAACTGAAAGTAGTTTTTCTTTGGGAGGAGAAAAAAAAGCATCTTATAAATATTTAAGCATCTGATCTCTGTGGGAGTCGTTGTGGACCGCACGGCTCAGCGCGACAGTTTTTCCGCCTGTATTTCTCCTTCAAACACATAAACAAATCCGCTAATTCATTCCAAAGGCAGCCGCAGCCCAAACAAAACAAAACAAAAGGGGCTGTATTTTGTGTCCCTGTCGAGGCCTCTCAAAAGAATACAACTCCCAGAGTTCTCGTTAAACACTGTGAAGGCTCATGAATATTGCATGGCTCTCTTAGCCGTGTTTACACTGACCTCGTTTCTCACTGTATACACCATGAAGATGACAGGAGAGAACAGAGACCACACTCCTGCCATGAGGACATATTACCTCACCGTAGGTGAGTGAGAAGACGCCAGTCAGAGGATGTTAGGGGGAGTCACAGTGGAAGAGACCACAATGCCTTCCGAGGTCTGGGAGAATAATTTTATTTTTATTGAACCTTTATTTAATTAGGCAAGTCAAATTCTTATTTACAACTTCTTAACTATCTTCTTAAGATGCTTGTCGCTAGGCAACCAAGCTAGCTACTAGCTATCTTGCTAGCAAGGGCAATCATATTTCTTACTGAGATTACTGGTCAATTCATTTTATTGGATTTAAAACAATCAATACTGAAAATGTCAGATTAAGTTTGAGAGTGAATGAAACATGTTCAATTGCTTCATTAGCTTTTTTTTTTATCTCTGCCTTGAGTTTAAGACAAGGGTTTAGCTATCTTGGAATTAAGAATATTTTCAACTATTTTCTTACAATGAAATATAGGAAGAAACTTAAGAACATTTTAAAGAACATTATTGAGGAATAGCAACTTTTCATAAGCGAATTGTTAAGTATAAAGTTAAGGAAAAAATGGCACTCAAGTATACATTTCTTCTTAAGAAGATTTTGTGAATTCAGGCCCAAGCCAAGAGGGACCACCGTGACCTTACAGAACCCATAGCTGTCTGTGAGAGAAACTCTTTTACATTCCTTCTCTGTGAACACCCTTCACTCTGGAGGATAGGGGGCCAGCTGATCATTTTCTGAAAGAGACGTAACCCTCCCCTGAGAAAGAGTTCGAGAGATGTGGAAAGGGAGTGTGAGCGTTTGGGATTATGAGAGAAGCTTTGAGGACACCTCTTAATGCTTGCCGCAAACATTAGTGTTTTTTGTTCCAGACTGAATTGAAGGCTTTGGTGTGCATTATTCACAGCCAATATCCATCTCAGCGTCTCCTCTCACGGAAATGCCTGCCTTGCATATCGTCCTATTAAATTTTGATCACTTGTGGAGAGGAGAGATCAGAGACTGGCTTTTCCATTTTTCATATTCTGCTTAAACCACACTACAGTTGCGTGACAGCAAAGAGAAATGTGGAAGTCAATAGATGATTTGTCCCTAATCCAAATTTCCAACAAAATTGTGAGTTGAGAGTAAAGATCTCATGATGGGCTGTTTGTTGTATTGAGAGTACCCTCAACCAAGTACCCTCTGAATAACATTAGCGCACCTCTCTGTTCGGACAGACACAGCAGAGAGAGAGAGAAAGAAAGAATTATACAACTTGACAGATTCAAACAGCACACAAGGTTGGATTATACACAGACAGAATTAGAAAAATCCAATAGCGAAAGAGAGAGGGATAGAGAGAAAGAGCCAGACAGAAGTAGGAAAAATTCCTAGAATGGCGTGTTACCCCACTCCTCCCCATCCCTCCCTCCTTGAAGAGAAGGCCCTGGCTTGTCTGACTGGAGGCATGTTACTAATGCCTGTTTAACTCCTGTTCTAGGTCCCCATGAGATAAACACACTTTACTCAGCTTCGCCAAACCCCGGTCATTAGACAGTGGCAGTCTCCATTCATGGTGTGCAGTCACGGGCCCTGGCCCAGGGATTCACTAACACACGGGGCAGAGGGGATCCTAATATGCTGAAACTGCCTGCCAAGGGGACACCGCACGGGGACACATTCCAACACTGACTGTGACTCTCTACCCTTGTTTAATCGACGCCTAACTATGGATGCACAATATATCGGTGAACATATCGGAATCGGACGATATTAGCTAAAAATGCCAACATCGGTATTGGCCGATGTCTAGTTTAACGGCAATGTTAAAAACCGATGTCAAAGTTATCGTGCATACCTATATAACGTAGGTACATGACGTAATAATGCCACGTAAAATGTTGCACTACACGTGCAACACAGCATTCCTAAACTAGCCCACACAATGTCTGCTGTGTGGATCAAGCAGTCAACAAGTCGAGCAGTCATTTGAAAGAGTAAGAAAATTTCAGTGAGACAATTCAAAGGCGAAATCCATTAAAGCCAAGATAATGGAATTCATTGCCCTTGACAATAAACCGTTCTCTGTCGTGGGTGATGTTCGCTTTTGCCGACTGGTCGAGCACCGGTACACACTACCAAGTGCGCTATTTTTCAGATAGCGCACTTGGTAGTTGCCCTACCGGAGTTACACAGTAATAGCATCACTGCTATTAGCTTCACAACATACATACATACTATGGAACACAGTTTGGGTCTTTGCGTGTCAAAAACGATACAGTAGCACTGTCAAAGCTGTACAAAAAAGTCTGCAAACACCGGCCGTTAACAACGTTATAAGCAGCCAGCTAGATTCATCTGGCTAGTGAGGCCCGACGGGACCGGGTTATGTGTTGTAAAGCTAGCCACAATAAGGATTAGGCACAATCGTGGAATTTGCGGTTTGCCTTCAAAAATAAAAGTCTTCATTGACAGTGATGCAAATGAATACAAATAGTAGAATTATGCCATACTTTTACTTTGAAGGCTAACCTAAAAGTCCACTATTGTGGCTAATCCTTATTGTGGCTAGCTTCACATTGATGGGTCCGACCAGCATTAATCAAAAAATAACTGTCTTATAAATTAGGGTCATTTTAGATGATGACACCTTGCCATATAGTTAGCTAGCTAACTATTGCTACTGAAACAGATTGTTGTGTTATTTGACGTGTATCTTTTTTTGACACGCAGACCCAAACGGCGTTCCATAGAAACCTTGGTTGGGAATGAAACGACTGAACAAATGAACCACGAAACAGCACAGCAAGTAAGTGAAAGAAATAGGTTTTGATTATGTTTTACTGGTAATGGGGACATATGTAAATGGCAACAAAATAAATTTTTGGTCAGTGTGGTGTGTGTGTGAGTGTAACCTTTATTTAACTAGGCAAGTCAGTTAAGAACAAATTCTTATTTACAATGACGGCCCAGACGACGCTGGGCCAATTGTGCGCCACCTTATGGGACTCCCAATCATGGCTGGATGTGATACAGCCTGGATTCGAACCAGGGACTGTAGTGACGCCTCTTGCACTGAGATGCAGTGCCTTAGATCGCTGCGTCCATGTGTGTGTTAGGTCTCCCCGGGCGCCGAAGACGTGGACGTCGATTAAGGGAGCCCCCCGCACCTCTCTTATTCAGAGGGGTTGGGTTAAATGCAGAAGACACATTTCGGTTGAAGGCATTCGGTTGTACAACTGACTAATAATGGTGACTTTGACTTTGACTTTGAGCTATTTAACTGTACTAGAATGCTTAAAAGGCCGCTAAAATTTCAAATATTGGTTATCGGTATCGGGTTGTTTTTGGCAAGGAAAATATGGGATATCGTTATCGGCCCCCCCAAAATTATATTGGTGCATCTACTAACTTTTCATATGATTATGAGGATTGTTTTCAGTGTCAATGAAATATCAGTAGAAGGGGAACTAGGTGGTGTCTCAGCAGTTGTCTTTAGCTAGGGCAAATTAGATGAATAAAAATGTCACACATTACCCAATCTGCATGGCCTATTGAACTATAACTCCCCATTACAATCATTACCTTAAACCATAGCAAGAAATAAACGAAAACCTACAAATATGGATCCACTAGAAATGACCAAGAATTACTCGAAAACGACCAAGACAACTGGTATTTCTCTGCCTTTATCAAAGCTAGATTTCTAGAAAAGATCGATATCCTCCTCTATCTCCTGCGGGGCGCCCCCTGTTGGTGTCAGAGCCCCAGCGGTGAGATGTAGAGCGGAGTAGTTACGGCAAGGCGAAGCCCAGACAGACACACACACAGAGTGATTTAGTGTGTCAGAGAGCTGCCAGCCCCTCTCTTCTCCTTTCCCTCTCCTCCCAAATGTCAACGCTCATCAGGTACATTTCCATCTACCCAAAAACAGCTCCCATTTACTCACATAACAGCCTTCAGAATTCTACATTCACTTCACAGGACATTTCCCCCCAGAACAGATGAGTCCCAGAAGAAGCACTCACTCCCTCCCTCCTTCCTCTGTCCCTCTCTCCCTCCTTCCCTCTCCTGCACAACTGCTCTGTGTCTGTTGTTCCAGTAGGATTCCTGAGAAACCCAGAGGTTGGTGAGATGCTGTCGGTAACACCTTCCTTAGATTAGATGATCAAATCACGTACAACTAGTGTAGAATTCATCGTGAAATGCTTGCCTACGAGGCCTTCCCAACAATGCAGAGTTAAAAAATAAAAATAGTAACACAAGAGGAATAAAATACACAAGAATGGAGCTACAGACAGGGAGTACCAGAGCCATGGGCAGAGGTGCGAGGTATTTGAGGTAGATAAAGTGCATTTGGAAAGTATTCAGACCCTTGACTTTTTCCACATTTTATTACGTTACAGCCTTATTCTAAAATTGATTAAATAAAACATTTTTCTCAACAATCTACACACAATAACCCATAATGACAAAGCGAAAACAGGTTTTTAGAAGTTTTTGATAATTGATTAACAATACAAAAAAACATAAAGAATTACATAAGAATTCAAACCCTTTGCCATGGGACTTGACATTGAGCTCAGGTGCATCCTGTTTCCATTGATTATCCTTCAGATGTTTCCACAACTTGATTGGAGTTCACCTGTGGTAAATTCAATTGATTGGACATGATTTGGAAAGGCACACACCTGTCTATATAAGGTCCCACAGAGCAAAAACCAAGACATGAGGTCGAAGGAATTGTCAGTAGAGCTCCGAGCCAGGATTGAGTCAAGGCACAGATCTGGGGGGGTACCAAAAAATGTCTGCAGCATTGAAGGTTCCCAACAACACAGTGGCCTCCATCATTCCTAAATAGAAGAAGTTTGGAACCACCAAGTCTTTTAATAAAGCTGGCTGCCTGGCCAAACTGAGCAAGCGGGGGAGAAGGAGCCTTGGTCAGGGAGGTGAGCAGGAACCCGATGGTCACTTTGACAGAGCTCCAGAGTTCCTCTGTGAAGATGGGAGAACCTTCCAGAAGGACAACCATCTCTGCAGCACTCCACCAACCAGGCCTTTATGGTAGAGTGGCCAGATGGAAGCCGACTTGGAGTTTGCCAAAAGGCACCTAAAGGACTCTCAGAACACGAGGAACAAGATTCTCTTGTCTGATGAAACCAAGATTGAGCTCTTTGGCCTGAATGCCAAGCGTCAAGTCTGGGGGAAACCTGGCACCATCCCGATGATGAAGCATGGTGGTGGCAGCATCATGCTTTGGGGACATTTTCAAGTGGCAGGGACTGGGAGACTAGTCAGGATCGAGGGAAAGATGAATGGAGCAAAGTACCGAGAGATAAAAACCTGCTCCAGAGTGCTCAGGATCTGAGACTGGGGTGAAAATTCACCTTCCAACAGAACAATGACCCTAAGCACACAGCCAAGACAACGCAGGAGTGGCTTCAGGACAAGTCTCTGAATGTCCTTGAGTGGGTCAGCCAGAGCCCTGTATTAAACCCAAACAAACGTCTCTGGAGAAACCTGAAATAGCTGTGCAGAGACGGTCCCCATCCAACCTGACAGAGCTTGAGAGGGTCTGCAGAGAAGAATAGGAGAAACTCCCCAAATACCAAGCTTGTAGCGTCATAACCAAGAAGACTTGAGACTGTACTCGCTGCCAAAGGTGCTTCAACAAAGTACTGAGTAAAGGGTCTGAATCTGTAAATGTGATATTTCAGTTATATTTGCCAAAATTTCTAAAAACCTGTTTTTGCTTTATCATTATGGGGTATTGTGCATAGATTGATGAGGGGAGAAAAAAACATTTAAATACATTTTAGAATAAGACTGTAATGTAACAAAATGTGGAAAAAGTCAAGGGGTCTGAATACTTTCCGAATATACCGTACGTACACGAAGGCAGGGTAAAGTGACTAGGCATCAGGATAGATAATAATAAGAATGTGTCTGTAATGTGTTTATACCTGTGTTTGTGTTGTGTCGGTATGCGTGTGTGTGTTATGTGTGTATGTAGTGTATGTGATTGTGTGTGGGTTTTCTGTGGGAGTGTCAATGTAGTGTGTATGAGTGAGTGTGTATATGGTGTGTGTATATATAGTCTAGTGTACATAGGGTCAGTGCAGATTGCTTGGGTACCATTAATTTACTATTTAGCAGTCTGGCTATTTAGCAGTCTTACGTATGGCTTGGGGGTAGAAGCTGTCTCGGAGCCTGTTGGTCCAAGAGCCGATGCTCCGGTACCGTTTGCCGGACGGTAGCAGAGTGAACAGTCTATGGCTAGGTTGGCTGGAGTCTTTGGCAATTTTTCGTGCCTCCCTCTGACACTGCCTGATATAGAGGTCCTGGATGGCAGGGATCTCGGCACCAGTCATGTACTGGTCTGTCCATACCACCTTCTGTAGCATTTTGTGGTCAAGAACAAGGGTGGTGCATTTTCCATACCAAGCGTGATGCAGCTAGTCAAGATGCTCTCGATGGTGCAGCTGTAGAACCTTTTGAGGATCTGAGGGCCCATGCCAAATCTTTTCAGCCTCCTGAGGGGGAAGAGGCGCTGCAGTGCCCTCTCCACGACTGTGCGGGTGTGTGTGGACCATGTTAATTCCTTAGTCTGTTGTATTATTCACGGTTGAGCCGGACAGAGTCTAGCGCAGGGGTACTCAAGTACTATTTGAGAAGGTCCGGTCACACAAATTTCCTAAGTGGCAACGGTCCAGATGGATATCGTCATTTATCGGCGTAGTAACAAACCCCCACCTCGCAACCCATGTGACCCCAAACTGTTTATGCCCCTCTTGTTGGCGGAGAGAACATTTTGCAGTTTAAAGGTATTTCCCGCAATTCTACACATTTTGCTTGGGGCAGAGAATTGTTTTGATGTTTTAAAGCTCATTTCCTGCGGCCTTGTGAAGTAAGCACTTCACGGTAAGGTCCACACCTGTTGTATTCGGCAATTGTGACAAATCCTATTTGATTTAATGTGATACAGTGGGGCAAAAAAGTATTTAGTCAGCCACGAATTGTGCAAGTTCTCCAACTTAAAAAGATGAGAGAGGCCTGTCATTTTCATCATAGGTACACTTCAACTATGACAGATGAAATGAGAAAAAGAAATCCAGAAAATCACATTGTAGGATTTTTTATGAATTTATTTGAAAATTATGGTGGAAAATAAGTATTTGGTCAATAACAAAAGTTTATCTCAATACTTTGTTATATACCCTTTGTTGGCAATGACAGAGGTCAAACGTTTTCTGTAAGTCTTCACAAGGTTTTCACACACTGTTGCTGGTATTTTGGCCCATTCCTCCATGCAGATCTCCTCTAGAGCAGTGATGTTTTGGGGCTGTCGCTGGGCAACACGGACTTTCAAAGATTTTCTATGGGGTTGAGATCTGGAGACTGGCTAGGCCACTCCAGGACCTTGAAATGCTTCTTCACGAAGCCACTCCTTCGTTGCCGGGCGGTGTGTTTGGGATCATTGTCATGCTGAAAGACCCAGCCACGTTTCATCTTCAATGCCCTTGCTGATGGAAGGGGTTTTCACTCAAAATCTCACGATACATGGCCCCATTCATTCTTTCCTTTACACGGATCAGTCAGTCCTGGTCCCTTTGCAGAAAAACAGCCCCAAAGCATGACGTTTCCACCCCCATGCTTCACAGTAGGTATGGTGTTCTTTGGATGCAACTCAGCATTCTTTGTCCTCCAAACACGACGAGTTGAGTTTTTACCAAAAAGTTATATTTTGGTTTCATCTGACCATATGACATTCTCCCAATCCTCATCTGGATCATCCAAATGCTCTCTAGCAAACTTCAGACGGGCCTGAACATGTACTGGCTTAAGCAGGGGACACGTCTGGCACTGCAGGATTTGAGTCCCTGGCGGCGTAGTGTGTTACTGATGGTAGGCTTTGTTACTTTGGTCCCAGCTCTCTGCAGGTCATTCACTAGGCCCCCCGTGTGGTTCTGGGATTTTTGCTCACCGTTCTTGTGATCATTTTGACCCCACGGGGTGAGATCTTGCGTGGAGCCCCAGATCGAGGGAGATTATCAGTGGTCTTGTATGTCTTCCATTTCCTAATAATTGCTCCCACAGTTGATTTCTTCAAACCAAGCTGCTTACCTATTGCAGATTCAGTCTTCCCAACCTGGTGCAGGTCTACAATTTTGTTTCTGGTGTCCTTTGACAGCTCTATGGTCTTGGCCATAGTGGAGTTTGGAGTGTGACTGTTTGAGGTTGTGGACAGGTGTCTTTTATACTGATAACAAGTTCAAACAGGTGCCATTAATACAGGTAACTAGTGGAGGACAGAGGAGCCTCTTAAAGAAGAAGTTACAGGTCTGTGAGAGCCAGAAATCTTGCTTGTTTGTATGTGACCAAATACTTATTTTCCACCATAATTTGCAAATAAATTCATTAAAAATCCTACAATGTGATTTTCGGGATTTTTTTCCTCATTTTGTCTGTCATAGTTGAAGTGTACCTATGATGAAAATTACAGGCCTCTCTCATCTTTTTAAGTGAGAGAACTTGCACAATTGGTGGCTGACTAAATACTTTTTTGCCCCACTGTATGTTCCTTATCCTCATGTTGGCTAATGGCTGCTCCTTGTCAATCAAGCAATACCCTGGGGAGTCCCGCTGCATCCAGAGAGGATAATGAAGATTGTCAGATTGCAGCATAGTTGAACTCTAATGGTGTGGCAAATTGTTGTGATAACACTGATTACATGTTAATAATGGACATTACTGCAAAGACACACGTCAGAGGCTGAGGAACCTGTTTCATACCGAGGGTACGTTTTAGAAAATGGAGAGTGAGTGTGTATGTGCATGTGCATATGTGGATAAGTGTGTTGGTGTCCTTGTACATACAGTGCATTCGGGGAGTATTCAGACCCCTTGTCTTTTTCCACATTTTGTTACATTACAGCCTTATTCTAAAATGGATTCAATCGTTTTTTCCCCTCATCAATCTACACACAATACCCCATAATGACAAAGCAAAAACAGGTTTATATATTTTTAATAACATGGAAATATCACATTTACATAAGAATTCAGACCCTTTACTCAGTACTTTGTTGAAGTACTTTTGGCAGATATTACAGCCTAGAGTCTTGTTGGGCATGACGCTACAAGCTTGGAACACCTGTATTTGGGGATTTTCTCCCATTCTTCTCTGCAGATCCTCTCAAGCTCTGTCAGGTTGGATGGGGAGCGTTGCTGCACAGCTATTTTCAGGTCTCTCCAGAGATGTTCGATCAGGTTCAAGTCCGGGCTCTGGTCGGGCCACTCAAGGACATTCAGAGACGTCCCGAAGCCACTCCTGTGTTGTCCTGGCTGTGTGCTTAGGATCATTGTCCTGTTGGAAGATGGACCTTCGCCCCAGTCTGAGATCCTGAGCGCTCTGGAGCAGGATTTCATCAAGGATCTCTCTGTACTTTGCTCCGTTCATCTTTCCCTCGATCCTGACTAGTCTCCCAGTCCCTGCCGCTGAAAAACATCCCCACAGCATGATGCTGCCACCACCACCAGGTTTCCTCCAGACGTAACGCTTGGCATTCAAGCCAAAGAGTTAAATCTTGGTTTCATCAGACCAGAGAATCTTGTTTCCCATTGTCTGAGAGTCTTTAGGTGCCTTTTTGGCAAACTCCAAGGGGGCTGTCATGTGCCTTTTTACTGAGGAGTCGCTTCCGTCTGGCAACTCTACCATAAAGGCTTGATTGGTGGAGTGCTGCAGAGATGGTTGTCCTTCTGGAGGGTTCCATTCAACTGAATTTACCACAGGTGGACTCCAATCAAGTTGTAGAAACATCTGAAGGATGATCAATGGAAACAGGAAGCACCTGAGCTCATAGCAAAGTCTTAGCAAAGGGTCTGAATACTTGTGTAAATAAGGTATTTCTAAACACTTCTAAGAACCTGTTTTCTCTTTGTCATTATGGGGTATTGTGTGTAGATTGTTGTGGATTTAAAAAAAAATGTAATTCATTTTAGAATAAGGCTATAACGTAACAAAATGTGGAAAAAGTCAAGTGGTCTGAAAACATTTCCCGAATGCACTGTATGTGTGTGTGTAAACGGCCTCTTCTCTCCAGGACAGAGTACAGGGTGAACAGTACATACGGTGTAGTGACTCACCGAGTTGGATGGCATGCCCAGGTTGGTCTCGATGTAGGTCTCTGTCTTGGGTTCCACAGCGAGCTCGGCCTCCAGAATCTTCTCCACGGGCATGTCCTCGTTGACGCTGCTGGTGGACTCCACCTCGTTCTCGCTGCGCTCTTTGGCCCCGCTGGCGCTCCTCCTGGACGGCTGTGTGTAACAAAACTGGTTCCGGTCACTACTGCTGCTGCGGTGTTGTCTAGTGTGTGCGGTGTTTGTGTATGTGTGGGTGTGTGTGTACATATGTAAATAGTGCGTGTGTATCATTAATATTACATTAAGTCTGATATAAAGACAGAGGTAACAGATCTACACTGAAATATGTGAGTCCCCATAATTACAGGACACATGAATAGAGACATGACAGGAAATACAGTAGAGTGTAGACACAACATATACAAACGCTCCATACAAGGACCCTCTCATCTGCGGTGTCTCAATGTAGAGCACAATAACAAACAACAAGCGCCTTTCATGACCACCATATATTGACACATTAATAATGGATGTGGTATGAGTCCTCATTTACGCCCTGCATGTTTACCACAGACACTGTGACAGAATGGCTTTGACAGACTGACTGGCGCACACACACACACATCAATGGGGTCTTTGTGTAATATAATGTTTTTATTCTGTCCAGTGAATAACAGTCTCACTAAGTCTCTGTGTAAAGCGGGGCCTTGTTGGATCTGCTGTGTGATTGGCTTGGCAGGGAGACACAGGAAGTGGTTTGTGTGCTGAGCAGACACCGAGGCTCACTGTGGCCGAGGCAACCCTAACCGCACCTCCACCCAGAGAGGCATATGTGTGTTCATTTGAGACCGTAAGGGGAGGCGGTTGCTATGCGCTGCCTCTGGGTTTTAACCCATTTCTCTTCCCAATAAACATAAACACTCCCCCAGACACACACATCCACATCCACACACAAACTCACGCACGCACACGCACACACACACACACACACACACACACACACACACACACACACACACACACACACACACACACACACACACACACACACACACACACACACACACACGCACGCACGCACATGCACACAAACGAAGACACTTCATATTCTTTCTTTTCTTTCTTCTTCCTTCCTATTCCAAGTGCTGAATCACAGGGGTGGGGGTTCTGGGAAGGGGAGAACAGGGAGAGAAGAGGAGGAGGGGGGACGAGGGGCCTCACTTTAGAGGAACTGCTGTCTGGCGGTGGAGGTCAGCCCAAGGGTAGAATAGTTGTGCTGGAGTCAGAGAGAGGTGAGGAGGGCTGAAATCATGTTAGCTTTATTTCCCCCTTCCCCTGACTGGGAGAGCATCAATTCATTTAATCCTGTTTTTCTGCAGATTCGCTCAGCCTTTTGGCCTACCGCTGCCTTGTTCTCCCCCTGCCTCAGGGTACAGGGGGGCTTAGGCAGCGCAGAGTGAGGTGAAAGGCAGTAAATGATAATATCCTTGAACGGAGGTTGAGCCCTATGATGATATAAATAAGAGTGAATGGGGGTAGGGAGGGAGGGATGAGGGGTGCATGCTGAGGTCAAGACAAATTGGTCCGAGAAAGAAAAGCTCTTATCTACTTATCATAGACTCTCTTGTTTTCTCTTTTCTTTTCCTTTGCTTTGGTTTTGTTCTGCGTCTGATACTCATTGGTTAAGGGTGGGCTGAACATCTGCATGTTGGTCTAGAATCAGTTTTGTATTGTTTTTGCCTGGTGCAGTGGTTCATACTGAGAACAGGGAATGCTGATCCTAGAATAACTTAAAGTGATTTCTGATATGGAAGGGGACTGTGTGCTTCAGATTATGCACCTTAATAACTGGAATACCACATGGGGTCTCTAAAGCCATAATATTTAATGACTGAACTTGGGAGTTAAAATAGTATTCCAGATCCTTATTTCACCTTAGAGAGTGATGACGCGGTTCTGATGGAGAGAGCTAGTGTGTCATCCACTCTCTGCTTCCTACAGGAAGTGTGAACAAGTGTGCTAAGAGTGCTAATGTCCTCCTCTCTTATGAAGTGCTAAAACAACCTCTTCCATTTTCTCTCTCGTTCTCTCTCTCCTCCATTCCTTCTCCGACCTGCTCTCCCTCTCTTGTGGTAAATCAGTGCTCTTCTAGTGAAATCAGAAATTCTTCATCATGAATAGGTCTGCCTATGAAGGCTACCAATCACTGAAACATTCTCAAGCTGGTCTTGTCAATGAAAGAGCCCTGATATTATTGTAATAAAGTCTTCCATTAGCTGCTTATTTCAATCTTGAACGCCTCTGAGGAAGTCAGTAATTCTACATGCAGAATGTGAGTCCTCTGCAATTACTGCTCCTCATTCATTAGTAATGAAGAGGAGGATGAGTTGAGCTCTCATTATCACACAAGTGATCTCAACACACTTCAAGTTCTCTACATGAGGAGCTGAATGATTCCTTGAAGTGAGATTGAAGTGATTCCGTGTGTGTGTGTGTGTGTGTTTGGGTGTGGGTGTGGGAGAGAGAGGGAGAGGGATAGAGAGAGAGATAGAAAGATAGAGAGAAAGACAGGCAGAGAGAGAGAGAGAGAGAGAGAGGGTAAATAGGCCTTTATCCTCAACGGCATGTGCTGTACCTTCTCTCTTCATTCCACAGGCCAGACACTTCTGGTAGCGGCAGTACTGGCAGCGGTTGCGCTGCCGCTTGTCGATCAGACAGTCCTTGTTGTCGCGGCAGGTGTAGGTCAGGTCCTTCCGCACTGTCCTCTTGAAGAAGCCTTTACAGCCCTCACAGCTGTACACTCCATAATGTTTACCTGGGGACAGACTCGTCGTTTTAACTTTAAAAAGTACATAGAGAGTGGCTATTAGACATTTAAGACACACTTCCCACACACATATCCTCAGTTTCTTATTGGGGATAATAAAGGAAAAATGAACTTCATTACATACTGTTTGGACAATAACAGAGGGGTGAAAATGTTGACTATAAGTGTAATGTATGTTACTTTGTTATGACATTGTGCTGTCCTGATGAACAGCGTTTGTGAAGATCACTCACCTCTAAGCGTCTGTCTGATATTCTGTCTGATATTAACCATCTCCTCCACATCCTGTCTGATATTCTGTCTGATATTAACCATCTCCTCCACATCCTGTCTGATATTCTGTCTGATATTAACCATCTCCTCCACATCCTGTCTGATATTCTGTCTGATATTAACCATCTCCTCCACATCCTGTCTGATATTCTGTCTGATATTAACCATCTCCTCCACATCCTGTCTGATACGAGGCAAAGTGCAGTACAGTAAAACACTTCCTCTCCCTGATGCTGCACACACCACAGCCACTTCCATTCCTCGTTAACACACCTTATACTTTCTCTTAGCTGGCTTAAGTATCTAGAGTGTTTATGAGTCAGGCTTTCAGTGTGTGTGTGTGTGTGTGTGTGTGGACTCACGTGAAATGGTGATGACCATGGTAGAATTGCAGTCGCCACAGATGACACAGACGTATCAGTGGTGTGAGTGTGTTTGGGTACGTGTATGACCGTAACCTTAGGGCACCTACTGTACCTGAGGAGCGGTCTCCGCAGATGGCACAGATGTGTTTGGTGAGGGAGAGAGGCATGCACCCCGGCGAGGGCTGGGCGGGCACCTTCATCACCCCGTTGAGACCCAGCGGTGGTTTGATGTCCTCTGAACTGCTGACCGAGCTCATCTGGGAGTTCAGCTGGAACATCAACACACACAAACACAGGAACAGACAGGTCACAACGCCACTCTGACACTGACACTCAGAACGTCATCCCACACACTTCATCAGATTACACAGCTGAAATGGCAATGTGATGCAGTGTGGTTACTTTACATCGTCAACCACGGGCAGCTCTGTTCACAGCAAGATAATGATTACCGCAAGATTAGGCATAGACTAGGGAGAGTAGACCTCAGCACACAGAAAACAGAAATGGCTGAGTATGTATCCATGCAGCTGAGCTGATTGGGAGGTTTAAGCTAACTACAGCTTGGCTGTAGTTCCAGTAGCAGCCCAGCAGGTCTTCTCCCTCTACTCCCCTGCCTGTGTTTCATATCTAAAACCTGTCGCTGCTAGATACTGCACCACTTAACCCGAGGAGTTCTTTAATTCATGCTCTCAACAATCCCCCTAGCCTCCAAATGCTCAGCGCTAGCATAACTTCAATGCAACATTTAGCAGTACAGCAGAATAAAGGGCCAGAGTTTGTTTTAGCAAGAGAGAGTGTTCTAAGTAAGAACTTGAAAGGGTCTCCTCCAGTGCATTAGGGAGGGGCACGGTTATTTCAATATTAGAATATCCAAACGTATGTTAGTTGTTGATCATGTGTGATTATTCATTTTTAAGGGGAAAAACACACAAGGATACACCATGACATTTGAAATTCTTAATTTGATTAAACAATCAACTTTTGAATGTAGTTTATATGTGGTGCGCCCCCCCAAAAAGACAAGTAGCCTTCACCAAAGATTATAGTTTGTTGTTTTTGTTGGCCAATCAAATGGGCAAATATCTCCATGTGTAGCAAGTGAAGTGAGAGACCACTAATGGAAATAAAAGTACGGAATTAAAAGTTCAAACACCCATCCCTACAGTGCCCTCAGCTCTGCTGTGAAACTGAGCTTCAATAATGTTTATGTGAAAACCCCCTCTCCAACTGTGTAGCCTCACATGGAGAACTAAGAGACACTAATCAACTATGCTGTGCTGTTATAGTGGAGTTACTAAGAAGCTCAATTACCACTCAACAATAATTCATTGCTATAGGTCGGAACTAGCTAGCTAGCCAACCATTTGTACAGCTATGGAAAAAAACCAGAGCCATGTCTGTGTCAGCATGCTCTAAAAACCATGATGTCAAAATTACCAAAATAGAAGCAAAAAGTACAAATAATTCACTTTGGAAAACCTGGAAATGAAAGGGACGGAATGTGCAGTTTTTTTTTCATGGAAACATTTTAGAGCTTCTACAGCCAACAAAAAATAGTATATAAACAGTATGACAGTGGTCATATTACTGGGGTATTACCAAGTGATGTATTTCTTTAACAACAACAATGCCATCCTTTCACAATCAACACCTATCCTGGTGTTGACGTGTATGCCAGACAGGGGGAGACTTGCTAGACTGCTTGCTAGACTGGGGTACAGGGGATACTGTGGGTTCACATGTCCTAATTAGTATGACTAATTAGTATACTGTCTATGTTTCCACATTAACTATACACAAAGACAAACATATCCCCTTTCTTTCTGACATGGCCACAGGGCACCCACAGATGTACAGTGGTATGTTGACAGGCCGCATACACCCACTTGATTTAGCTGTGCTGTACACACAGGACACCCCCACACCAAGTCAAATGAGTGGCAGCAAACTACCAAAGCCTCGTCATACATACTGCACACTTATACTGTACAAATGTTCACATACATGTGCACACATCTACACACACACATGCAATCTGATTGGACTGACTTCCTTCTTGGCAGAAAATCTGATCTAATTTAATCATTGTCTTATTGCGACTGAAATAGAAATTGATATAATGTGTATTATTTAGCTTATGCTACAAAGACAATAGATTCATTTACATAGATATAACTCAATGTATATCTACTGATGGTGTTAAATCAGGTTTCCTTGATATTATGAAAGGTGTCCCACAGGGGTTGATTCTGAGTCCTGTATTTTTTACTGTTTACATTAACATTTTTTACCTTTATTTAACTAGGCAAGTCAGTTAAGAACAATTTCTTATTTTCAATGACAGCCTAGGAACAGGAACACTGCCTTGTTCAGATGTTGACCAGCTCTGGGATTTGATCTTGCAACCTTTCGGTTACTAGTCCAATGCTCTAACCACTAGGCTACCTGCCGCCCCAATATTGACTTGTCTGTACAAAAAATGTACCTGCCTATGTCCTGCCTCTCACTAAATAGTTGAAACCAGATTCTGTTAAGGTTCCTATCGGTCCTAGACTATGGCGACATCTACAGTTGAAGTCGGAAGTTTACATACACTTAGGTTGGAGTCATTAAAACTCGTTTTTCAACCACTCCACACATTTCTTGTTAACAAACTATAGTTTTGGCAAGTCGGTTAGGACATCTACTTCGTGCATGACACAAGTAATGTATCCAACAATTGTTTACAGACAGATTATTTCATAATTCACTGTATCACAATTCCAGTGGTTCAGAAGTTTACATACACTTAGTTGACTGTGCCTTTAAACAGCTTGGAAAATTCCAGAAAATGATGTCATGGCTTTAGAAGATTCTGATAGGCTAATTGACATAATTTGAGTCAATTGGAGTTGTACCTGTGGATGTATTTCAAGGCCTACCTTCAAACTCAGTGCCTCTTTGTTTGACATCATGGGAAAATCTAAATAAATCAGCCAAGACCTCAGAAAAACAATTGTAGACCTCCACAAGTCTAGTTCCTCCATGGGAGCAATTTCCAAATGCCTGAAGGTACCACGTTCATCTGTACACACAATAGTATGCAAGCATAAACACCATGGGACCACGCAGCCGTTATACCACTCAGGAAGGAGACGCGTTCTGTCTCCTAGAGATGAACGTACTTTGGTGCGAAAAGTGCAAATCAATCCCAGAACAACAGCAAAGGACCTTGTGAAGATGCTGGAGGAAACGGGTACAAATGTATCTATATCCACAGTAAAACGAGTCCTATATCGACATAACCTGAAAGGCTGCTCAGCAAGGAAGAAGCCACTGCTCCAAACCCCCATAAAAAAGCCAGACTACGGTTTGCAACTGCACATGGGGACAAAGATTGTACTTTTTGGAGAAATGTCCTCTGGTCTGATGAAAGAAAAATTTAACTGTTTGGCCATAATGACCATCATTATGTTTGGAGGAAAAAGGGAGAGGCTTGCAAGCCGAAGAACACCATCCCAACCGTGAAGCTCGGGGGTGGCAGCATCATGTTGTGGGGGTGCTTTGCTGCAGGAGGGACTGGTGCACGTCACAAAATAGATGGCATCATGAGGAAGGAAAATTATGTGGATATATTGAAGCAACATCTCAAGACATCAGTCAGGAAGTTAAAGCTTGGTCGCAAATGGGTCTTCCAAATGGACAATGACCATAAGCATACTTCCAAAGTTGTGAAATCATTCACCCAACTTGTTGTGGGAAGCGTGTGGAAGGATACCCAAAAAGTTTGACACAAGTTAGGTAAATCAGCTTTTAGTTTTCTTGCACCTTCAAAATGTTCTAAAATGTGATGTTCTTGTGTCTCGAGGGCAATTCAGAAAGTTGATTGAGAACCTTATTACTGGTGAATGTGTTTGTTTTTTATGACAGTGTTTTTCTTTCTTTCTGCTTGCATTTGGTATTTATATTGATGTGTGTATTTTCTGTAATTTCTGTAATTCATGGCTCATCTGCAAAAGAGACCTTGGTCTCAGTATGATAAAATAAAATAAAGGTTAAAATAAAGGTTAAATAAAATGTATACAGACTGTCAGAAAATAGTAATTGATGACAGACCTAGTGCTGTATTGTCTCTAGGAACATGCAACTGTGAGCACATCTTTGGTTTATAAACACATCCATCCAACCACCCACCCACCCGCCCACACGCACGCACGCACACACCCACCCACCCAAACACGCACCCACTCCATTTCCACCCACCCACCCGGTGATGCGGGTGGGTTTACCCCTGGTGATGCGTTGTGCAGTCCTCACTCTTCACCACGCTGTCTGTGTGGGTGGACCATTTCAGTTTGTCCGTGATGTGTAAAACGAGGAACTTAAAACTTTCCACCTTCTCCATAACTGTCCCGTCGATGTGGATGGGGGGGTTCCCTCTGCTGTTTCCTGAAGTCCACGATCATCTCCTTACTTTTGTTGACGTGGAGTGAGAGACACACCTGCACGCCGTTTTTTATTTATTTGTTTTTATCTGTATTGTTGTTTATCACTTAAACTTAAAATTAAACTAAACTTAAACCCCAGACACACAGACATGCACAATATTGAGTTCCTACCTCAACTTAACGTTGATGTCTCCTCTTTTCTCCAGCAGCACAAAAAAGCCTGTCTCCTCATCTGAGATTGTCTTTATCAAATAGCTGTCTGACAGAAAATACTATTCCTATCCTAATCTATTTTCAGTGAACCTGCAACTCAATCTGTCCACAGTTACACTGCTCTCCATGCCGGGGTGGGCTGGGGGTCTTTCTTTCTAGTGTTTCTCTCTTTCCCAGTGCAGTGCAGGGATGGTGGGGGGATTAAAGGGTCTCAGTCCTGCGTCTGGAAATAGAATACAACCCCCTCCTCACTACCACCACCACACACACATACGAGAGGGTGGCACAACCAGGCAAGCGGTGTATGTGGAGTCTACCATCACTGGGGAAAATCCCTGGATGATCATCAAATCAAACCTTATTTGTCACACGCCCTGAATACAACAGGTGTAGACCTTAACGTGAAATGCTTAATTACAAGCCCTTAACCAACAGTGCAGTTCAAGAAATAGAGTTAAGAAAATATTTACTAAATAAACTAAAGTAAAAAAAAATAATAAAAAGTAACACAATAAAATAACAATAATGAGGCTATATAAAGGGGGTGCCGGTATCGAGTCAATGTGCGGGGATACAGGTTAGTCGAGGTGTAGAATGGTGACGCATTACTCCTTCTGGGTGTCTGATGGTGTCAGTTTGTCGATGGCTAATGTTCTCTGGCAAACACAAGTGAAACGTTTGTCTGTAATTTTATGGAACATTTGTGCGATTGCTCAATGCTCTTCCTTATGGGAAAAACCACATGATTTCACATGTGGAAAATCACATGATTTTACTTGTGAAAATGTCCATGTTTTACACATGCAACATTTGATTTAAAATGTGAAATTTCCAGTGTTGGAAAAAGTACGCAATTGCCATACGAGAGTAAAGTAAAGATACATGAATCGAAAATGACTCAAGTAAAAGTGAAAGGCACCCAGTAAAATATTACTTGATTAAAAGTATAAAAATATTTGGTTTTAAATATACTTAACTATCAAAAGTAAATTTAATTGCTAAAATATACTTAAGTATCAAAACTAAAAGTACAAATAACTTCAAATTCCTTATATTAAGCAAACCAGATGGCGCAATTTTCTTGTTTTTTATTTTATTTACAGAAAGCCAAGGGCACACTCCAACACTCAGACATCATTTACAAATGAAGCATATGTGTGTTTAATGAGTCCGCCAGATCAAATGCAGTAGGGATGACCAGGGATGTTCTCTTGATAACCGTGTGAATTGGACCATTTTCCTATCCTGCTAAGCATTCAAAATGTAACGAGTAGTTTTGGGGGTCAGGGAAAACGTATGGATTAAAAAGTACATTATTTTCTTTAGAAATGTAGTGAAATAAAAGTAAAAGTTGTCAAAAATATGAATAGTAAAGTAAAGTACAGATACCCCAAAAAACTACTTAAGTAGTACTTTAAAGTATTTTTACTTAAGTACTTCACACCACTGTGAAACCATGTGGTTTTGGAACACTTCACATGTGATGATATTTCACATTAAGTTGCACATGTCGATTTTCACGTGATCAAATAACCTTTCACGTGTGGATTCACATTTTCAGGACTGAGTTTGGGAAACCCTGGTGTGACGTGTTACAGTCTACTGCCCATGATGGGTTAGCTGAGGTACAGTGTAATGGGTTGCCATCTACCACCCATAAAGGGTTATCCAAGCTATTGTGCCAGGCTTGGGACCTGCTCATCAAATGAACAAGGTCAAGTGAATCAGATTGAGTTGCTACACTCTTGCTCATATAAAATGAAACAGAATCAGATGGGAGTTTCACCTAAGGTCCTTGGCTCCCACTGAGGCTGTAAGAAGGAGAGTGTTGAAGAGTTCAGACAATATCCTGTGTTTGATTCAGAACCTAAACAGTCTGGTTTGCTATGAGGAGACATACAGACCGCTTGATTTTTCAACATTTTGTGTTTTACAGCCTTATTCTAAATTGGATTTAAAAAAAATGATCTACACACAATACCCCATAATGACAAAGTGAAAACAGGTTTTAGAAATGTTTAGCGAATTTATAAAAAATAAAATAAATAAATACCTTATTTACATAAGTATTCGGACCCTTTGCTATGAGACTTGAAATTGATCTCAGGTGCTTCCTGTTTCCATTGATCATCCGTGAGATATTTCTACAACTTGATTGGAGTCCACCTGTGGTAAATTCAATTGATTGGACATGATTTGGAAAGGCACACACCTATCTATAGAAGGTCCCACAGTTGACAGTGAATGTCAGATCAAAAACCAAGACAGGAGGTCAAAGCAATTATCCGTAGAGCTCCGAGACATGATTGTGTTGAGGCACAGATCTGGGGAAGGGTACCAAAAAATGTCTGCAGCATTGAAGGTCCCCAACAACACAGTGGCTTCCTTCATTCTTAAATGGAAGACTAGTCAGGATCGAGGCAAAGATGAACAGAGCAAAGTACAGAGAATGAAAACCTGCTCCAGAGAATTCAGGACCTCAGACTATAGGACAATGACCCTAAGCACACAGCCAAGACAACGCAGGAGTGGTTTCGGGACAAGTCTCTGAATGTCCTTAAGTGGCCCAGCCAGAGCCCGGACTTGAACCCGATCGAACATCTCTGGAGAGACCTGAAAATAGCTGTGCAGCAACGCTCCCCATCCAACCTGAAAGAGCTTGAGAGGATCTGCAGAGAAGAATGGGAGAAACTCCCTAAATACAGGTGTGCCAAGCTTGTAGCGTCATACCTAAGAAGACTCGAGTCTGTAATCGCTGCCAAAGGTACTTCAACAAAGTACTGAGTAAAGTGTCTGAATACTTATGTAAATGTGATATTTCAGTTTTTAAAATTTTTAATACATTTGAAAAAAATTCTACAATCCTGTTTTTGCTTTGTCATTATGGGGTATTGTGTGCAGATTGATGAGGGGAAAAATGATTTAATACATTTTAGAATAAGGCTGTAACCTAACAAAATGTGGAAAAAGTCAAGGGGTCTGAATACTTTCTGAAGGCACTGTAGATATGGTCCAGAGCAGCTGTGCTGGCACACAGAGAAGAGAAAGATAGGAGAGGAGAGGAGAGGAGAGGAGAGGAGAGGAGAGGAGAAAGAGAGCGAGGAGAAAGAGAAAGCACACTCAGCCAGTCCAGTCAGCATCAGAAATGAGACAGAATGAACAGAGAAAAAGAGAGAGAGAGAGAGAGAGAGAGAGAGGTGTGTTACTGTAGAATTGGGAACTCTAATTGTGGCCAGAGCAGGTGTCTGATTTAGTGGAAGGTAGCAGGTGTGTGATTTAGTGGAAGGTAGCAGGTGTCTGATTTAGTGGAAGGTAGCAGGTGTCTGATTTAGTGGAAGGTAGCAGGTGTGTGATTTAGTGGAGGGTAACTGGTGTCTGATTTAGTGGAAGGTAGCAGGTGTCTGATTTAGTGGAAGGTAGCAGGTGTGTGATTTAGTGGAAGATAGAAGGTGTCTGATTTAGTGGAAGGTAGCAGGTATGTGATTTAGTGGAAGGTAGTAGGTGTGTGATTTAGTGGAAGGTAGCAGGTGTCTGATTTAGTGGAAGGTAGCAGGTGTCTGATTTAGTAGAAGGTAGCAGGTGTCTGATTTGGTGGAAGGTAGCAGGTGTCTGATTTAGTGGAAGGTAGCAGGTGTCTGATTTAGTGGAAGGTAGCAGGTGTCTGATTTAGTAGAAGGTAGCAGGTGTCTGATTTGGTGGAAGGTAGCAGGTGTCTGATTTAGTGGAAGGTAGCAGGTGTCTGATTTAGTGGAAGGTGTGGCTTTACTGCTGGCCCAGTAAATGCTCTGATGTTATGGCCCATGTTATGCAATGGGTGGTAAGGGACATTTGATTAGTACCTTGAGCACAGCTGAGGTGTTAGTGTGTTCCAGACTGTTACATTCTACACATGGAACTGATCGCTCTCTCTCTCTCTCTCTCTCCCTCTCTTTCAAAGTTTGATACTTAAGCTATGTCCTTCACTCTCTTTTCCCTCCCAGACCTAATCTTTCCACTCTCTCTCAACCCATCCTGTTCTCTTCCCCTTTTTCTCAACATACTTTTCTTTCTCCCTTGCTATCTGGCTTCTTCCTCTATTTCTCGCTCTGATTTGCGCTTTCATTCTCTCTCTCTCTCTCTCTCTCTCTCTCTCTCTCTCTCTCTCTCTCTCTCTCTCTCTCTCTCTCTCTCTCTTTCTTTCTTTCTTTCTTTCTTTCTCTCTTCATTCTGTCTCCTTTCTGATGCTGACTGGACTGGCTGAGTGCGCTTTCTCTTTTTCTCCTCTCCTCTCCTCTCCTCTCCTCTCCTCTCCTCTCCTCTCCTCTCCTCTCTCTCTCCTCTCCTCTCCTCTCCTCTCCTCTCCTCTCCTCTCCTCTTCTCTCTTTCTCATATCCTATCCTCTCATCTCTTTCTATTCGGCTCTCTTTCTCCTCTCCTCTCTTTCTCCTCTGCTCTCCTCTCCTCTGTGTGCCAGCACTGCTGCACTGGACCGTATCTATGTCTCCTCATAGTAAACCAGACTGTATAGGTTCTGATTCAAACACAGGGTATTGTCTGAACTTTTCAACATTCACCTTCTTACAGTCTCTCTCTCTCTCTCTCTCTCTCTCTCTCTCTCTCTCTCTCTCTCTCTCTCTCTCTCTCTCTCTCTCTCTCTCTCTCTCTCTCTCTCTCTGCACAGGGAGAATATAAATGAACATTTTTAAATCAGGAGTTGACAGTTTGCTCTCTCTGTAACAACACCTCTAGTTATAGTGGGATTGGGAGACTCATTTCAGTGGTTTCAATGCCACAATGAAATACACACTCCGCTACAGTGAAAATAAACCTTTCACATAAACATCATGACTCCTAACTCCTAGACTGCTGAAGACCACCTTCAAAAAGGCTGTATACCATGGGTATGACAAAACATGTATTTTTACTGTTCTATTTACGTTGGTAAGCAGTTTATAATAGCAATAAGGCACCTGGCCAATATACGCCGCATTATGCCTAAGAACAGCCCTTAGCTGTGGTATATTGCCATATACCACACCCCCGCGGGCCTTATTGTGATTATACTGCTTACCAACGTAATTAGAACAGTAAAAATACATGTTTTGTCATACCCATGGTATACAGTCTTTTTGAAGGTGGTCTTCAGCATTCTAGGAGTTAGGAGTCATGATGTTTGTGTAAATGGTTTATTTTCACAGTAGCGGAGTGCGTACATAGTGTAGTGTATGAGTGCGTACATTATTGCTTAAATATGCAATGATGGCACTTACAGTACACACAGAACTATAAAGACCTCCCTCCACCATGCATTGAAAAGAGTAGAAAAGAACAGGGGAGACGTTAGAGGCCCCTGCTTAAGACTGGCTTAGCTCGTTTCACTGAGTCTGAGCACAGACTTTGCTCATAAATACATATCAAAGGAATACATAAAATCCCACTGCACCACTTCTCAATGCTCAACCCCCAAGTGTAACTCCAGTGTCTAACAGTTGAAGGGCACCTTTATTTTACTTTAGTAGAAGTTATGAGGTTCACATTATTCTTTCATAACACCCCAATTATATGTGTTGGACACAAATATTAATAAGTGCAGAAAGCCAATGCCAGGAATACTAAATTTTCTTTCCACTAGTAAACCAGATTCCTCGCTGAAGTAGGACTTGCTAGTGAGCAATCAACTGAAGCTTGGTTTTAATAAATTGCTAATTTGCAAGGCTAAACCCTAAAATGAAAGCTGGACAAAGCTGGCGTGTCTGCTTCTGCAAAGTGGAGGAAGTGAACACTGGATACAAATAGACACAAATCTCAGTCTGACAGACAACAACTCTTAACCACCAGCCGTTAGGGAACAGTTAGAGGTGTGTAGAGTTAGTGATTTAACATTCTGATAACCCCAATACAACTTGTGACCTCTGACCTCACTTCCTGCTGAAATTTGCCTTACCATTTGGCTTATGCAGCGTGACACATCTCCTTCGCATAGAGTTGATCAGGCTGTTGATTGTGGCCCGTGGAATGTTGTCCCACTCCTCTTCAATGGCTGTGCGAAGTTGCTGGATATTAGCGGAAACTGGAACACGCTGTCGTACACGTCGATCCAGAGCATCCCAAATTGTGTTGTGCGACAAAACTGCACAAGGTGCACCTGTGTAACAATGATCATGCTGTTTAATCAGCTTCTTGCCATGCCACACCTGTCAGGTGGATGGATTGTCTTGGCAAAGGAGAAATGCTCACTAACAGGGATGTAAACAAATTTGTCCACAAGATTTGAGAGAAATAAATGTTTTGTCCGTATGGGAACATTTCTGGTCTTTTATTTCAGCTCATGAAACATGGGACCAACACTTTACATGTTGTGTTTATATTTTTGTTCAGTGTAGAGGCTTTTTTTCCCTCCCACGTCAATAATACACAGAAGATCTCCACTAAACATAGAATCACATGGTTGATCTGTCTCTCTGTGACCGCTGATAACTGCAGTGCAAATACAACGTTTTCCCAATTGATAAAAACTAGCGACGTATAAAATGATGCTTCAAATGAAAACCGAGATGACTGCATTAAAATATAAACAGTATGCTATAGGCCTATTTAAATCATATTGAAGTATATGTTCATGTTCAATCAATTTAGTTCTATTTTGCTACTTGTAGACTAGTGTCTGTAATTTGCCTGTATATTTCAAGATGTGTAGCCGTGCACAATGATGTGGCAAAGTGGTGATTTAGTAAGCATTAGAATAAGCCGTACGTGGTAATATCTCTCTAGGTCCTAGGAACTGATCCGGCGTCAGTATTGTGAAATAATTCTAATGTTAAGGTAAGATTTGAATGGAGAAAGCTGATCTGACAGCAGCGCTCCCTTTCTTTCAATCCTATCAGTATCGACACGCTCTCCAACGACACACTTAGTAACCGTGCTCTTTGTGCTTTTGGAGAAGCATGTTACATCTTTGACCATGGTGGAAAATGCATTGTTGAAACACTCTTAGTTCCATCGCTATTGGGGAAACCGGGCCCTGGACTCTTCCTCCCCCACAATTTTTCGTTTTTAAGAAAAAAGTACCTTTGTGGTCAGTAGGAGCATAAACATCTAATCTTGACAAGCTATTAACAGATATGAGGGCAGGGTTTCACACAGGAGGTGTGTTTAGCTTTAACCTCTCCTGAGGCATTTAGGGAATGCTAACCATCAGTTACTCTTTGGGATCAAGTACTGCAGAGTTACAACTCTGAAGAACACCTATCTGACACACACATACACAAACGTGCATACACACTCTCTCTCTCTCACACACACAGGCACGCACGCACGCACGCACACACACACACACACACACACACACACACACACACACACACACACACACACACACACACACACACACACACACACACACACACACACACACACACACACACACACACACTATACTTGTCATGTATACTGCCACAATGAATATGATAGTGCCTGAGTTTTTCCAACAGAACTTTCTAGATGTCAAAAAGTGAGCTGCAGTCTATCAGCATAATGTTGTTATGAGAACATAATGGAGAGAGCATTGTAACATGGACTAGGGAATAGACATGCAGGCCTCCTGCTGGTGTCTCACCTCAGTGTGGCAGTATCAGATGTGTGTTAGTCAGGCTTGTTATCATAGGAGACATGGCCTCCTCCTGTGGGCAGGCACTGTATGGTGTACTCCTGAATCAACAGCTTTCCCAATGCTGCTAGTCATACTCTTGTTCCGCCGCTCTCTCTCTCGCTATCTCTCTCTTTCTTTCTTAGTTGATCTCTAACTGTCTCCTCTATCCGTATTTGTACCTTCTCTTTCTTCCTTCCTTTTTCTTTCAGCCTCTCTCTCTTCTACAGCGAGTCAGCACTTTAACCCTTATCACATGATCACATGATGTTCACAAAATCAGCCGATGTTTAGGTAATAATAACAGATTATCAACTCAATAATAGCATATTGGCAACCAACCCATAACGTATTGGCAACCAACCCATATCGTATTGGCAACCAATCCATCACGTATTGGCAACCAACCCATAACGTATTGGCAACCAACCCATAACGTATTGGCAACCAACCCATAACGTATTGGAAACCAACCCATAATGTATTGGCAACCAACCCATAACGTATTGGCAACCAACCCATCATGTATTGGCAACCAACCCATAACGTATTGGCAACCAACCAATAAAAGTATTGCCAATCAAACCATAACGTATTGGCAACCAACCCATAACGTATTGGCAACCAATTTACGGAGATTTACGGCATAAGATTTACAGCATAATAATAAACCAAATGATAATTAAGATAAAAGCCATTTTTATCTTAATTGTGAACCAATAAATAACATCATAACAAATAACAATCAAATCATAAACCACATAATAATAGCCACATTATGAAGCAACGTTTTACCAAAATGTGTCCCAATTAATTTCTCAGGAATGGATTGGACCTGCTTGTAAGATATGATAAGGAATGGGGGATTGTCATTTTTAAATTCTCTGCAACTCAAAACCAAAGACCTGTCACTGACTGATGAGAAAAATCTATGAGGGAGAGAGTTTGAGTCAGATTTTTATTTATTTACCTTTTATTTAACTAGGCAAGTCAGTTACGAACAAATTCTTATTTACAATGACTGCCTACACCGGGCCAAATCTGGTCGACGCTGGGCTAATTGTGCGCCGACCTATGGGACTCCCAATTACAGCCGGTTGTGATACAGCCTGGATTCAAACCAGGGTGTTTGTAGTGACACCTCTAGCACTGAGATGCAGTGCCTTAGACCGCTGCGCCACTCAGGAGAAAGTTGATTCTATTCAACCTAAAGAGCCGGGTTAACCTTTCAACATAGAGGTCACATGATGAAAAAGTGACTGTTTCCATGGGCCTTCAGGCTTACAGAACAAAATGGTCTCCAACTTCACTGGAACAGTTTACAGGGTAAAGGAGGATAATTGCGAGTTGTGCAATTGAATTAAAGTGGTCTGTAGCAGACAATACTTTCCATAAGGTCAATCTGAATGAGGACTGTACTGTAGGCTACAAGGGAAACATGGATGGAATGATCTTGCGCCAGTGTCGTACTGAATTACAACCAAACCAAAGCTTCAGCAATTAACAAGCAACACTAAGGCCATGTCTTATGGGGGGTTAAATCAATGAATACTGACGTGACAACTCACAAAGAAATCCTGTCCTATTCAGTGTTCCCTCAGCTAATGCAATACAAAGTCATGTGTTTGAAATAACTGCTAATCCTATGAAACAAACCTAATAAAGTCGAATTGAAGGACACACCTGACAATTCAGTTGGTCTCAGTCCAATTTCTACATTCCCTTTATCTGCCCCTCTATCGACTGTAGGGATAGTAAGGATGACTTAACACAAAGAATGAAACAGCATTTTTAGGGTTAAAAGCCCCGGTCTGAATGAATCGCTGCTGAAAACAATCTGTTGGAAACTCGATCTGTTCTCCCTGTTCCCTCAGACTCAAGGCTCACTTACGAATGTGAAATAACATAAAACGACACATTTTCTTCATTAGAGCCTGAATGAATCAGTCTGAGACAAGGCGACAGCTTGACTCCAGCATCCTGGTCTATACCACCCACTCCTAGTTATAGACGTCTGGGAAAATGTTTATGAATACTGCAGTTCTTTACGTTTTTGGGGTCTGGTTTAAAGTTTTTTAAGTTTTTGGAGGAATTGATGTTTTTGGAGGAACTGTGCATATACGCATTCACTTTAAGAGCCATTTAAGGCACGTGAGGTAATGTGTGTGTGTGGTGTGGTTGTTGTGGTGGCCCATTTGGGATTTGCAGAGTTTGCAGACCAACTTCACAGGTGGGTTGAGGGGTCTGGGTGTCGAGGGATTTAGGAGGAAGGGAAGAGTCAGAGTACGTGGGTGTGTGTGTGTTTATGTGTGTGAGTATGTAAGTGTGCGTTGGGGGGAGTCCGTCTCGGCGGTTTTAAGTTGTAAGACCATACCACCAGACGCAACTGAATGGGTAGGTTTCAAATAAATGCATTGCCCCCTGAAGCATTTCAATAACAGGAGCCTCGGGGGCCGGCGTGTGAAATCAAACCCATGTTGTGGTTTCTTCCCCTCAGAGTAGCCTACCTGGAACACGGCTGGCCTTCACACCCCTCATATAGAGGCAGGAGGTAGACACATTAGCATTACCATAATCCTGCATGTACACTGAATCTGGTTTAGGGGTTCAACTCAATCACTGAGCTCTGAACTCTGAGACCCTGGACCAGGTGTAAGCTCAAGTAATGGGGTAAGATGCGTACGTAGGTGCCATTACCCTGTACACACATGGAGAGAAGCAGGAAAGCTCAGGTAATTGCTATCAGAGACGACCTTGGGTAAAAACATATTGGCCTGCCCATTTGGAGTGACTGACGTAGCAGGGGCGATGGTAACTGCTCTCCTGGGTCTCTCCACACGGCTCCATTGTGTGCCCAATTAGGACCATGGCTCCATGATGTCATAAAGCGTGGCTGGTGCCTACACCAGCTCTCATCAAAAAGCAGCACAGTGGAGTAGAGCTTTATTACTCCCACACAGGAAGGGACTGGTCCACTCTGCTCTCCCCCATTCCATATATAATGTATTAGAGCCGCCAGTTGTGTTTCAGTCTCCTAGCGACCCTCACCTAAACTAGACATACCCAAACGGACGCATGACATCACTGCAGGCTCATTCATATGTTATTATGAGTGTTCCATTTCTTGTGAAACATTTACACCATTTTGGCATTAGTATAGTCATGGAGCTCAGCTCCAAAAACACACACAACAGGCTTTACGTTGAGAGTCATGCGGAACAGGGGAGAAGAGGTCAGCGAGACGGAGCCAGGAATCTTTGATTTTCCAAATGAAATAGAAAGCGCTCGGTATCCGCCAATGGTTTCGGATGACAGAGGATGCGTTTCAGCAGAAACAACAGCCAGACAGCATTCTCCGTTGTCATTGTAAGTGTAAAATTAGTTCCAGTTCTCTGTAATCTGTTCCAGCTGCTGGGAGATTGTGGTGGCTGTGATAGAGCGATGGTCTGAGCATCAGCGTCTCAGACTCAGAACAGGGCCGGACTAATTCTAATGGGCAAGGCTGTGGTCTGCCGCTCCCCTGACTAACCTCCTCAAGAGATATTGCCCAGAACATTCCAGAAAGGGGGGGATAATTCGAGTAAGACCGGAATAAAAGAGAAAAACCACTTAAAGATAGAAAGACGGAGAGGAATTTTGTCTCAGCGTCATGTGTGGCCCCTTGGAACAATGGAGATGCTATTCTAATCTGAGACAATATACAGTGCAAACAGCCTACTCACTGAATTAATGTCAGTCTAAACACAGACATACTAAACTGAGTGTTGCTAAAAAAGACAAAATAAGATTAAAAAGGACAGTAAGACTGTGATACCACCCGCAGCGTTCGGCTTGAGGTCCAGAACCACAGTCAGTCACTCTGTGTTCCTTGGTTCTGGTTCTGGTCCATGCGGGTTTGACTCTGACTGTTAAATGTAACATGTGAATAGTCTTAAGTACAGGCTCATCTTCTAGATGTGGTTTGGCAGCTAGAAGACAAGACTTTTGACTAAAAAAAGGCAGTGAATTACAGTATTACATACTATCCTGTCCCATGCCACGTCCCTTAGCAACCTTATCCCCCTCAGGAAACTAAAAAGATTTGGCATGGGTCCTGAGATCCTCAAAAGGTTCTACAGCTGCAACATCGAGAGCATCCTGACTGGTTGCATCACTGCCTGGTATGGCAATTGCTCGGCCTCTGACCGCAAGGCACTACAGAGGGTAGTGCATACGGCCCAGTACATCACTGGGGCTAAACTGCCTGCCATCCAGGACCTCAGTCATAGACTGTTCTCTCTACTACCACATGGCAAGCGGTACCAGAGTGTCTAGGACAAAAAAGCTTTTGCATTGTGTGCCCCCCCCAACCCCTCTTTTTTACGTTGCTGCTACTTTCTGTTTATCATATATGCATAGTCACTTTAACTATACATTCATGTACATACTACCTCAGTTGGGCCGACCAACCAGTGCTCCCGCACATTGGCTAACCGGGCTATCCATCTGCATTGTGTCCCGCTACCCACCACTCACCATGTAGCTACATGTACATACTACCTCGCTACTGTATATAGCCTCGCTACTGTATATAGCCTCGCTACTGTATATAGCCTCGCTACTGTATATAGCCTGTCTTTTTACTGTTGTCTTATTTCTTTACTTACCTATTATTCACCTAATACATTTGCACTATTGGTTAGAGCCTGTAAGTAAGCATTTCACTGTAAGGTCTACACCTGTTGTATTCGACGCATGTGACAAATAAACTTTGATTTGATTTGATATTTCCAAGACCTATTCTTGAAGATAAAGGGGTATAACATTTATTGGAATGACTAGAATTCTGATAGACTAACGAATTACCTTTAGAAAGTAACATAACCAACCTTGAGATCGATTATGTCAACAATAAGGGGGAATAGGCTTTGTTGTGCCCTCTTCATGCCTGTATTGGTGTGTTTGGACCATTCTAGCTTGTTGGTGATGTGGACACCAAGGAACTTGAAGCTCTCAACCTGCTCCACTACAGCCCCGTCGATGAGAATGGGGGCGTGCCCGGTCCTCTTTTTCCTGTAGTCCACAATCATCTCCTTAGTCTTGGTTACGTTGAGGGAGAGGTTGTTATTATGGCACCACCCAGCCAGGTCTCTGACCTCCTCCCTATAGGCTGTCTCGTCATTGTTGGTGATCGATCAGGCCTACCACTGTTGTGTCGTCTGCAAACTTAATGATCGTGTTGGAGTCGTGCCTGGCCATGCAGTCGTGGGTGAACAGGGAGTACAGGAGCGGACTGAGCACACACCCCTGGGGAGCTCCAGTGTTGAGGATTAGCGTGGCAGATGTGTTGCTACCCACCCTCACCACCTGGGGACGGCCCGTCAGGAAGTCCAGGATCCAGCTGCAGAGGGAGGTGTTTAGTCCCAGGATCCTTAGCTTAGTGATGAGCTTTGAGGGTACTATGGTGTTGAACGCTGAGCTGTAGTCAATGAATAGCATTCTCACATAAGTGTTCCTTTTGTCCAGGTGGGAAAGGGCAGTGTGGAGTGCAATAGAGATTGCATCATCTGTATATCTGTTTGGACGGTATGCAAATTGGAGTGGGTCTAGGGTTTCTGGGATAATGGTGTTGATGTGAGCCATTACCAATCTTTCAAAGCACTTCATGGCTACTTACGTGAGTGCTACGGGTCTGCTTGAAGCATGTTGGTATTACAGACTCAATCAGGGACATGTTGAAAATGTCAGTGAAGACACCTGCCAGTTGGTCAGCACATGCCCGGAGCACACGTCCTGGTAATCCATCTGGCCCCGCAGCCTTGTGTATGTTGACCTGTTTAAAGGTCTTACTCACATCGGCTACGGAGATTGTGATCACACAGTCGTCTGGAACAGCTGATGCTCTCGTGCATGCCTCAGTGTTGCTTGCCTCGAAGCGAGCATAAAAGTGATTTAGCTCGTCTGGTAGGCTCGTGTCACTGGGCAGCTCACGGCTGTGCTTCCCTTTGTAGTCTGTAATAGTTTGCAAGCCCTGCCACATAAGACGAAAGGCCGGAGCCGGTGTAGTATGATTCAATCTTAGCCCTGTATTGACGCTTTGCCTGTTTGATGGTTCGTCGCAGGGCATAGCAGGATTTCTTGTAAGCTTCCGGGTTAGAGTCCCGCACCTTGAAAGCGGCAGCTCTACCCTTTAGCTCAGTGCGAATGTTGCCTGTAATCCATGGCTTCTGGTTGGGGTATGTACGTACAGTTACTGTGGGGACAACGTCCTCGATGCACTTACTGATAAAGCCAGTGACTGATGTGGTGTACTCCTCAATGCCATCGGAGGAATCCCGGAACATGTACCAGCCTGTGATAGCAAAACAGTCCTGTAGTTTAGCATCTGCTTCATCTGACCACTTTTTTTATAGACCGAGTCACTGGTGCTTCCTGCTTTAATTTTTGCTTATAAGTTGTGGTTGGATTTACCAAATGGAGGGCGAGGGAGAGCTTTGTACGCGTCTCTGTGTGTGGAGTACAGGTGATCTAGAATTTTTTTTTCCCTCTGGTTGCACATTTAACATGTTGATAGAAATTGGGTAGAACTGATTTAAGTTTCCCTGCATTAAAGTCTCCGGCCACTAGGAGCGCTGCCTCTGGGTGAGTGGTTTCCTGTTTGCTTAAATATGGAAGTATAGATTCGCCAAATTGTTTTACCTGAGCATGACCCCAAAACGAAGGATTTATTAGCCAGCCTTACTCTGTTGTTTATGATTTTGCTGTCATAGAGGACTGATTGGGCTCATTGATTCAAGTTGAAAAATAAATGCTGCGCTCATGGAATGGTATGCTTTGAGCACTACTGAAAAGTGCTATTTACATGTGAAAAATGAATGCCAAATGCTGCATTTGCTATAGGCCTATTGTTGACCTTTTTGTTGGTGACACTTTGATATCTTGATAATTTGCAGCTGTTTAAAGGGAAAATCTACAGATGAAACAATAACAAAACGGTTGCCCCGCCTCTGTTTTGGTAAAAAGCTGAGGGATGGGCCTGGAGAAATGTAACCACTCTCAGATAAATAGACAGAGCTATGGATGCAAGGACTGACCATCCATGATATCCAAATTATTGTTTTAACCATTTATGAGGCTATACAGTGTTTGTTTACATTTACAATGTTTACACACATTGGAGTAAAACAAGCTTATTTAGGGTTCTCATGGAATGTGACAGTTGAACTAAACTCATGAGGCATTTATAAATGATATTCTTCAAGAATCAATGGAAATATATACAGTATATCATTTATAAGTCCAAAAATGGATGTAGCAACTACAGATTGCCCCTTTAAGTGTGCGAGTTTGAGCATGTGTCCATTAGGCCTATGGGTCATTTTTTTTATCAGCATGAATTAGATTGAGCAATAAAAGCCTTGCTTTTATTCCATAGGCTGGGATCCGCATTATGCAGCTGTTGCAAGAGCACATTTTTCACAGGCTGTCCACTAGTTTCAAAAACAATGATTGATAGGCAGCTTAAACTTCTTGAATTCAACTATTATTGGGTTCAATTACACTTTTAGATTCATGAACAGGCATCCACAACAACAACAATCCGTAAGGCGCAAATAGCTAAATGAGAGAGCAGCAGTGTGATTCACATCAATGCGCTATGTAGATATCAATAATAAGTGATATTCGTATCTCCGTAGACTACACCACTGCTGTCATCCTTACCTCCAAGTGTTTATTCAGCAGTCGCACCATTGGAAGACATAGCGTGGACTGTAGCCTACAAAAGTCTATTCCTGCTCTTTTCCTGCGATCCATCAAACACATTTGGTGTGTCATCATAGTGGTCTCTGACTTGTGGTCAGACTCACTCAGGTGGAACAAACTTGAACTTGGGCTTTTTTCAATGCTGATTTGAATGTCATTGAGAAAACAGAGTAGTGTCAACAACAAAAAATTCCGCAAACATCCATAATCCTCAAAGTAATCATCTAGTTTTTCAAAAGTATCTGTAATCTGATTACAATATTTTTTGCTGGTAATGTAACAGATTACAGTTACCGTTTTTTGTAATCCCTTATATGTAACCCAGTCAATCATGTGTCATTAAGCTGTTAACGTGATATTTAACGGAGTGGATGAAAGAAAGAGAGGAGGGGGACTGTATGTACTGTAAGAATATGTGTGTCTGTCCAGTGTACTGTAAGAATATGTGTGTCTGTCCAGTGTAATGTATGAATATGTGTGTCTGTCCAGTGTACTGTATGAATATGTGTGTCTGTCCAGTGTAATGTATGAATATGTGTGTCTGTCCAGTGTAATGTATGAATATGTGTGTCTGTCCAGTGTAATGTATGAATATGTGTGTCTGTCCAGTGTACTGTATGAATATGTGTGTCTGTCCAGTGTAATGTATGAATATGTGTGTCTGTCCAGTGTACTGTATGAATATGTGTGTCTGTCCAGTGTACTGTATGAATATGTGTGTCTGTCCAGTGTAATGTATGAATATGTGTGTCTGTCCAGTGTACTGTATGAATATGTGTGTCTGTCCAGTGTAATGTATGAATATGTGTGTCTGTCCAGTGTACTGTATGAATATGTGTGTCTGTCCAATGTAATGTATGAATATGTGTGTCTGTCCAGTGTACTGTATGAATATGTGTGTCTGTCCAGTGTAATGTATGAATATGTGTGTCTGTCCAGTGTACTGTATGAATATGTGTGTCTGTCCAGTGTAATGTATGAATATGTGTGTCTGTCCAGTGTAATGTATGAATATGTGTGTCTGTCCAGTGTACTGTATGAATATGTGTGTCTGTCCAGTGTAATGTAAGAATATGTGTGTCTGTCCAGTGTAATGTATGAATATGTGTGTCTGTCCAGTGTACTGTATGAATATGTGTGTCTGTCCAGTGTACTGTATGAATATGTGTGTCTGTCCAGTGTAATGTATGAATATGTGTGTCTGTCCAGTGTACTGTATGAATATGTGTGTCTGTCCAATGTAATGTATGAATATGTGTGTCTGTCCAGTGTACTGTATGAATATGTGTGTCTGTCCAGTGTAATGTATGAATATGTGTGTCTGTCCAGTGTAATGTATGAATATGTGTGTCTGTCCAGTGTACTGTATGAATATGTGTGTCTGTCCAGTGTAATGTATGAATATGTGTGTCTGTCCAGTGTACTGTATGAATATGTGTGTCTGTCCAGTGTAATGTATGAATATGTGTGTCTGTCCAGTGTAATGTATGAATATGTGTGTCTGTCCAGTGTAATGTATGAATATGTGTGTCTGTCCAGTGTACTGTATGAATATGTGTGTCTGTCCAGTGTAATGTATGAATATGTGTGTCTGTCCAGTGTACTGTATGAATATGTGTGTCTGTCCAGTGTAATGTATGAATATGTGTGTCTGTCCAGTGTAATGTATGAATATGTGTGTCTGTCCAGTGTAATGTATGAATATGTGTGTCTGTCCAGTGTAATGTATGAATATGTGTGTCTGTCCAGTGTACTGTATGTGTGGGAGGTAGCAGGTGGGGGGGCTTGTTCCAGATCCTGGGAGGTTAAATTCAGAGGGCCCAGAGAGTGGCGACCTCGTTCCGCCTGACTGCTCCTGAAAACAACCAGTCAGCCGAGTGTTGAGACTAAGTGGCATCTGTCGTCTGACTCAAATCACCTTCTTTCAGAAAAGCTGTGCCTCGTGACCGCAGGGCCATGCCACCATCTTTAACCCTCCAAACACCCTCTCACCACCTGTAGCCACCACCTACGCCAGGCACCAGCCACCAGCCACCAGCCACCACCCTCTCTCACCAACTGTAGCCACCACCCTCGTCAGCCAGCTACTACCCTCACCAGTCAGATCCAACCTTCAACATGACGAACCCTCACCAACCAACTGCAGTCACCACCCTTACCAGTCAGATACCACCCTCCACCCTCACCAGCTTCCACACTCACCAACTACCCAGGACCTTCCAGTTATGAGTTTCATTGAGTTCATCTCTGGTTCATCTCTGAGTGAAGGAGGAGGTGAGTGCATGTTGAAGCTCAATCCTATCAAAGAAAATATCACTCAAACATTCTCTCATACATTCTTTCAAATTGACACGGATCTGAGCAAAATCAACAGTAACCGTTGCTACCAAACATTATATTCACCCTGCATATTGAACAGGCCACAGTAGGATCGAGTCCACAGTGCAGATGAAAGCACAGGAATTGAAAAGTGGAGGAGAGGAACGGGGCTGGGGGGAGTGAGGCTTTCTTTCTAGCAATGGAAGAATAATCCAGAATCGGGTCCTCTCTCAGAAAGTGCCCTTAATCCACACTTAACTCCATTACATATGGGGCGCTTTGGTTAGGAACACCATCCCCCAAAACAGCACATTGCTGACTCCCTATTTAACACGATTTTTAGCAAATACAAAAAGGCTGTTAGTGCATTTTAGGCAAACGTTTTAATTTTTAGATATGGCTTTGAAAGGAAACTGGGCCACGGGAAGCTTTGATGCCTTAATTGTATTTTTTTCACCACCAAAGAAACTGGGGTGCTTATTGATGGAACGAGAGAGAGAGAGAGAGAGAGAGAGAGAGGGGGAGAGGGTTGGAGAGGGGAGGGAGCGAGGAAGAAAGAGAAAGCGAGAGAGAGCGAGAGAGAGAAGGAACAAAAGAAAGAAAGAAAGAAAGACTGTACATAGCCAATAATATAACATTTGAAATGTCTATATTATTTTAAAACTTTTGTGAGTGTAATGTTTACTAATGTTTCCTATGTTAATTTCCCTTTGTTTATTGTCTATTCCATTTTCCTCCACATACAACACCCGTTCTGCTAGACACATTCTGTTAAAGGTCCCCAAAGTACACACATCCCTGGGCCGCTCGTCTTTTCAGTTCGCTGCAGCTAGCGAATGGAATGAGCTGCAACAAACACTCAAACTGAACAGTTTTATCTCAATCTCTTCATTCAAAGACTCAATCATGGACACTCTTACTGACTGTTGTGGCTGCTTTGCGTGATGTATTGTTGTCTCTACCTTCTGGCCCTTGTGCTGTTGTCTGTGCCCAATAATGTTTGTACCATGTTTTGTGCTGCTACCATGTTGTGCTGCTGCCTTGTTGTGTTTCTACCATGTTGTTGTCATGTTGTGTTGCTACCATGCTGTGTTGTCATGTGTTGCTGCCTTGCTATGTTGTTGTCTTAGGTCTCTCTTGACGTAGCATTGTGTAGCATTGTGTAGCATTGTGACTCTTGTTATGATGTGTGTTTTGTCCTATATTTGTATTTTGTTTAAAATAAAATTGAACCCCCCAACCCCCGCAGTGAAGAGGCGACTCCGGGATGCTGGCCTTCTAGGCAGAGTTCTTCTGTCCAGTGTCTGTGTTCTTTTGCCCATCTTAATCTTTTATTTTTATTGGCCAGTCTGAGATTAGGCTTTTTCTCTGCAACTCTGCCTAGAAGGCCAGCATCCCAGAGTCGCCTCTCACTGTTGACGTTGAGACTGGTGTTTTGCGGGTACTATTTAATGAAGTTGCTAGTTGAGGACTTGTGAGGCGTCTGTTTCTCAAACTAGATGCTCTAATGTATTTGTCCTCTTGCTCAGTTGTGCAACAGGGCCTCCCACTCCACTTTCTATTCTGGTTAGAGCCAGTTTGCGCTGTTCTGTGAAGGGAGTAGTACACAGCGTTGTACAAGATCTTCAGTTTCTTGGCAATTTCTCGCATGGAATAGCCTTCATTTCTCAGAACAAGAATAGACTGACGAGTTTCTAGCGGTATACTCAACTAGTCTAAAGAAGGCCAGTTTTATTGCTTCTTTAATCAGAACAGTTTTCAGCTCCCATAATTGCAAAATTGCAAAAGGGTTTTCTAATGATCAATTAGACTTTTAAAATGATAAACTTGGATTAGCTAACACAACATGCCATTGGAACACAGGAGTGATGGTTGATGACAATGGGCCTCTATACACCTACAGTGGGGGAAAAAAGTATTTAGTCAGCCACCAATTGTGCAAGTTCTCTCACTTAAAAAGATGAGAGAGGCCTGTAATTTTCATCATAGGTACACTTCAACTATGACAGACAAAATGAGGAAAACAAATCCAGAAAATCACATTGTAGGATTTTTTATGAATTTATTTGCAAATTATGGTGGAAAATAAGTATTTGGTCACATACAAACAAGCAAGATTTCTGGCTCTCACAGACCTGTAACTTCCTCTTTAAGAGGCTCCTCTGTCCTCCACTCATTACCTGTATTAATGGCACCTGTTTGAACTTGTTATCAGTATAAAGACACCTGTCCACAACCTCAAACAGTCACACTCCAAACTCCACTATGGCCAAGACCAAAGAGCTGTCAAAGGACACCAGAAACAAAATTGTAGACCTGCACCAGGTTGGGAAGACTGAATCTGCAATAGGTAAGCAGCTTGGTTTGAAGAAATCAACTGTGGGAGCAATTATTAGGAAATGGAAGACATACAAGACCACTGATAATCTCCCTCGATCTGGGGCTCCACGCAAGATCTCACCCGTGGGGTCAAAATGATCACAAGAACGGTGAGCAAAAATCCCAGAACCACACGGGGAACTAGTGAATGACCTGCAGAGAGCTGGGACCAAAGCAACAAAGCCTACCATCAGTAACACACCACGCCGCCAGGGACTCAAATCCTGCAGTGCCAGACGTGTCCCCTGCTTAAGCCAGTACATGTTCAGGCCCGTCTAAAGTTTGCTAGAGAGCATTTGGATGATCCAGATGAGGATTGGGAGAATGTCAGATGAAACCAAAATAGAACTTTTTGGTAAAAACTCAACTCGTCGTGTTTGGAGGACAAAGAATGCTGAGTTGCATCCAAAGAACACCATACCTACTGTGAAGCATGGGGGTGGAAAGATCATGCTTTGGGGCTGTTTTTCTGCAAAGGGACCAGGACGACTGATCCGTGTAAAGGAAAGAATGAATGGGGCCATGTATCGTGAGATTTTGAGTGAAAACCTCCTTCCATCAGCAAGGGCATTGAAGATGAAACGTGGCTGGGTCTTTCAGCATGACAATGATCCCAAACACACCGCCTGGGCAACGAAGGAGTGGCTTAAGAAGAAGCATTTCAAGGTCCTGGAGTGGCCTAGCCAGTCTCCAGATCTCAACCCCATAGAAAATCTTTGAAAGTCCGTGTTGCCCAGCGACAGCCCCAAAACATCACTGCTCTAGAGGAGATCTGCATGGAGGAATGGGCCAAAATACCAGCAACAGTGTGTGAAAACCTTGTGAAGACTTACAGAAAACGTTTGACCTCTGTCATTGCCAACAAAGGGTATATAACAAAGTATTGAGATAAACTTTTGTTATTGACCAAATACTTATTTTCCACCATAATTTGCAAATAAATTCATAAAAAATACAATGTGATTTTCTGGATTATTTTTCCTCATTTTGTCTGTCATAGTTGAAGTGTACCTATGATGAAAATTACAGGCCTCTCTCATCTTTTTAAGTGAGAGAACTTGCACAATTGGTGGCTGACTAAATACTTTTTTTCCCCACTGTATGTACTGTAGATATTCCATTAAAATTATCAGTTTCCAGCTACAATAGTCATTTACAACATTAACATTATCTCTACACTGTATTTCTGATCAATTTGATGTTATTTTAATGGACAAAAAATGTGCTTCTCTTTAAAAAACAAGGACATTTCTAAGTGACCCCAAACTTTTGAATGGTAGTGTATGTTTCCAATAAAGCCCTTTGAAGTGAATTGAATTGAAAGAGAGAGAGAGAGAGAGAGAGAGAGAGAGAGAGAGAGAGAGAGAATGAAAGCGCAAATCAGAGCGAGAAATAGAGGAAGAAGCCAGATAGCAAGGGAGAAAGAAAAGTATGTTGAGAAAAAGGGGAAGAGAACAGGATGGGTTGAGAGAGAGTGGAAAGATTAGGTCTGGGAGGGAAAAGAGAGTGAAGGACATAGCTTAAGTATCAAACTTTGAAAGAGAGGGGGTCATGGAAGGGCCTACAATGTTATCACAGGGCCCAGTACTAGGGACAGTTGAATGCCTATGACGGTTGTCTGTGTCTTGGGCAGGTATGTGTGTGTCCATGTGTGTGTGATATACAGGTATCAGTGTGTGTGTGAATCTGTGACAGGCCTTACCTGGGGGCTGACACTGGGGCCGTAGCCCATGCCAGGCGATGACATGGAGTGTGGGCCCATGGGGGAGTTGATGACAGAAAAGGGCGAGCCCAGCCCGTTCATGGGAGAACTCAGGTTGCTGATGGGAGAGTGCAGGGAGCCTGAGGGCCCCATGGAGGACGGGCTGAGCAGGGATGGGTGCATGCCCCGGTGGGACGTTGGAGAGCCCAGGGGAGATGAGGTCACCTGACCTGATGAATCTACACAGGGAAGGAGAAGAAAATACGTCAGAATCAGCAGCGTCACTAGCAGTACTATCGTCGTTATCGCCGATAATATGATCTTCAGGATCGTCATCAGCAGCAGCAGCATCAACATTTCCAATGTACTCTCAAAGAGAGCTGTTATTTGAATCATTACCAGAACTGTCTAGCGGTATTAACTTGCCACAAAAACCATTAATTTATGATCTATCATGATCTATTCATATGTGATAAAAGATAAACATTGTAGACTGCAAAACAACTGAGGGTAGCCACATAATGTCTTGCTGCCTGAAAAAACCTTGACACTACATCATGGGTCACATAGTAGCAGTCTGGTGTGTTTCTCCCTGCCCACCTAAACCTCACGCCTGAGCGCCTCCCTGGCTGTCTGCAGAGACAGAGACACAACCTGCAGCCCGGCGCCATAACTATGGCTGTGGCAGTCATGACATTTTGTCAGCCGGTGATTGTCAAGCAAACAACTGACGGTCTCACTGTAATTGACCGTAAATTAACATAAACACATTTAGCATCTCCTGGCTTCCATGCATAGCCTACAAGCCACTGATGCAGACCTTTGGAACGTCTAAATTTTTTAAAAGTCTAATAAATCCATGTAATATAGACTACACCTTCACAATAAATCCATTATTTATTTTAGACAGGTCTAAAGAAACATAGAAATGTAGTCTATTTCAGAAAAACAGAAAGCATACCCTGATCTGGCTATACCATATGGCTGTGGGCTACACTAGTTCATTTAGCAGACAAGATTTGCTTCCGTGGCATTATTTTATTTCCTTTTATAGTATGAAGAATACAATTGAACAGCTGAATAAAATTGAAAGGATATTTTCTCCAAACGATTTGAGGGAGTGCGCACCTGCGGCTATTGTGTATTGAGCGGCTAACAAAGAAATAGGTACTCCTATATGCTTAATTTAGAGTTATTTATGTAGCTTTAGTTGTGATACAAATGTTGGGCAATATGTTTTGATTTGTAATACATTCTAAGGCTCCATGATGCGACTCTAATGAGCTCTGCTTTGTTTTTTGCACAGGGTGTACACACACTTCATCAATCTCTCATTCGCAATTTGACAAGCACTTGATAATGCCTCGAATTTCCCAGCTGCATCCCCTTTGTGTGGCCGCAATACCTCCTGAAAAAGCAATTTCTTTTGCTGCCAGTGGCCATTGTGCCCTCTCACTCAGATGGCTCTCTGTCACGTGATCTGGTCTTTCTCACAGGCTACAAGTGAAGACAGACACACCGGGGATAACTATTCCGAGGCGCATATTCAAGATATTGGAAGAACTGTCCACATTTACTTTTCGTCAGCCAACAAGAGGAGTAGGCCTAACAAACAGCAAAAGCACTAGCCTATGTCAATCTACTATCCCTCATATTACAAAAGTTTACCTATTCTATTCTGTGCGAGAAATAAATAAAATAATAGTCTGGAACAGTTTAGGGATGCGATATATTCCAAATTAATACAACCACTAGCATCAAAAAACCTGTTTTAAGCAATGAGCCTGATGGAACAGATGAGAATGTTTAGCTTAAAATGTTGATCAACTATTAGGCTATTTTCTTACATTATAAGCGCAGCAATGTGCACAGATCCAGCATGGCGTCGACTGAGATGGTCACCTCGCTTCGAGTTCTTAGGAAACTATGCAGTATTTTGTTTTTTAATGTATTATTTCTTACATTGTTACCCCAGGAAATCTTAAGTCTTATTACATACAGCCGGGTAGAACTATTGAATATAAGAGCAATGTCAACATACCAACATTACGACCAGGAATACGATTTAACCATGGAAAAGTGAAATGCCAATACAGGGACAAGGTGGAGTCGCAATTCAACGGCTCAGACATGAGACGTATGTGGTAGGGTCTACAGGAAATCACAGACTACAAAAATAAATCCAGCCACGTCACGGACACAGATGTCACGCTTCCAGACAAACTAAACACCTTCTTTGCCCGCTTTGAGGATAATACAGTGCCACCGTCGCGGCCCACTAACAAGGACTGTGCCCCCGCCTCTCCTTCTCCGTGGGTGACGTGAGTAAAACATTTAAACGTCTTAACCCCCACAAGGCTGCTGGCCCAGATGGCATCCCTAGCCGCTTCCTCAAAGCATGCGCAGACCAGCTGGCTGGTGTGTTTACGGACGTATTCAATCGCTCCCTATCACAGCCTGGTACGGCAACTGCACCGCCCTCAACCGCAAGGCTCTCCAGAGGGTTGTGCGGTCTGCACAATGCATCACCGGGGGCAAACTACCTGCCCTCCATGACACCTACAGCACCCAATGTCACAGGAAGGTCAAAAAGATCATCAAGGACATCAACCACCCGAGCCACTGCCTGTTCACACCGCTACCATCCAGAAGGCGAGGTCAGTACAGGTGCATCAAAGCTGGGACCGAGAGACTGAAAAACAGCTTCTATCTCAAGGCCATCAGACTGCTAAACAGCAAACACTAACTCAGAGAGGCTGCTGCCTACATTGAGACCCAATCACTGGCCACTTTAATAAATGGAACACTAGTTAGTCACTTTATACAATGCACTCTAAATAATGCCATTTTAATAATGTTTACATATCTTACATTACACATATCACATGTATATACTGTATTTTATACCATCTATTGCACCTTGCCTATGCCGCTCGGCCATCGCTCATCCATATACTTACATGTACATATTCTCATGCACCCCTTTAGATTTGTGTGTATTAGGTAGTTGTTGGGCGAATTGTTAGATTACTTGTTAGATATTACTGCACTGTCGGAACTAGAAGCACAAGCATTTCGCTACACTCATATTAATCTGCTAACCATGTGTATGTGACAAATAAAATGTGATTTGATTTGATGGCAGTAGGCTATAAGCGTGAATGTTCCATTTGCAGGAAAACACCATTCTCAAATGTGACCTCAAATTGGATTATGCATGTAATGTTTTTATTATAGGGGCATTTCTATGGTGAAAATGATTTACCCCAAAGTTGAAACTCACGGGCTGCGTATGTATACCAGTTAGGCTCTACCCCTTATCAATCTACTGTACACATAATACCCATTTTTTTTAAACAAATTTATAAAAAATACAAACTGAAATATCTCATTTACGTAAGTTTTCAGACCCTTTACTCAGTACTTTGTTGAAGCACCTTTGGCAGCGATTACAGCCTCAAGTCTTCTTTGGTATGATGCTACAAACTTGTCACACCTGTATTTGGGGATTTTCTCCCATTTTTCTATGCAGATCCTCTCAATCTCTGTCAGGTTGGATGGGGAGTGTTGCTGCACAGATCTCTCCAGAGATGTTCAATCGGGTTCAAGTCCGGGCTCTGGCTGGGCCACTCAAGGACATTGAGAGATGTCCCGAAGCCACTCCTGCAATGTATTGGCTGTGTGCTTAGGGTCGTGTTGAAGGTGAACCTTCACCCCAGTCTGAGGTCCTGAGCGCTCTGGAGCAGGTTTTCATCAAGGATCTCTCTGTCCTTTGCTCCGTTCTTTGCCTCGATCCTGACTAGTCTCCCAGTCCCTGTCGCTGAAAAGCATTACCACAGCATGATGCTGCCACCACCATTGTTCACAGTAGGGATGGTGCCAGGTTTCCTCCAGACGTGACGCTTGGCATTTACGCCAAAGAGTTCAATCTTGGTTTCATCAGACCAGAGAATCTTGTTTCTCATGGTCTGATAGTCTTTAGGTGCCTTTTGGCAAACTCCAAGTGGGCTGTCATGTGCCTTTTACTGAGGAGTGGCTTCAGTCTGGCCACTCTACAATAAAGGCCGGATTGGTGAAGTGCTGCAGAGATGGTTGTCCTTCTGGAAGGATCTCTCATCTCTCCAGAGGAACTCTAGAGCTCTGTCAGAGTGACCATCGGGTTCTTGGTCACCTCCCTGACCAAGGCCCTTCTCCCCTGAATGCTCAGTTTGGCCGGGCAGCCAGCTCTAGGAAGAGTCTTGCTGGTTCCAAACTTCTTCCATTTAACAGTGACAGAGGCCACTGTGTTCTTGGGGACCTTCAATTTTGCAGAAATGTTTTGATACCCTTCCCCAGATCTGTGCCTTGACACAATCCAGTCTCTGAGCTCTACGGACAATTCTATTGATCACATGGCTTGGTTTTTGCTCTGACATGCACTGTCAACAGTGGGACCTTATATAGACAAGTGCGCCTGTACTGTATATGTACATACTACCTAAATTGACACGGTAATGGTACCCCTTGTATTTATTGTTATTTTATTGTGTTACTATTTTTCTTTTAGTTTATTTTTCATACTTACTTTTTTTAGAACTCTGCATGGATGGTTAAGGGGTCATACATCAGCATTTCATGGTAAGGTCTACACCTGTTGTAATCGGCGCATGAGACAAATATATACAGTATATATTTCTTTATTTGACTCATTGCCTTGAACAGACAGTCACTGGCATACCAGACACCCCCAAAGCCCCCACAAGGCGGGAGGGCCCACGAACTCTGGGGGCCCATGCACATGTCATCGAAATATATATATATTTTTTTACATTTAATAAATAATTTTGACAGTAACCCTCCAAAAAGTAATTCAGAAACTTTAAAAATTTCTATATGTACTAGGAAGCTAAGTTTTTGTTTCTTGGGCTTCAGGAATGTGACTGGAAAAGTGACAGGCCTTGAAAAAATAAAAATGTAACTGATTGAAAGTATAAGGGGATATCAGTGAACAAATGCTGTGGTCAAGGCTACGATGGTGCCAGTGCAATGACTGGAGCTTCCTCTGGTGTTCAAAAACACATATCAGACCAAGAGCCTAATGCTTCTTAGGTAGTTCTTTATGAGTTTTAGTTGAGAAAACACTCTCTGTAGAAGCAACAGTTACAGGGATGGTCAGGACGTGACTAGGGTGGGTTCTAGTTATTGTATGTCTATGTTTGTGTTGTGTGTGGTTCCCAATTAGCGGCAACGACAGTCAGCTGCCTCTAATTGGGAATCCTATTTAGTTTGTCCTCTCCCCACCTGTGTTGTGGGTTATTGTTTGTTTTGTTTGTATGTGCGCTACACACTTATGGTCCGATCGTTTGTTTATTTCTTGTATTTTGTAAGTTTCACTTTGTAATTAAAAGTATGTGGAACTCTCTGGTCCGTTATTTATGATCGTGACAGAATAACCCACTACACCAGGACCAAGCAGCATGCCAAGGAGGAGAAGGTGTTCTGGACCTGGGAGGAGATAATGGGGGGTTGCGAGACCCTTCCGTGGCGGGAGTCGCCGAGGAGAGAAAAGGAACAGCGACGATGCCGGGTTCCGCGGCCACAAGGAGCCCAAGGGCAACCCCGAGATTTATTTTAGGGGGGGCACATGGGGCTGTCGGTCGAGCAGATGAGTGAGCCCGAAGGGAGGAATATAGAGGAGTTTAAGGAAGGATATAGGAGAGAAGTGTTGGCGAGAAATGAGCTGCAACGCAGGCGCCTAGAGGAGCGTCTGTCCAGCCCGGTACGTCCTGCGCCAGCTCTCTGCACTCGTCCTGAAGTGCGTGTCATCAGTCTGGTGAAACCTGCGCCGGCTCCACGCACCAGGATTCCAGTGCGCCTTCCCAGCCAGGTGCATCCTGTGCCAGCTCTCCGCACCTGCCTTGAAGAGCGTGTCATCAGTCCGGTGAAACCTGTGCCGGCTCCACGCAACAGGCCTCCATTGCGCCTCACCAGCCCGGTACGTCCAGTGCCAGCTCCCCGCACTCGCCCTGAAGTGCCTGTCATCAGTCCGGTGAAACCTGTTCCGGCTCCACGCACCAGGATTCCAGTGCGCCTTCCCAGCAGGTGCGTCCTGTGCCAGCTCTCCGCACTCGCCTTGAAGAGCGTGTCATCAGGCCGGTGAAACCTGTTCCGGCTCCACGCACCAGGCCTCCAGTGCGCCCTCTCAGTCCGGTGAAACCTGTGCCAGCTCCACGCACCAGGCCTCCAGTGCGCCTTCTCAGCCCGGTACGTGTCGCACCGGAGCCGCCACTGATGCTAGTGGCCCACCTGAAACCACCCCCGAATATAGTTTCAGTTTTGCGTCCGGAGTCTGCACCTTTGGGGGGGTACTGTCACGTCCTGGCCATAGATAGCCCTCTGGGTTTTCAATGGTGGTTTTGGTCAGGACATGACTAGGGTGGGTTCTAGTTATTGTATGTCTATGTTGTGTGTGGTTCCCAATTAGAGGCAACGACAATCAGCTGCCTCTAATTGGGAATCCTATTTAGTTTGTCCTCTCCCCACCTGTGTTGTGGGTTATTGTTTGTATATTGTATGTGCTGTGTGCGCTACACATTTATTCCGATCATTTGTTCTTTGTTTGTTTATTGTAAGTTTCACTATTGTAGTAAAATGTGGAACTACACTCACGCTGCGCCTTGGTCAGCCATTCAAGACGATCGTGACACTCTCATTCTCCTTAATTGCCCGCCTCAACACGTTACGGAAAGAGATGAACTGTATAGGAAGTTCTTGGAATAGGTTGTCTGGAAACTGGCAGATGCAAACAGATTATCATCTTTAGCAGACAACCGTTATTGTAAGCTTGAACAAAAAAGCGTTTTGTTCATACTGGTGAACCAGCATTTCAGTTGTGTGGTTGCAAATATAAACAGTCCCTTACCTGTGGTATATCTTGGCATGCATCATTTAAGACTAAGTTTAAATTGTGTACAGTGCAATGAACATATTATGCACAATGCCTCAGTAAAGTCTGGGTTGGCAATACTCAGTATAGAAAAAAGTTGGGCCTGCAACCTGGACCTACAGGCCGTGGTGAAAATATTTGAACACAAAAAAGGAGGACTTCAGGGGAGTTCAACAATAAATAGTGCTTGAATTTATCCTCAAGCCGACTACTTTTTTTGTCATTGTTAGGCTATTTAATGCCCAATTTTTATAAAAAGTTTATAAATAGCAGTTAAATACGGTATACAGCTATAGATAGTACACTGCATAATGAAACAATCCCTTGTAAGGTAGTGTTTTGAGGGTGGACTGACTGTATTATTTGGCATTAATAGACTGCTTTTAAGCACAACAACTTTCTATCCAAGCTGGGAAAGTGCACGAGGACAGCTCATGTCATGCAGGTTCAGGTAGCCTATACAGGACAGTTGTATATTCAAAACATTCTATTGGTAGCTGATTAGTATGCTGTTGCATCGAAAATACATTTTGCAATCTGCAATGTTTGAATTTCCAACATGAATCACTGAACAAATAATGACATTATTTTCACCAGCCAGCAGTCTAAAGATGGCAGCATTGTGACACTGTGTATAGCTTTGTGAAATGTTAGTTAGGCTTAACATGAGAAAATGATGCCCAAATAGGCCTACAAATGAACATTTATCCATTAGCTAAAGCAAAGCTGTACATGCCCTGGCACCACAGGGGCAAACTCTGACCTTGTGGGGGGGTCAAGAGAAAATGTGTTATGCCAGTGCGGGCAGTCCGTTATGCTATCAGCTGTCATCACAGAGGATATGAAAGAGAGGGGAGGTGGGATGTACAGATTAGGCAGATCACTCTGTGCTTGGTGACAGGGCTATACATGATGACTATGGCTCTATCTCTCTCTCTCCCTCCCTCCCTCTCTCAAATCTCATTATTTCACTTCCTCCTTTATGCCTCTGTCCACTACCCACTTTGTCAAGGTTGCTAACAACATATGCTGGCTTTCAGTGCACCTTCGCTAAGAATGTGTCCTCAGATATGGACAAAGAAATGTAGAGCAGGCCTCATCCATCCTGCCATGTTTCATAGGGGGCTTAATTCCTCTTTTTCTGCAAAATAAAACTGATGGATTTCTCAATTAGGTGACAGTTGAGAATAACAAGTCCAGTTTGGAGCGTTCTCCAGCGACGCTTTGTCTCTGTCCCACTGACATCCCAGCCTGGTGTGTGTGTGTGTGTGTGTGTCTTGTAGGTATTTCCTCATTGAGAGGGGGACATGGGGCTTTGCGCCCCTCAGTTTCTCCTGGTCAGCAGGCTTCCTAACAGCAGCCAGGTTGCCAGCTCAGCTCAGCCAAACACTTCCCCTGCATCCTGCTCTCTACACGAGCACTTCCTGCAAACACGCCACTACCTCATAGTCACATATACAGGACGGGAGGGAGGGAGGGACAGCCCTATCCACTCCCAAACAAACACTCTTCATTAAATGGCCAACTCTATATCAGTTCTATAATTAATCATCAGACTGATGATATTCAAGTGCTTCCATCCTCATGATGACATTTTTTTCTTCAGATAATATCCGCCCATTGCTAAAAAATCTCTGCCTGAGCCAGCAGTGTCTCAAATCCATCCTCCAATTGGGTTTTAATTCAGGGTGACAAAGCAGGCTGTGGTATTAGAGCTGCCAATCTGTCATTGTGGGGCCTCAGCGGGGGGGTGCAGGTTAGCTGACAGAGAGAGAGAGGAGAGGAGGCCCAGGCTGAGGCAGGCAGGCCCTAACCCTCAGGGGGATGAGTGAGAGCCAGGATGTGGGGCAACTCAAGCCTCTCTCTCTGGCTGTTAGCAGGAGACCAGGGCTCAGTGAAGAGACCAGAGCAGGAAGACATAAGAACATGACTGTATGTCTGCTGAGTGCTGACCTTGCCTTGCCTGAGGCTGATTCTGTGTTTAGTCATAAGTTTATGACTCCATTTAGTTTAGTTAACCTAATTGATCATAAATGGGTACAGTGTTCTGTATGTGTGTGTGTGCTCCCGTGTGTGTGCACTTGTGTTAATGTGTATGTGTGCTTGTGTGTGTGCGTGTGTTCCCACCAAGCCTAAGTGGCGCTTGCTTGTGTGTTCTTGTGCAGTGAGTGAGTGAGTGAGTGAGTGAGTGAGTGAGTGGGTGGGGATGCCAGAGCAGGATTACAGATGGATGAAAAGGGCTCTGGCTCTAATCCCCCCCAGAGAGGGGCACAGCTGTTAAAAGAGGGGACAGACAGGGTGGGGGTGTTGGGACGGTACTGCCACCACTGCAGTCTCTGTCACCACAGCAGTCTCTGCCACCAAGGTCACAGAGTGACACGGCGGAGCTGACCATTTTCTAAATTCTCTTCAAAGGCAGCAAAATCCAATCAATATATACCTTGGTGCTTCTATCCTGCCTCTACTGGGTCTCACTACCGTATCCGTTATAGCTGCCTGAGCTCCTCCCAGCTCTACCAGCCCTCTACTAGTAGCTCACTATGCTTTCATTCCAACTCATTTTGTCTTTCACACACTCATTTTTGTCCTGACCTGTTGGCCTGGAAAGCGAAACATGTTTTACAAGTTGTCTGAAGAAACAGGGCAAGTTCCAGCGACCGTTTGTATTACCCGCACCGCACATAAAACAAATATGCTCACAAGATTAGATAAGAGTATTTAAAAGAGAGCTGGAGGGGGGGAGGAGGGAGGGAGTAGAGGGGGGGAAATGGTGGCAGCATCCAAAAAAACAGTGGCAGGCGTCCAGGTCCCCTCTGTGCCAACACAAAAGGTTGACACATGTTTTGATGGGGAATAAAAGTGTTTCTGAGCTTTGTTGTTCCGAATGGCTTCCAGCACTGCCTGCCTGCCTGTTCCAGGCTGTCGATTGGGCCGCACTGCCGGGTACACAGAAGCACAACTGACAGATACTAATGAGGAAATTAGGGCCTATCTCAAAGGCAGGCGGCGGCAGAGTGCAACGCTAAACACTCCACACTCTCCCTTGTGCTTTTTCCCCCCTCCCTCAGTGGGCTTTCTTTGTGGAAACCAGCCAGGTCCTCTCATTCAGCTGAGCTGTATTATGTTGTTTATAGGATGTGATAAGAGCTGAGATGAGAGGGGAGGTGTTTGAGGCATTCAGTATTCTACTCTGTGACGTGAGGCCTGACTGCTGTATACAGGAGTCGGACTGGGAGGAGGCTGGGGAGGGGAGTTAGGTGAAGGGTGTCCCTGAGATAAATGGGAGTGGGTGGGAGGGTCATGGGAGCACACCCCCAGAGAAGTGAAAGGAGGGAGGGGGAGGAGCCCAGGTTCTGGACCTCACACAGCAGTGGGAGCCTGCCAGAGACCTGACTGCATGACTAATGTCTGCACTTGAAAATAAATTGGGTTCATTTATTAATTGTCCTGCTTCTCTCTCTCCCTCCTTTTATCCAAATGACTTACAGTCATGTATGCATACATTTTAAGTATGGGTGGACCCAGAATCAAACCCACTATCCTGGCATTGCAAGCACCATGCTCTACTAACTGAGCTACAGACCAATTCCTTCTTTCTCTGTTTCTGTCTTTCTTCCTCACTTTTCTCTCTCTCTCTCTGCCTTCACCTCTGTTCTGGGGGTTGATAGTGTACAACTGAGCCACAGAAGGTTCACATTTAGTTTATCTCTCTGGAACAGTTACAGTATCATCATGCACGGAGAACAAAGCCACTTTGCATTCCTCTGAGGCACAGAGCATAATAAAACCAAGCCCATTCTTACAAAGCCTGGTCTGTGCTCTGAGAGTTCTGTGAAGACAGTCAATTGGTTGGATCCTGTTAGTCTGTACTGGTGTTCAAACATAGGGCCTATAAGGGTCTAGTTCAGTTCTGAAAGAAGAGGGATTATTTGTTTCAACACATAGAACCAGTGAGTCAGTGACTCATGAGTCATAACTCTCTAGGCCATGTGCTTTCAGAGGCGTGTTAGTGGCAGTGGTGGGATTTATGATGGATTCCTAAAGCTCCACCAGCCCATCAGCTCTGTGTTAAAGTGCTTCTGCCATCACCAGGGGGTCCTGCATTATGAATAAGAACACCCCGTAACCGGACCCAAACGTAGAGGACCTAAAACCTCAGGAACACAGAGTCTGTTCCTAGCGCTTCTCTCATCTCCCTCTCCAACTGCCATCCTCCATAATTCAACTACCCAACGCCACCGGGGAGATTTGGTTGGAGGATGTGGGGGAGGGAGGGGGATAATGTGACAACAGAACAGAGACTCTTTGAAATCCATGGAAATCACAGACGTCCAGTTTCCATGATGCACTCATCCTTCCTGCAGTCAGGATGACTCAATGTCAATGCCCACCACACCCCACTCTCTCCAGTCCCTTCCCTCTAATATTGGGATACACACAGCAAATGCCAACCCATGGCTAAGTCCCCAACCCCTATATACACACATCCCTCCATAGGCCTCTTCAGATCCTTAACAATGTCATAAAGACATAGATTTCCAGGAGGCATAACACTGACATCGGGAGGAGCCTCAGAGCTGTATGCCACCTTGGCAGGGTCTCGGCTCAGACCCTATGCACAATGGGTTTTCCATGCTGCTCTTATGGGAGCGGTCCGCTCCAGAAATGATGCCATCGCTGATGAACAGTCCAGGAAAAATTTGATCATTTCACAGATTTTCACAGCCTCGTACTCAGCACCAAGACCAATGGGACTCTCCATCCTCTTGGTGAATCATTCACACGTTGTCTGCCTCATTACAGTGGCTAGGCTAATAAACCAGCACTTAAGTTTGGGCTTTCTTATTGACGCAGCCTTGTGCAGCCACTTCCCTCTTTTGAGGCTCCGTGCAAAATCTATTACTCACAAAGATGTTTGGACGTAGGAGGAATGTCGGTTTGAAGCCCCCCAGAGTGAGCACCGCGCAGGGCAGCCGCAGCAGTGAGGATGAAACAGCCGTCATTAGCATTTCTCAGGGAGGTTCTGGTGTATTCACAGATATGAGGGAGAGAAAACAGAACCCCATCCAAAGAGGCCCATGCTGCTGTTGCATAAAACAAAAATTAAAGGGAATGAAGAAATTCGCATGCTCATTTGGAGTGCTTTACCTACGATGTCTGAATCCGCCGAGAAATGATAAGTAACTACCTTGGCACTTTATCCAGGATGCTTGGCGAGAAAAGTGACTTCTGTGTACGTGTTAACAATATTTATGACACTTTTATTATGATACTCCTCACACTCGCTATCAATATTTTAACTGCTGCACTGTTTATTATGATGACTTTCTCAATGCAGGACACATTTTTTGTGTGTGAGTGTGTGTGTGAGTGTGTGTGTGAGTGTGTGCGTGAGTGTTTGCTCATTAATCAGGGAGATCTCTGGGTTTGTATAAACAGGCTAATCTGGTCCACACAGTTTAAGCAGTCAGAGTACATATTCCAGCCTGATGTGTTTACTCTATGGTAAGGGGGAACTGGCAAGAAAGGACAGGGTGTGGGGTAGGTGGGGGCTCAGGGTGACGGCTATTGCTTTCTCCGGCGAGACGAGATGCGAGCCGACAGCAGAACCGCGACTGTCGCGGGAAGCCTAAATACAGGTATTATTCTCCTCCCCTCTCCTCAACCCGCTTTCACTTTCTGAAAAGGCCCCTATCCCGTCTGCAAATCAACATGTACAGTGAAAGAAAGACAAAACGGGGGAAAAACTTAAATGCTGGAAAAGTGGCTGAAAATAACCCAAATAGGCCACCCATACCATCTCAGTAGGTGGGCCGCTAACGACCATCATTTGATATGGAATGTTGATATAACCTTATTGTCTTCTTTTATCCGCTGACACAACTGGCTTCATTGAGGATTTAACTCTCTCTGTCCCTCTCACTCCTCTCCCCATGGCTGTGCCATCAGTCGGAAGAAAGAGCGTTTTTCTCTGGCTATGAGAGAATGAGCGGAGCGGCCTGGCTGACTGAAGTGGCTGGAGAGGCGACAGAGACGCGGTTGGCCACGTCTAAGTGCCAGATACGCTGCAGATTACCAGCGCTATCGCCAACTGTGGCCTTGCTGCCAACACTGTGATCTGCTGATATGGCCTAATTGTTCTCTTTCGCTCCGAGGTTATACGGCGTCTCTCTGTGAGCCAGATAGCCAGTCAGCCCCACCAGCAGCAGCGCTAGCTGGGGAACAAAAGAGCAGATGCTGCTCAGAGTAGATAGAGCTGGGCCAGGCCAGGCAGCACAACACGACACTCTCCATCCAGAGTGCCTGGCTGACACAGAGGTTGATCTGTTCTGGAGAGCTTCCTACTCAGTGAAATTGATTTAGGTATTTGGAGAGCGGCCAAATGCAGGGACATCTGATAGAGCGATTCTCTGAATGAACTCGGCACAGTATTGATAAAAAGAGCATGTATTTGTAAGGGATTCGGGGCAATGCAAATGTTCAGTTTCATGTAGCATGACAGGGATCACTAGCATATCAGTGTTCCTGTCTCCATCGGTGAGTCCATGGGATCTGTCTTACTGTATGTAAAGTCACACACACTCATCAAGCCGGGGAGGCACATTCCTCCAGGCAAAAACTGGTTGAATCAAAGTTGTTTCCATTTCAACAACATAAATCTATGTGGTGACGTTGAATCAACATGGAAAACGGATTGGATTTGCAAAAAGTCATCAACTTCAGGGAATTTCGTATTTTTTCCCCCAACGTTCAACCTACATCCAATGACATGGTGACATGTTTAATTTTATTTCACTTTGAATATGCATTAGTTGTCAACCCAACCAAATGTAAATCAAAACTAGACGTTGAACTGACGTCTGTGCCCAGTGGGATGCTTATTTCTACACCAGCTCCTCCGGAGCTGTCTGCCTGACAATGGTTGAGTTGATTAGAGCGGGAGCGAGACATTACATGTAAAGGTAATTACTTAAGCAGGACAACCTGTGGAGTCCTCCCAGAGAAGATGATTACATCTGCTACTGCCGGGTCAGCCCGGCCTCCCCTGGGCTCTCTGAAGACTCATTACCTTGTCAGAGGCAGGGCAGCGCTACGTAAATACGCCGCTAACAGCTAGTGCTAGGTAGGCAGCCCTGCTTTTACACAGAACAGAAAAGCTCGGGATGGAGCTCAAGCTCTTAGAGAGAAAAAAGGTGTTTGACTCCGTAGATGGATGATTACGTGAGAGCTGTAAGAGCCTGCTCTCGGCTCCTCTGTGGATCACCTACTATTATTAGGAAGATAGGCTAGCTTTTTGTTTTACAGGTTTCCTTTAACCGAGTGGATTCCAGTACTGTAGGGCTCTAAACATGGTCACATGGCTGCAAGCGCTGCTCATTGCAGGGACTATGTTGAGCTTCCTCTTTTGTTGGCTATCTGAAATTGTATGCAAGCACTGGAGATCAAATCACAGCTGAGAGCCTTATCTACCCGCCTTGTTGTTGCCAAAACACACACACACACACACTCGGACAAAGTTTGATATCAAAAAGGAACAGGCTAGATTATAACTATAATTTACAACTGGTTCAGAACAGCCGTCACATTCATTCTCACTTCCAATGGTCATCATAAAAAATGTGTCCTTATGAGAAGCTCGCTTTCTGAACTGAGGCCCCAGAAGGGTGAGCTGCAGCAGTCTGGGCCTGAGGAGCTCTGAGTTGTGTTTTCTCATGCATCACCCTGCAGGGTAGCTGGGGCCCTGCAGCCTCTGCTTTTATGAGGTGTGAGGGGAGTCTGGTGGTCAGGACCTGTGCCTTCCCCAGGCCTGAAGAACTCTTCAGTGGAAACCCACAGGGTCCATTTAGTCGCCACTCAAGTCTAGGCAATTAGACAGAGAGAGGGAACAGGAAACCTTAAGAGGGAGGAGGAGGATACAGTAGGCTATGGGGCCTGAAACCATGTCTGAGTAGGACTGAGGTCTAATAAAACCAACCGACCACAGTTATGAATTATGACAATTATTACGGAATAAAAACAGAATGGCCGTTCGTTCTACTGGTCACACCACACTGAGGAATCTAACAGTCGAACAGACGACTGGCTCTTTCTGTAGCAAGGCTCTTCCACTATTCTACTGCAGTGCATTAGCAAAGCATTCAGACCCCCCTTCCACATTTTGTTTCGTTACAGCCTCATTTTAAAATTGTTATTAAATAATAAATTCCTCATCAACCTGCACACAATACCCCATAATGACAAAGTGAAAACTGGTTTTTATCCATTTTTGCAAATAAAAAAAACTGAAATACCTTATTTACATAAGTATTCAGATCAATTTCTATGAGACTTGAAATTGAGCTCAAGTGCATCCTATTTCCATTGATCATCCTTGAGATGTGTCTACAACTTGATTGGAGTTCACCTGTGGTACATTCAATTGATTGGACATGATTTGGAAAGGCACACACCTGTCCATTTAAGGTCCCACAATTGACAGTGCATGTCAGAGCAAAAACCAACCCATGGGGTCGAAGGAATTGTCCGTAGAGCTCCGGGACAAGATTGTGTCGAGGCACAGATCTGGGGAAGGGTACCAAAACATTTCTGCAGCATTGAAGGTCCCCAAGAACACAGTGGCCTCCATCATTGTTAAATGGAAAAAGTGTGGAACCACCAAGACCCTTCCTAGAGCTGGCCGCCCGGCCAAACTGAGCAATCGGGGGAGAAGGGCCTTGGTCAGGGAGATGACCAAGAACCCGATGACCAAGAACACTCTGGCAGAGATCCAAAGTTCCTCTGTGGAGATGGCAAAACCTTCCAAAACGACACCCATCTCTGCAGCACTCCACCAATCAGGCCTTTATGGTAGAGTGGCCATCATTTTAATGGTAGGTTTATTTGAACAGTGAGAGACAGAATAACAACAAAAAAATCCAGAAAAACGCATGTGATAAATGTTATAAATTGATTTGCATTTTAATGAGGGAAATAAGTATTTGACCCCTCTGCAAAACATGACTTAGTACTTGGTGGCAAAACCCTTGTTGGCAATCACAGAGGTCAGACGTTTCTTGTAGTTGGCCACCAGGTTTGCACACATCTCAGGAGGGATTTTGTCCCACTCCTCTTTGCAGATCTTCTCCAAGTCATTAAGGTTTCGAGGCTGACGTTTGGCAACTCGAACCTTCAGCTCCCTCCACAGATTTTCTATGGGATTAAGGTCTGGAGACTGGCTAGGCCACTCCAGGACCTTAATGTGCTTCTTCTTGAGCCACTCTTTTGTTGCCTTGGTCGTGTGTTTTGGGTCATTGTCATGCTGGAATACCCATCCACGACCCATTTTCAATGCCCTGGCTGAGGGAAGGAGGTTCTCACACAAGATTTGAAGGTACATGGCCCCGTCCATCGTCCCTTTGATGCAGTGAAGTTGTCCTGTCCCCTTAGCAGAAAAACACCCCCAAAGCATAATGTTTCCACCTCCATGTTTGATGGTGGGGATGGTGTTCTTGGGGTCATAGGCAGCATTCCTCCACCTCCACCTCCACATCTGACCACAACACTTTCACCCAGTTGTCCTCTGAATCATTCAGATGTTCATTGGCAAACTTCAGACGGGCATGTATATGTGCTTGCGTCCGCTGCAGGATTTCAGTCCTTCACGGCGTAGTGTGTTACCAATTATTTTCTTGGTGACTATGGTCCCAGCTGCCTTGAGATCATTGACAAGATCCTCCCGTGTATTTCTGGGCTGATTCCTCACCGTTCTCATGATCATTGCAACTCCACGAGGTGAGATCTTGCATGTAGCCCCAGGCCGAGGGAGATTGACAGTTCTTTTGTGTTTCTTCCATTTGCGAATAATCGCACCAACTGTTGTCACCTTCTCACCAAGCTGCTTCGTGATGATCTTGTAGCCCATTCCAGCCTTGTGTAGGTCTACAATCTTGTCCCTGACATCCTTGGAGAGCTCTTTGGTCTTGGCCATGGTGGAGAGTTTGGAATCTGATTGATTGATTGCTTCTGTGGACAGGTGTCTTTTATACAGGTAACAAACTGAGATTATGAGCACTCCCTTTAAGAGTGTGCTCCTAATCTCAGCTTGTTACCTGTATAAAAGACACCTGGGAGCCAGAAATCGTTCTGATTGAGAGGGTGTCAAATACTTATTTCCCTCATTAAAATGCAAATCAATTGATAACATTTTCACATGCGTTTTTCAGGATTTTTTTGTTGTTATTCTGTCTCTCACTGTTCAAATAAACCTACCATTAAAATTATAGACTGATCATTTCTTTGTCAGTGGGCAAATGTACAAAATCAGCAGGGGATCAAATACTTTTTTCCCTCACTGTATGTGGTGTGGGTGTTTTTCAGTGGAAGGGACTAAAAAACGAGTCAGGATCGAGGGAAAGATGAACGGAGCAACGTACAGAGAGATCCTTGATGAAAACCTGCTCCAGAGTGTCCTTGAGTGGCCCAGCCAGAGTCCGGACTTGAATTCGATCTAACATCTCTGGAGAGACCTGAAAATAGCTGTGCAGCGATGCTCCCCATCCAACCTGACAGAGCTTGAGAGGATCTGCAGAGAAGAATGGGAGAAACTCCCCAAATACAGGTGTGCCAAGCTTCTAGCTACATACCCAAGAAGACTTGAGGCTGTAATCGCTGCTACAGGTGCTTCAACAAAGTACTGAGTAAAGGGTCTGAATAGTTGTAAAAATTGTTTTTGCTTTGTCATTATGGGGTATTTTGTGTAGATTGATGAGGGGAAAAAACAATGTAATCCATTTTAGAATAAGGACGTAACGTAACAAAATGTGGAAAAAGTCAAGCTGGTCTGAATACTTTCCGAATGCACTTTATAAGTACTCAGAGAGGGGTTGTGAATACATCTGATGATGGTAATAAATGCTAATGCTAGCAAGAGACTTGGCCTCAGTTTCTGTGTTAATAGATCACATGGGGGAAACTTTGAAAATGTGTATCGGCGTGTGTGTACGTGTGGATTTGATTGTGTGTGTGTGTGTGAAGGTTTCATTCTTGGCCTCTGTCCAAAGCAGACGTTTCTACACATCACTCCACATATACCCTTGTAGGTTTGAGAGAGATATTATAATGGTTCATAAAAACTATAATTTCTCTCTTACACAAAGCTGGGTTTACATGTCATTTAGGATAACAGATCTTTTTCAATTTGCGTCAGAAAGACAAAAGAACCTGGTTCCCATTTCATTTTGGAAAAACAAAAAAGAATAGGATCTGTTTCAGTGGGAAGCCTGAATTTATTGACCATATAACAAGCCTTTGAAATATTTTTTTCTCCCTCAGTTTTTTTCTGATTATTATTATTTTCTTCTGGGCTGTGCAGTGCTGGGGCTCTGTGTAATGAAACCCAAATGGAGAATGATCTGGCTCTTGGCCCTGTTCTGTGCTGGAACAGAGCAGCAAGGGGGCCGCAGGGTGTGCTTGCCAGCCCCAGCCTTCCCCAGAAACATAGAGACTGCAGTCCTCCAGTCCAGGCCCCAAGGGTGAGACAGGGGGAGTTGGAGGGAAGGGGGCTGCTCTGGGAAACTATGTGTCTACGTGCTGCAGGAAGAGGCCTCTATGAGTCAGGGGAACACACGCGCCTCACTGGGGGGGCAGGGTGCCTGTGTGTGTGTCATATCGAATGTGTGCTTTGCACATTTCCATCAACTCTCAACAAACAAATAACAACATAAAACCCAGGAGGGGGTCGGTAAAGGGACCGCGAACTGTGGAGGGGGGCAGTTGTGATTCCAAGAGAAACAGAATCCATCAAATATAGTGAGGGTTCCTATTGAAGGATGATCCCCTGTCTGTCTCTCACACAATATAGAACACCATGGATATGAATGTTTGGCTAGCAGAAGCGTATTGAGGTTTCAGCGTACACATACTAAGTCAGGGGACGAGGCGTAAGGCCACACAAACCCCAGGACCACGTCCAGGCATTCACCAGACATCAAAGCAGACGACCACTTCACACCAGACAAACACCTTCTCAGCCAACAACATAATAGATTCACAGCCAATTATGGGCTTGTGTTGAGAATCCAGCCAATAGAAAACAGGCGCCAACAAAGCATCTGTCAGAGATGTCATGATGACAACAAAACCCTGCTGGCTAAAATCCTAACTCAAACAAATGCATATTTCTTAAAACATCCTTACTTCAGTCTCCACATTGTAAGCCAGTTGTAGCTTATTGCACTATGGGGATCACTACTGCGAGTGATTACAGTTGTTTCTGCCAGTTAGCAGGACAGAGGGCCATCATAACTGATTACACTGATAATGTGTGCCTGGAGAGGTGATTTTCAGGACAGTATCAAACCAACATACTGGATCAAACCAACATACTGTTCCTTTCTCTCAGTACCTTCCTTCCTTACTTCCTTCCTTCCTTCTCTATCGCTCTATTTCTCTCTCTCTCTCTATTTCCATCTCTCCCTCACTCTATTTCCCTCTCTCTCTCTCTCTCTCTCTCTCTCTCTCTCTCTCTCTCTCTCTCTCTCTCTCTCTCTCTCTCTCTCTCTCTCTCTCTCTCTCTCTCTCTCTCTCTCTCTCACAATTTCAATTCAATTCAATTTGCTTTATTGGCATGACGTAAATTGTCAACGGGACAACAGTAACAACAATAACCAAGGGACAAAATAACCATACATTAAACAATAACAATAAGCATACAGTAGAGGACATGTGCAGCTTGATTGGTCTGTCAGACACGGTCCCTCAACTTATGGCAGGCAGCAATGTAGTGCGTTCTCCCCCAACAGGACGGGCAGCAGAGAGGTCTTTGAAACCTTAAATAATAGTTTAAAATTTGGGGAAATGACCTTTTGTCTGGAAATGCAGGTCTGTCTCAGGTTCTGCTGTGGTGCAGTGGTTGCACAGTCTTTCCTCTACAGGGAGCCAGGTTTTCCTGTGTCTGATCAGTAACCATGGTCAAATAGTTAGCCACGGTGTACTGTCGATTTAGGGCCAGATAGCACTGCATTTTGCTTTGTGCGTGTGCTTGTGTTTCCCAATAAGCAATGTAGTTTTGTTTTGACTGTGTTGTAATTTGGTTTATTCTGATTGATTGGATGTTCTGGTCCTGAGGCTTCAGTGTGTTAGTAGAACAAGTTTGTGAACTCAGCCCCAGGACCAGCTGGATGAGGGGACTTTTCTTTGCTCAGCTCTTGACATTGCAGGGCTTGGTAATGATATGAGAGGGGTCACTGTATTTTAGATGTTTCCTAAACTTAATTGCTCTTTTGGGAGTTTTTATTATTAGTGGATATTGGCCTAATTCTGCCCTGCATGCATTGTTTGCAGTTTTCCTCTGGACATGTAGGAGAATCTTACAGAACTCTGCATTCAGGGTTTCAATGGGGTGTTTGTCCCATTTGATGAAATCTTGTTTTGCAAGTGGACCCCACACCTCGCTGCCATAAAGTGCAATTTGTTCCATGGGACATTCAATTAGGTTTAGACACATTTTAATAGGTATTTCAGTTTGTATTTGTTTCTCTCTCTCTCTCTCTCTCTCTCTCTCTCTCTCTCTCTCTCTCTCTCTCTCTCTCTCTCTCTCTCTCTCTCTCTCTCTCTCTCTCTCTCTCTCTCTGTGTGTGGTGTTTGTTCATCAGAGGGGGTCCCTAGAGGATGGTGATAATCCCGGTTCGGGAGAGTCTGTCTTTCAAGTCCTGGGAAGCCTCACTGGGCTCAGTGCTGGCGGATCCCTGCCTGCATCTCCAGAGGCCTGCGTCAGCTTCCTCTCTCCTCTCCTCCTTCTCTTCCTCCTTTACTCTCCCTCTCTTTCCCTCTGTGTCCCTCTGTTCCTCTGCTGCTCACGTTTTCACCCTCTCATTATGTTTCTCTTTCATTATGCAGGCGGAGGGTTCTGGCGGGGATGTGACCAGCTTTCGCTGCTTCTGCCACTGGCATTTAGACAACAAAAACACAAACACTGAGCACACACAGAGGTGTTGGAAAGTGAAATTAAACTATTCTCCGCCACCAAGCACCAAGTGACTTTATTACTCCAGGGAGAGGTTGCTGTTGAGCACAGTAGGTCTCAGAGACTAAACCTGCTCAAGACGGGCACTCTCTGCCCAAGACAGGCACTCTCTGCCCAAGACAGTCATTAATAAGCAGCTGTAGTTTTGACATCTTGACCACCTCATTCTGTATTGTCTCAGTCAGCCTTGAGGAGGGAGAGATACTTCCTTCTGTTTCTTTAATATATATCTTTTTTTTCAATTTAACCTTTATTTAACTAGGCAAGTCAGTTAAGTACAAATTCTACCGGGGAACAGTGAGTTAACTGCATTGTTCAGGTGCAGAACAACTGATTTGCACCTTGTCAACTTGGGAATTCAATCCAGCAACCTTTTGGTTTCTGAACACTCTAACCACTAGGCTACCTGCCGCCCCTGTTTGAAGCAGATGGTCTTCTATCTGTGCCCCTCTGAGACAGGACAGGAGATTTTTAACATCTTCATCCCAACACCCTCATGTTGTATTTTGTCACAGGTCAGTCAAGAGGAGGGAGAGATCCTTACTGTAGTTCTGTTTCTTCTTTCTGAGCCCATATGAGAAAGTCCTGGTGAGCAGATAAGATCAGCCACCCCAGAGGTGTTTCAGTGTGTCTGAGCTCAGCTTGCCTTTTGAAGAGCTCATCTCTTCTCCTGGCAGAGCTGGACAGCTTTTATTTTAGGAGAGGACCAGGATGTAAGAGCCTAAACCTTAATAATACATGCTTGTATTCTTCACTCACACACCCCATTCCCAAACTCTCTCCCTGCCTTTAATGACTTCAAACCTGTAATACTTCTTAAAAGGCAGTCATCCTTTTTATTTAACTAGGCAAGTCAGTTAAGGACAGATTTTTTATTACAATGACGGCCTAGGAACAGTGGGTTAACTGCCTTGTTCAGAACAACAGATTTTTACCTTGCCAGTTCAGGGATTCTATCTAGCAAGCTTTCAGTTACTGGCCCAATGCTCTAACCACTAGGCTACCTGCCGCACCACTTTGAAAGTCTCTCCACAGAACAACGGTCTCTCAGTCCTATCTAAAGGTTACTTTTCTAATGGCTTTTCTAATGGCATGGAACAATGATGTAGTGCATTTGATGTGATATTCTCACTGGGAAATATATTTTCTGGAAACGTTTATTCCCATGTGATGAAATTCATATTTATTTGCCTGTGCCTCCGAGGCCCTGAAAGCCCATGAATCGAGTGTTTTGATTGGCTAGGCGACAAGAGACCAAGTAAGGTGGGTGTTGCTCCAGAGAAACGGGTGTTTTTCATTGGCTCCTGATGGATATGCCCATAGTTTGGAGCGTTGTGATTTGTCCAGGAAGACACCCCAGGAGGAAGCTGCTGATGCCTTGCATGTTTGTGGGCATGTAGGGCCAGGGGGCACAGGGTACAGACCACCTGGATCCTGGGCCTCAAAGGCTGGCCTGACAGAGTCAATCTGAACAACGTTGCACAGAAGACATGGAGGGAGGCTGCCGACTTCCTCATGCTTCCATTGTTACTGGCAGCAGGCCAACAAACACACACAGTCCAACCAGACTTCTTTCAAAAGGAACTTCAACTTGGCTTTTTCCAGAAAATCACATGAACGGTCAAACTTTAAAAAGGGAAACTACTTAGTCTTGAGAAATCAGTGTTTTGGAGGGTAAAATGCTTCATCATCAACTCAGTGTTCTCAGTGTACCACCTTTATGTGGACCAAATAGAAGAAGGAAGCAACAACATCGATCACAACAGGAAAACGCTTTACTCTTTCCTACACAAAATGGAGCCTCAGCCTAGGTCCACAGTCAGTGCTCTACAGAGCTCTACTGCGGCCCTCTCTTCCACAATTCTCTCTTCTTTTCCGGAATAATCTTTTCCTCATTCTATTCTAGGAACTATTCTATCCTTCCATTACTTCTCCTCTTTCATTCACTCCATCCTCTCTACCCTCTCCCATCCATTCTCCTGTCCTCACAAACAGCCCCGCTGGGCAGGGGGGATGTGATGTGGGATTCCTCTCCACCTCCCTCAGGGGCTAGGGTCACAGTGTGGTGGTCTGACTGGGGGACCAGAGAAAACAGGCTCCCCTCATCAGAGGAGCTGAGTCAGGCCAGGCCAAGCTGGAGATCAGAGGAGTTCAGTGGGGCTGCGGTCGCTCACTCTCTCTAGAGATAAGGCATGGAACCTTCCCATCACACACATCATCCCATATCCTCTATCCCACCCACAGAGACATGATCACCATGCCAATTAGGCCAGAAAGCTAGCAAGCCCCAAGACCTCCCTTTTTCCTTGTATATACACACACCGAGAATAAAACTGTACGCATACAAAGAGGCCTGAATGGCCATCAACTCATTAACACACACACACAAATTAAATACCTAAATATGATAGACTGTATGCGTACACACATTCCTCTCTCCCAATCTCTCTCACACACACACAACATGTTTTCAGATTACACCGTTCTTCCAAAATTACACCTGTCCTCTTTTCTTTTATCCATGGGCCTCTCATCTCAGAGGTTGAGCTAGCAAAACACACACAAACTCACGGGCTGATTCGATGCTCTTTAAATCAGCTTTATTTCAGGGACGCACATAGAGGAATCAATTACAGCCTGGAGCCCGGAGCCCGGAGCCTGCAGTGGGCCTGACGCTGAGCGATAGCTGCCCGAAGATCCTGAGGGGCATTGGGAGTTTAATCACCCATAACCGCAATTACAGACGTACACATCAGACTCATAAAACACTGAAACAAGATGAACGCCTCGCCTCCTCCAAATTCCAGTAAAGCCTGTAGTGGTGGATTCAGAGCAGAGGGGCTGAAGGCCTAAGTAATAACCTACTGGAAAACCAGGGAGGAGGGAGACTCTTTTTGTGGGAGAGGGAGCATTATAGCTAGTTAATTAGTGTATTTAATATACTTACCAAGAATACAGACTCTCTGCTATGTGACTTTGTGTTACTGTAAATGAGATGAAGGGAAGTGTATCCTTCACATATTATACGCACACACCCCCTTAATGATCACGTAAAGGCCCAGAGTATGCTGTGAGACAGGCCTTAGGAGGGATTAAGATGCAAGCCTTTATCAGTGGGTTCCCACAATCCCCTGCAGAATATCCCCCACCTCTCTCTCTTCTCCCTCCTCCCCTTTCCCGTACCTCAGGGATAGAGCTGGGAGAGAAGAGGAGGAGGAGAAGGCCAGGATTAGGGGTCCGTTCCTGGGCCATGGAGAGCCAGGCAAGCATTAACAAGTAGGCTAGTGGACAGGAGGGGGACACAGGGTCAACTCCTCGCACAGCTCTACAGTTGACATCAGAGCAGTCCCTCTGCAGGCTGCAGTCTTAACTAACTCCAGTGATCGAGAGAGGGACAGACACGTCCCCGATAGTCACCATGTCAAACTGTCATCAGCCACTTAATCTCTGTTCGGCATTAAATCCACATCAGATACACTTTACCGAAGGCTAGAATTAGACTGAAGATATAAGAATAAATATGTAGGCCTACATAGTGTATTCACACACACACACACACACACATACACGCACACATACACACACACACATACACACACACACATACACATACTATAAGACCAACTGACCCTTCGACCCTCCCCCGGCCAACGTGGGCCAATTAACACCTTGTGTGTGTGGTGTCGGTGTGCAGTTCGGAGACGCGTGACACAGGGTGAGATACGACCAAGGGGTCAACGTAGACAGCAGGGGGTCACAGGATCAGCCAGGGAGCTTGATTCATGAGGCCGCAGCAGCACAGCGCTCCCTCTGTCTCCCTCCAACTGCTTCTTCACATCCCCCTCCGCCAGGGGCTGTGAAACTATATGGACCTGAACATCAGAGGAAAACATCCATCCATGTGCAGCGCAGAGGGGATAGGACACACACTCACATGTCACACACACACATGTCACACACACACACACACACACACAAGCTGATCTGTGTACGTTCCATAAACAAAAGGAGAGAGTGGATCAGGAGTCTAGACTGTCTATATCGGCTTAGTGGTGGGGAGCGACAGGGCATCATGACGGACACATCTGATCTAATGGGAGAGAGAGCAGTCTGTTGTGCTCTGATCTGATCATCTCTGTCTGTCTGATGGAATAATGAGACATAGAAGCTGTCTGGGTTCTGGCTTTCACTGGCCAGTAGTAGTGATGTAACGACTCCAACTCTCTGGCGTGATAAGGTGGTACCATCAGGGCAATAGGACACAGATTTGTGTTATCGGTTCTGTGAAAAGAGCCTGATCTAGTCATGTACTGGGTTTTCCTATGTGCACGTGTGTGTGTTTTTGTGTGTGCGCGTGCACAAGAGTGCATATGTGTGTGTGTGTGTGTGTGCGTGAGCTAGTGTGTGTGTCTATTTCCCCTCACTTTCCTGGCCTTTAGTTGATTTCCCAGGCCTCAGCAGCACACAAACAGGAAGGCTGAAGGTCCTGCATGTCTTCCTGGTGAGAGAGAGACAGAGAGAGAGAGAGAGAGAGAGAGAGAGAGACAGAGACAGAGACAGAGACAGAGACAGAGACAGAGACAGAGAGAGAGGTGCACAGAGAGCCATGCTACACTACAGTACAGTGGTGTGGTGGAGAGCAAACAACCCCCAACGAGGGGCTGGAATAGCTGTAATACCCTCTCCACACAGCCCCCTGCACTGCCCGCCAACACTGCGCACACTAACTACAGTAAAACCAACACACAGACCAACGTAGTGGCTAGCACACAGGCCAATACAGCCCCTATGGAAATTAGCATCAGTCCATAATAACTGTTGATGATAGCAGCAACAGTCTGGAGGCACACAACTGTGTAAAGAGAAGGGGAGGGGAAGGGGCCGTAGGTCGGCAGGTGGGGAGACAGACAACAGTAATAATGCCTGCTGATAGCACACTCATGTATCATCTCTGATATGAGTTGGTATGGACTTATCTTTCCCTAAAAGGACCAGAAGCTCTGTTCAACCCCAGAGACATCAGAGCAGGCCAGAGGGAGGTCTAGAGAAAAACACTCCACCTTAATTCTGTCTGCCTGCCTCCGCTGCTGTCCTCAGATCCACCGGCTGATAGCTGATGAGGCCCTGGTCCCAGGTGTGGGGCCCACTGGTGTGTGCATGTGTGCGTTTTGGATGTGTGTCTCATCCCGTGGTATCAGATGCGTACAGTGCATCCGTGCGTCTGAGTTTGAATAACGGAGCTGGGAGCGTGGCAATGTCGGGTGAGATGCGCCGGCCACTACCTGTTGTTGTGTAATTACCAGGCTCATACACGTGTCTTCTCTGCATATCACAATACACAGGAACAGATGTTTGGGAGGTGTCAAATAAGCTCATTATCAGCTTGCGTTACAGGCAGCTGCCGTGCCCACTATTTTTGATACAGCGATTCTTCAAAATCACAGGCCACAGGAATACTTTACACCTGAGACAGAGAGGACAATGCATAGTGAAAGGCATAGAGCAATAGAGCACAGGTCCAAAACAAATCTGGATTCCAGGACGGAGCTGAGGCTCAGCTGCATCGTAATCACTGAGCATGGATTCACACACAGCCCTAATTCCAAAACGCTCTCGAGCACAGCTGGAGTGACAGTTGTCCACTCTCTGATAAAGTTGGAGATAATCAACGCAGTCTACACACGCTCACACACGCTCACACACGCACAGAAATGTAATGAAATGCACACCAACTGAGGAGACATCCAGTAGGCTCTTCTTTACCACACTAAGCCCCTAAAATCCAATTGTTTAGTCTGTCATTGGACATAATTTCTTGACGAGCATTAACAGATAGGGACAAAATGTTCTGAGGCAAACAAACGGCTTGGTTTCATAACTGTTTAGTTGAGTACAGCCCTCTGCCACACGTAGTCACGTAGAATAGAACCAGTTCTATTAGAGTTGAGTCTCTCTCTAGACACAGAGTACTGTATCTCTATAGAACCAGTTCTATTAGAGCTGAGTCTCTCTCTAGACAGAGTACTGTATCTCTGTGGAACCAGTTCTATTAGAGCTGAGACTCTCTCTAGACACAGAGTACTGTATCTCTATAGAACCAGTTCTATTAGAGCTGAGTCTCTCTCTAGACAGAGTACTGTATCTCTGTGGAACCAGTTCTATTAGAGCTGAGACTCTCTCTAGACACAGAGCACTGTATCTCTATTGAACCAGTGTTCTATAGTCGATACAGACCCATATAACTAAGATTTGTCAACCAAGAAATCTGATCAAATGGAACCACACTGCATCTGGTCAAATACCAACCAGAAAGTGTGCCCAAAACAAGCCACATATATTGACTTTCCTTTTTCCTGCCGGTCATATACTTCCTCTCTCCCACGCTGTCCCCTCCCTCTCTACCACGCTGTCCCCTCCCTCTCTCCCACGCCGTCCCCTCCCTCTCCCTCACGCCGTCCCCTCCCTCTCTCCCACGCCGTCCTCTCCCTCTCTCCTACGCAGTCCCCTCCCTCTCTTCCACACTGTCCCCTCCCTCTCTCCCACGCAGTCCCCTCCCTCTCTCCCACGCCGTCCCCTCCCTCTCTCCCACGCAGTCCCCTCCCTCTCTCCCACGCAGTCCCCTCCCTCTCTCCTACGCAGTCCCTTCCCTCTCTTCCACACTGTCCCCTCCCTCTCCCCCATGCAGTCCCCTCCCTCTCTCCCACGCTGTCCCCTCCCTCTCTCCCACGCCGTCCCTCTCTCTCACGCAGTCCCCTCCCTCTCTCCCACGCAGTCCCCTCCCTCTCTCCCATGCCGTCTCCTCCCTCTCTCCCACGCAGTCCCCTCCCTCTCTCCTACGCAGTCCCCTCCCTCTCTTCCACACTGTCCCCTCCCTCTCCCCCACGCAGTCCCCTCCCTCTCTCCCACGCTGTCCCTCCCTCTCTCCCATGCCGTCTCCTCCCTCTCTCCCACGCAGTCCCCTCCCTCTTTTCCACACTGTCCCCTCCCTCTCTCCCACGCCGTCCCCTTCCTCTCTCCCACGCCGTCCCCTCCCTCTCTCCCACACTGTCCCCTCCCTCTCTCCCACGCCGTCCCCTCCCTCTCTTCCACACTGTCCCCTCCCTCTCTCCCTTTAAGATTCATGCTCCCTTCATTACATGACCAGGTCAGTCAGTTAGCTCAATGTCAGCAGCTTTAAAGGACATGATGATGCCCCTGTGGGGTTTGTTTTCGCTCTGTCACACACACAGGGCTCTGCTCGCCCCCATCCCGTCCCGCCCCCCCGCCAAGACCCACAGCCGTATTGACGGACGTGTGTTGCACTAAAGGTCAGCTTTCTGCCAGTACCAACTGTCCCCTCTGTTCCCCAGCTCTGAGTGGGCCTGGGTGGGGTGAGGTGGGGAGGGGTGATGATGGGGGGATTTGGGACACCCAGATGAACTAACAGAACTTGCTCTGGACACTTCAGATGGAGCCCGAGGGGCTGTCAGAGACCTGGTGGCTGAGTGTGTCACTCACTGTCACAGCAGTGAGCTGATTCTAAGAATCTCTGTCCCAGTTTCTGTCCCAAATGTCTGATCTAAAGCCTGGGTTAGGGCTGTTGCAGTGACCGTATTACCGATGGTCATGAGTCATGGACGCAGTAAAATTCCACGTGACCGTTGAGTCACAGTCATCTCATTTTATTCACTCTGGACATGTGTTGGTCGTACCCAACTCGCTAACGACCACCAGGTCACCACCAGGTACCTACAGCAGGGCTCTACTGTCCCTCTAACCACTCTGACATCATTGCAAGTGCAATCGAAAATCACATCAGACACTTAACATCAAAACAGTATAATGCTTTTAAAACTCACCTCACTTTGATCAACAGCAGGTTGAAACTGAATGTAAAATATGGTTGTTGTGGATGTTGTTGAAAAGCCTCACACAACGAAATGGCCAGCACTTTCTAAGGTGATGATTTATTCAAAACACCCATACCCATATTAGAGCTTATGCATACGCATAGGTCTATATACAGTATGAGTCCCATTTGATATATTTTCGTTATTAATAGGCTGACACATCACCTTTAGCTACAGAATATCTCACCACTGTGCGTTTCCATCTCCTCCTCTCTCCTTTATTCCTTTCTCCAGTGCACATAGAGTGGGGCTGGCAGCAGTTTAATGGAATAGGTTTCATTGTGAAAACATGTTACTATGTTCCCGGACAGATTCCACCTGGTTTCCCAAATGAAGCAGTGGGTAGCTGCAGGAACATGGTTGGAGAGCCCATGGCATACAGAGTTTGGGCGTAATATCACCTGTCACACAGCAAGAGGCTGCATGCTCCTCTAACAGTGGATGATGAGAGGAGTGGAATAACAAACCATTGGGAAAGCTGCTTCCAGCGCAGACAGATGACATGTCTTTACCCCCTGCCCCTGGTCCTGCCCATTTAATAATGGGCCATTCTAAATCCAAACTCATTTGACATATGAGTAAAGACAAGATTAAAATGAGAATAGTGAAAATATGATCACTTGATGAGAGAGCGGCGTGTGCAGCTTCTTTTGCAACATCCTCAAATGGTCAATAGCCTTTAGTCACATCATACAGCCCATAGATGGTTTCATTCTAAGGTTTGTCTCATTCACAACTAAAGGTGCCACATAACTCTAATCTAGCATTTCGGACCTGTTTCAAAGGATCACCTTTACACTCCATGTAGCCACTTCATTTGCGCACTCGCTCTGGAATGGTTAAATTTGCGCACTCGCTCAGCTAAGTTAAATTATATTCTTCTTACTATAAAATAATGGCACAGGACTTAAATGAACAAGCCTCCAGCCTATGGCATGGAGCACAGCCAGATAACATACAGTAGGCCAACTCATATTCTGTTCTTCTGAAATACATTTTCTTCATATCATAATGTTTCTTTAGACCTGACTATCATAAAGAACACATTTATTATGATGCTGTATATTCAATTGATTTATGAAACTTTTTTAAATGTAAATGTTCCAAAGACACGCATCAGCAGCTTGTATGCATGGAGGCCTGGAGATGCTTAAGTCTTTATGTTAATTAACGGTCAATTACCGTAAGACCGCTAATCTTTTGCATGACAACAACCATCTGACAAAATGCCATGAACGCCACAGCCCTAGCATGGGTCCAGCCACACAGCTCTGCTCTGTTCCTAGAAGACCAGCCGCTGTTTCCAGACCAGCGCTGTGTTTCAACAAGACATTTCCATTAGCTTCTGTATTACCACCCCCAGAACCCGCCCCCCCTCCCTCTCTCAGAGGAGGAGCACGTGGGAGCTACCAACACTTCTCCTCCAGTCCCTCTCACGGCTGTATTAGCACACTTGAGTGGGCCTGTTGCTGGGCAGGGAGAGACGTGACATCCACATGAGGTCCGCGCTTTGGCCCAAACCAGCTCCCCCTCCCTCCTTCCCTCTAGCCCAGCTCCCCCTCCCTCCTTCCCTCTAGCCCAGCTCCCCCTCCCTCCTTCCCTCTAGCCCAGCTCCCCCTCCCTCCTTCCCTCTAGCCCAGCTCCCCCTCCCTCCTTCCCTCTAGCCCAGCTCCCCAGCTTACCCTTGAAGGCGAGGGGGCAAGGCGAGGAGTGGTGCTGTGCTGAGGTGGGTGCAACCAGGGTGGTAGGTGTTCCAGCGCTGACCTCCCACTTCATGAGATCGGCTTCGATGACATTCGGATCAAGCGCTCGCTCCGGCTGCCTCCCCACCTCCCCCTGCTGCAGAGCCAGCTTTAATGCCAAGCGAGTCCGATCACTTTAGCATCAAAATAGCGATCGCCCTGCCTCCCCCTTTCTCCCCTCCTGCTCTTTACCCCTGCTCCCCCTCCAGGGACTGAGAGTGGGATGATCGGGGTTCCCGTCATCCTTCACATTCCCAGCAGCGCTGAGGACAGAAGCGACTGTCCATACAGAAAACAGGGAGAGGCACAAACAGGAAGAAGCTCCCAGTCCTCCTCAAAAGGAGCTCCCCAAGCCACCGCTGACTTACACACAGCTCAGTACACAGACAAGACAGACACAGATCTAGAGGACACACGGACTATTCATTCTCAGCTTGCAGTATGGAAGTCTTGTGGAAAGCTTGACAGAAGAATATAATAAGAATTTCCACACTAGTTGAACTGAGTTCAGCAACTTAAAAAAGCAATATCCTTGTTTCCTATTTGGCTGATTCTCAAAGAGAAAAGAGTTATAGTGCCAACAGTGTGTTTATGAAACTGAGAGAATGAGAAGGGAAAGGGTTTCTGATACAGAACATTTTGTTATCGCTGGCAAGGCAGTCTCCATCCATATTGGACCCAAATGACTTCAACCCACAGTACGCTCCAAACTACACTCTGATGACTTCAACCCACAGTACGCTCCAAACTACACTCTGATGACTTCAACCCACAGTACGCTCCAAACTACACTCTGATGACTTCAACCCACAGTACGCTCCAAACTACACTCTGATGACTTCAACCCACAGTACGCTCCAAACTACACTCTGAGGTCCAGCTACAGGGCAGCCCAGCCAAAAGTGTTCACATTATTTTTCTGTTGTTGTTAACAGTTAAGTAAGCACCTCTAGGCACGACGGCAGTAATTCCAGCACAGAGAGGGAAGCATGCATAGGTCGGGAAGAAAATACAAATCGATAAATAAATCATTTAAATTGGCTTCTTTCTTTGGCCCTGTCCAAAATGTGTGACCCCTCTACTGTTAGCTATTCTAGAAGGCCGGATTTCAGGCCAGTCATGTAAGCAAACGAGAATGAACAAAAAAGGACCCTCTAACGGATGACATTCCTATAAATCACAACCTAAACTATATTTAGTTTCCCCTTTAACCACTGTCCTCAGAAACCAGTTGTTTTCATAGAGGCTAAATATGATTCCTTTTCCTTTATTGACTTCTCAACTCTCTTGGCCAGTACATCATAATTTTCTGGCACTATGGTACATATTTTCTTCCCGGCAACAGTATGTTTGTTTAGGGCTGAATAGTACATCTTAAACTAGCATGTTAGGTTGAGGGGAGGGCCATTATAAAATGTGGGAGAGACCCACACATACTTTTCTCTGATCACTCCCATCCTGTTTATCACTGGTTAAACTTAACTTCTTTGGGAGCAGCGCACGAGGTGACGGTTTGGAGAGCCTGGCGTGCCCAAAGTAAAATGCCTCCCATTCAGGCCCAGAAAATAGGATATGCACATATTTAGTACCATTGGATAGGAAACACTCTGAAGTTTCTAAAAGTGTTAACATGTTGTCTGTGAGTATAACAGAACGGATATGGCAGGCGAAAAACCCGCTAGCGCCCCACCGCTCCCTAAGAAGTTAATTAAGGGAGGCGGATGGCAGTCCACCACTGTGCTGTGTCAACAGAGAGAGCTGGTGTGACAGTCAGAATAGCCTCTCTTCCTTTTAATGTCTTTATCAGGGATGATGAGAGCTAGTCGAATTACATTGGGGAGAGAGCAGCTAGCACTGAGCACGGCTCAGATATCTGGGTTAACATGTACATATTCATTTATATTCATGGCATTTATTAGATTACCCATATATTTCTGAGGAGTACTCAGAGTGCCCCTGCTGTGATTAACATACAGTACTGCATTAAGCAACATGGGGCCGCAAGAATGAGAACTTGCTTATTCATGTTTAATGGCAGATAGAAAAAAAGGCTGTTTTTCAGATGCAGCCTTGGTACAGTGAAAATCTTACTTCAGGGTTTGGGTCAAATCCATATGGATTTGGAATATGAGGCAAAACATCTCTGTGAACAGCACTGGGATTTAATACTCGCATTCGATCTCAGATTCTTGCATTGATTGTGAGTTTAGCGAGGCATTCTGATCCCAACAGTCTTACTGTGATAATCATTAAAGTAAAAACATCATTCTGCCTCTCTGGGGTGTATGATGAAGTGTGAATCTATGGCTATTCCTCCCTCGCTCCATCTATCCCTCCCTCGCTCCATCTCTCCCTCCCTCCCTCCCTCCCTCCCTCCATCTCTCCCTCCCTCTTACGGTTTGAGCTGTAACAATGAGATAGCATTTCAGTGTGATGGTGCTCTGCAGGGATTATGGGCTCAGAGAGTTATTAAAGGCTTAGTCGCTGTGATTTCTCCTGGCCCACTATGGATGGCTGCCGTCACTCTGTGCCAAGCGAAAGGTCCCTGGTGTTCTAGCTACATCAGCCCTGCCCAACCTGCTGGCACACGGCTCCCTTTCCTTGGGAAGGAATCAAAGGCAGGTACAATGTCTCCCCATTCCTCTACTCCCTCCCATCAGTTCTGAGATAAGATAATCACACGCAGGTACACATCCAAGATAATCACACTCATGTACACATCCAAGATAATAACAACACATGTATACATGCAAGATAAGCACACACACGTACATATCCAATATAATCACACACATGTACACGTGCAAACACAAATAATGTATTAATTCAGGTCAAGAGTCAGTGGATATGACCCTGTAGGCATTGAAAAGCCACACACATAATTTACCATTCAAAACATAGCTTTAAATCAAACCCATCTCTACATCAGAAGTTGATTTATGTGTTCCCCATGAAACCAAGGCAGAGATTTATGGATTGTGGCCTGAAACTGAGCTGCTTTCAATTAGCTGGCGGATTGCTCCACAATTAGTCTGACGATTCAGAACAATAGAGTGGAATTAATCAGGCAGGAATTTGGGCCTTTGCCATTGTTCTCAATCTTCCCATGTTTCCGTACTGTATAGAGCTACAGAACAGGGATTAAAATCTAGCCATGATGATGCCATACAGTTTGGACATTTCCCTTCATCCCTTTTTCATCCCCAAAAAGTCCAACTGATTCAGACGTATGGAATTTGTAAATCATTGCAGAACAGGGTGGAGGGAGGTGGCTGTATATGTTAGGCCTAAAGCCAGTATCTAGTGAGTAGAATATGAATCCAAACATCCAATTAGCTCAGACAGTTAGCAGAGCTTATCCCAGAGGTGACAGACCCCAGACCACACACTGAACATACTGAGACATTAAACTGGTCTTACTGGACACAAACAACTGTTAGGCTATTTTATTTTCTGGTGGGATCAGCATCCAGAAATGCTGTTATAGACACACATTTATTATTGGCCTATTATAGACTGTGTCTGTGTGGTGGTTGTGTATGCAGGGGCCTGTAATCGGCAGCTTGGTGCTCTGGCGCCTCTGGCTCCTGACCCAGCAGGAAGCAGCCAGGGAGTGCACGGACTCCAGCCAGCCAATTAGTGAGCAGCGAGCACGGAGCATGCTGAGGCTAACAAGCTCCCTCTCCTCGACCTCCCTCACCTTTGTGGGACCCCGCTCGGGAAATACGAGGCGCTGGGAGCCACTGGGACGTCCCCCAGCACGCAGATCCCGCTGTGTAACCACAAGGTCTACAAACACATGTTGCCTGGAGTCCCATCACTTTCCGTTTTTACTCCCGACTGCCTGGGCCCAGCGCTGTTCAAGCTCTGCCGAGCCTCTCTCTCACAAACAATACACACATACACATAACACACACCACAGGAGGCTGGTGGCACCTCAATTGGGGAGGACGGGCTTGTGGTAATGGATGGAGCGGAATAGGTGTGGTTTCCATGTGTTTGATGCCATGCTATTAGCTCTGTTCCAGCCAGTATTATGAGCAGTCCTCCCCTCAGCAGCCTCCACTGATACACACAAGCAAGCACGCACGAACACACACGCACACTCTCTGACACACGCACAGTGCACACACAGTGCACACACGCACACACAATCAGGAGGTTGCTAGATGTGTGTGTTCAGTTCTCCTCAGTGGTTCCTTGCAGTTTACTCTGGCTCAGCTCTATGTCTTCCTTCCAAGTCCTGCAGAATAGTAAATGGGATCCAAATGAATTGGCAGGATTTACGAGGCAGTGAGATAATTCTGAGACTGGGTAATGAAGTCAGCTACGGACTGTGGTGAGAGCTAATAGGGCTTGGCTTAAGGCGTCATTTTTGCTTGTTTAACCAAAGCGACATCAATAAAGAGTGGTCAATCAAAGACTAAGTGCACACCTGGAGGCCAGTCCCACTCCCACTCAGAGTGGACTATGAGAGTCAGTAAAGAGAGGAAGGGAGGGACCCAGACAGAGGTAGTGGTATGGATTTTGTATGGATTTGTATTCATTAAGTATCCCCATTGGCTGTTGCCAAGGCAGCAGCTACTCTTCCTGGGGTCCAGCAAAATTAAGGCAGTTATACAATTTAAAAAACATCACAATACATTTACAGATTTCACAACACACTGTGTGCCTTCAGGCCCCTACTCCACCACTACCACATATCTACAATACAAAATCCATGTTATCGTGTGTGTGTATGCATGTGTCAGTGTCTATGTTTGTGTTGCTTCACAGTCCCTGCTGTTGCATAAGGTGCATTTTTATCTGTTTTTTAAATCTAATTCTACTGCTTGCATCAGTTACTTGATGTGGAATAGAGTTCCATGTAGTTGTGGCTCTATGTAGTACTGTCACCTCCCATAGTCTGTTCTGGACTTGGGGACTGTGAAGAGACCTCTGGTGGCATTTCTTGTAGGGTGTGCATGGGTGACTGAGCGGTGTGCCAGTAGTTCAAACAGACAGCTCGGTGCATTCAACATGTCAATACCTCTCACAAATACAAGTAGTGATGAAGTCAATCTCTCCTCCACTTTGAGCCGGGAGAGATTGCCATGCATATTATTCATGCTAGCTCTCTGTGTACATCCAAGGGCCAGCCGTGTTGCCCTGATCTGAGCCAATTGCAATTGTCCTTGTGGCACCTGACCACACGACTGAACAATAGTCCAGCGACACAACTAGGGCCTGTAGGACCTGCCTTGCTGATAGTGCTGTTGAGAAGGTTGAGCAGCGCTTTATTATAGACAGACTTCTCCCCATCTTAGCTACTGTTGAATCAATATGTTTTGACCATGACAGTTTACAATCCAGCGTTACTCCAAGCTGTTTAGTCACCTCAACTTGCTCAATTTCCACATTATTCATTACAAGATTTAGTTGAGGTTTAGGGCTTAGTGAATGATCATTTTGTTTTGGTTGAAATGCACCAGAATCCCAACACCACATCCATACTACCCACTCTAAGTAAATAAAAAGGGGGAGCAATCATTACTCCAACACCTCAACCCCTCTTCTCCTTCCTCGTCCTCGTCCTTCTCTATGTCCTGTCATTCGGTCCCTCCAAACACAGGCCATATGTGAGTTCAGTGCTGGCAATCAGTAGGCTGAGTTCATCAGGAAGAAATTAGCCAGCCGCTCGGCAGGGCTCTCTCCCATTGGCTAGTCACACGGCCCGCTCTGTTTGAGGGCACCCCAGACATTCCTGCGGATAATCTTTTCCATTCCTCCACTCAGCTCCGCGAGGACAGACCAAATCACTGCACAAGGCTTGCATTGTGAGGGCCTTTCAAAAAGCCCTGTTTTAAACCTCTCTCGCAGTCTCACTTCACACAACACATTGCCCAAAACCCTTTTTTCCTCTCAGCTTTTTTGGGGGGTCTCTTTCAAAATAAATAACAAAATGATTGCTTTTAAAATGATCTCTGGAAAAGAAAAAAGCCATGAATACTGTTTCTCACGGTCTCTTTCCAGTAAGGGTTTGTTTTTGAAAACTCAAAACAATGTGAAACCCCTGAAACCAGAGCGTGGCCACATCACTGTGCTGCCGGGAGTTCAGGAGATCGTCGCTGGAGTCGACTCCCCGGGCGAGGCCAACCGACCTTCCCAGAATCCTCTGCTGCGTCTTCACTCAGCACCCCGTGTCCTCCACAGCGGCTTGTCATTGTGGCCATGGCCCGGCAGGCCGAAGGACAAGATTGGAGGACAATCACACCGATGTGGGGACGGGCTAGGATGGGTGTGTGTGCTGGATGTGGTAATGAGAGATTTACAGCAACACATTCCATAATTAGATCCATGATTATGACTCCATGGGTATAACGGACCGACTCCAGCTAAGCTGTACATACTACTGATACTCTCTGTGACTAAGAACCACAATGCTGCTTTCACAGTTACCTCAACCTCTCTCTCTCTCTCTCTCTCTCTCTCTCTCTCTCTCTCTCTCTCTCTCTCTCTCTCTCTCTCTAAGAACACATTGCTACTCTGCTCTGAGCAGCTAGGCCAGGGAACACCACTGAACTTGCAAAATAGCAAAACACTTAAAAGACAAGAAAAACAACCTGACTGTCTCACACATTCCCGTCACGTCACTTGTCAGTAATGTTCTGTCAAATTATTTTACGAACTGAGAAAATGTTAGGTCTGCTGAGGCTGTATCTGCTTACAGTTTTAACAGTGGCCAAGTAGGCTACTGTGCCTATTTCATAATAACGTAGGCCTACCAGAGTGGTCTACCATCAAAAACAATGGAGAAAATGCATCCCATAACATATTAACATTGAAATAGCTGTCCTATCACTCAGCCTACAGTAGCAGTGTGGTATTCAATGTAGGCCTACATTCCATGAGACTTTTGAAAAAAACATGCAGGGCTTGACATTATCCACTTGTCTTTCTGACAAGGAGGTGAATGAAAATGTTGTGTTGTTTGATGCAAAAACCACTTTACAAAATAAAATGCATTATTATTCCCATACCATTATTACAGAGAAACAGACAAATTATGTTACCCTTTGCCTATTGGCTACTTAGCTTATTCAAGCCGGTCTCAAAATACAACACTGCCCCTTTAAGACACAAAAAAAGCTCTTAACCTGACTGGCTTTTCATAATGTCTAGAAATGTACAGGTGTTGTACTCTTGTAGGAAGCAATCACTCCCCTATTGCTGACTAAAGATTGTCTATAACTGGGCTAATAACTCTTTAACTAGCAAAGGATATGAACAAAATATGCACACGTGCCTACATTCAACTCTTGCTTTGATCTCAAAACAAGCACATCTACTCACGACCACTCATGCTGTAAACAGTCCAGTTAAAAGTAAACGGCACAGATCCATATATGGTAATGGTCTATTTGCATATAGGCCTACTGCAGCTCTGATTGGTTATGCCGCACCGGTCTGTGTCAAGCGTGTCAATGCAATACAATCCTTCTCTGATGCGTTCTACCTACAACAAAATCTCTTGCATAGTTTGTTTTGTTTCGTATGTTGCATTGAAAGTGGCTAATATTGACTTGATTCCATCACAACTGCCCCAGTAAAGGGAAACGTTGATAGCGTTAACTAACAGGGAAAACTCTAGAAAGTTGAGTGAAGTTCTATCTCACGCTTCTCTTCCTGTGATATTTCTTCTGCACAGCAGTCCTGGGAGAGCTGCCCGGCAGTGCGCAGTTTAGGAGGAACACCACTAAATCAACCCAGGCAAAGATAACTATTTAATGTGCTTGGTCATGGCTTGAAATAAGGAAAAAGTTCAAGTAGAAGTATTGACCTTTGACACAGTTCTATACAGTAACAGTAACCACTTATACAGTTGGTGTGCTAGAAAAATATCTAATTGCACAGGAAACGTGCCCACCATCACTGAGGGTTCTGACAGTCAAAAATGTACCCATCAATCACACCAGCCCTGCAACACACAACCATGAGGGAGAAAAAAAGAGACAGCGTAAAAACTGTCTCCACCTCACAGATCTTGCTGAGACGTGTCCATGAAAAAGTATGTGTGGGGGAGAGAGAGAGACAGAGAGGGTAGTGGGTTCTTGTTCTGCCTGTCTAAAGCTTTTCTACAGTCCTATTTGTCAATATTGTTATATTGTCAGACCCTTTGAATACAGACTGCCCCCTTCATTCACATGTTCTGTATTGACAGTTGCAGTTGTAAGCGTAAGGTGGTCTAGGTCAGGGGTTCCCAAACCTTTTCACTCAGGCCCCCCTTTCAGCACTTTCAAGCACTGTTCATGACAAACTATTCACACCCCTCTTGTAGGCGGAGAGAAAATGTTGCTATTTTAAAGCTAATTTCCTGCAATTCTACACATTTTGCTATGTCTTTATGTGTGTTTATGTGAGTTTTGAGTGACTCAAACAACGGTAGCGTAAATGGGCTAGTTGATTCTGGACATTTCTGACTAGTTATAAACAACTCTCTAAGGTATGCAATGACTAACATGACAAGAGGAACTGATGATGCACTACCTAATTTAGAATGTGCACCTTGTGCATCTACTATTACAACTTTTAAGAGTACGTTTTAAGTCGGACTGAGTTCCTTAAAAAAAAGTATATATATATTGTGGGGCGTGACCCCGTGGCCTGTGCGTCCCACAGTTTGGGAACAACTGGTCTAGGTCAATGACAACTGCACATTGGTCTGGTACTGGTACTCCCTGTTTATAGCTCCACATTGGTCTGGTACTGGTACTCCCTGTATATAGCTCCACATTGGTCTGGTACTGGTACTCCCTGTATATAGCTCCACATTGGTCTGGTACTGGTACTCCCCGTATATAGTATTTTATTTTTCTTGTCTTACTATTTTTTTTAACTCTGCATCATTGAGAAGTGCTCGTAAGCAAGCATTTCACGGTAAAGTCTACACCAGTTGTATTCGTCGCATGTGACAAATTCGATTTTCAAAACAACCTTTCAAAGTTGTGAAGCTAAAACAGCGCTTTGTCTGTGAAGTTCCATACATAACAAATTCACACTAATGTACCACTCTCCTGTAAATTCACACTAATGTACCACTCTCTTCTCCTGTAAATTCACACTAATGTACCACTCTCTTCTCCTGTAAATTCACACTAATGTACCACTCTCTTCTCCTGTAAATTCACACTAATGTACCACTCTCTTCTCCTGTAAATTCACACTAATGTACCACTCTCTTCTCCTGTAAATTCACACTAATGTACCACTCTCCTCTCCTGTAAATTCACACTAATGTACCACTCTATTCTCCTGTAAATTCACACTAATGTACCACTCTCCTCTCCTGTAAATTCACACTAATGTACCACTCTCCTCTCCTGTAAATTCACACTAATGTACCACTCTCTTCTCCTGTAAATTCACACTAATGTACCACTCTCCTCTCCTGTAAATTCACACTAATGTACCACTCTCTTCTCCTGTAAATTCACACTAATGTACCACTCTCTTCTCCTGTAAATTCACAATAATGTACCACTCTCTTCTCCTGTAAATTCACACTAATGTACCACTCTCCTATCCTGTAAATTCACACTAATGTACCACTCTCCTCTCCTGTAAATTCACACTAATGTACCACTCTATTCTCCTGTAAATTCACACTAATGTACCTGTCACGTCCAGGCCTGAGTTTTACAGGCTGGCGTGTTTAGTTTCATTTTTGGTGTAGGGTTTTTGAGTTCTAGGTTGTTTATTTCTATGTTGGGTTAATGGTTCCCAATTAGAGGCAGCTGAGTGTCGTTACCTCTAATTGGGAACCATATATATGTTTGTGGTTTTGCACTAGGGTTTTGTGGGTATTTGTTTGTTTGGGTTTGTAGCGTAAGTGTTTATTCTATGTTACGTTCCGTTGTTTTGATCTTCGTTTGTTTATTGTTTTCCCCCAGTAAATAAAGTATGTATACTGGATACCTCGCTGCGCCTTGGTTCGTCACTAAAGAAGATCGTGACAGAATAACCCACCATAAAAGGACCAAGCAGCGAAAGAGCCAGGATTTCTGGACATGGGAGGAAATCCTGGCTGGAGAGGGACCCTGGAAAAAGACTGCGGAGTGTCGTCGCCCCAGGGAGGAGATGGAAGCAGCGAGGGCAGATCGGAGCATGGAGAAAGAGAGATATGCTGGGACACGCCTGGCGAGGAAGCCTGAGAGGCAGCCCCCCATGTGTCCCCGTGTGGAGTGGCACACGGGGAGGTTGGCCGGTTCAGGGTGGACTCCTGAGCCAACTTCTCGTGCTTTATGGAGGGAGCGTCGCACTGGTAAGACACCGTGCTATGGTGTGATGCGCACGGTGTCTCCAGTGCGCGTTCATAGGCCGGTACGCGAAATTCCAGCTCCCCTCATCTGTCGGGCTAGGTTGAGCGTGCAGCCTGGAAGAGAGGTGCTCTCCGGTGCGCCTCTTCGGACAAGGATATCCTGCACCTGTTCTGCGTGCAGTGTTTCCGGTGCGTATCCACAGCCCGGTACGCGACATTCCAGCTCCCATCATCTGTGAGGCGAGGGTGAGTGAACAGCCGGGGAGTAGGGTGCCGGTTCTGCGCACCTGGCCCCCTGTACGCTTAGAGAGCCCAGTACGTCCAGTCCCTGTTCCACGCTCCAGGATCCCTGTACGTGTCGTGGATCCAGCATGTCCTGTCCCTGTTCCACGCTCCAGGATCCCTGTACGCGTCATGGACCCAGCACGTCTTGTCCCTGTTCCACGCTCCAGGATCCCTGTACGAGTCGTGGACCCAGCACGTCCTGTCCCTGTTCCACGCTCCAGGATCCCTGTGCGCGTCGTGGACCCAGCACGTCCTGTTCCTGTTCCACGCTCCAGGATCCCTGTGCGCGTCGTGGACCCAGCACGTCCTATTCCTGCTCCCCGCACCAGAGTCCCAGTGCGCATAGTGAGTCCAATACGGCCCGTTCCTGCTCCCCGCACCAGAGTTCCAGTGCACATCGTGAGTTCAACACGGCCCGTTCCTGCTCCTCGCACCAGAGTCCCAGTGCGCATCGTGAGTCCTACACGGCCCGTTCCTGCTCCCCGCACCAGAGTTCCTGTGCGCATCGCGAGTCCAGCACAGCCTGTTCCTGCTCCCCGCACCAGGTCCCCTGTGCGCATCGCGAGTCCAGCACAGCCTGCTCCTTCTCCCGCATCAGGTCCCCTATGCGCATCGTGTGTCCAGCACAGCCTGCTTCTGCTTCCTGCACCAGGTCCCCTGTGCGCTTCGTGAGTCCTGCACGAACTGTTCCGGCTTCTAGCCCAGGGCCTCCGGTGCGTGACCTCGGGCCGGCACCGGAGCCGCCACCTAAGACTAAAAGGCCCACCAAGACCCCCATGGACTTTTGGCGCGGTCGAACTGCGCCTTTGGGTACTGTCACGTCCAGGCCTGAGTTTTACAGGCTGGCGTGTTTAGTTTCGTTTTTGGTGTAGGGTTTTTGAGTTCTAGGTTGTTTATTTCTATGTTGGGTTAATGGTTCCCAATTAGAGGCAGCTGAGTGTCGTTACCTCTAATTGGGAACCATATATATGTTTGTGGTTTTGCACTAGGGTTTTGTGGGTATTTGTTTGTTTGGGTTTGTAGCGTAAGTGTTTATTCTATGTTACGTTCCGTTGTTTCGATCTTCGTTTGTTTATTGTTTTCCCCCAGTTACGTTACATAAATAAAGTATGTATACTGGATACCTCGCTGCGCCTTGGTCCGTCACTAAAGAAGATCGTGACAGTACCATTCTCCTCTCCTGTAAATTCACACTAATGTACCACTCTCTTCTCCTGTAAATTCACACTAATGTACCACTCTCCTCTCCTGTAAATTCACACTTATGTACCACTCTCCTCTCCTGTAAATTCACACTAATGTACCACTCTCTTCTCCTGTAAATTCACACTAATGTACCACTCTCTTCTCCTGTAAATTCACCCTAATGTACCACTCTCTTCTCCTGTAAATTCACACTAATGTACCACTCTCTTCTCCTGTAAATTCACACTAATGTACCACTCTCTTCTCCTGTAAATTCACACTAATGTACCACTCTCTTCTCCTGTAAATTCACACTAATCTACCACTCTATTCTCCTGTAAATTCACACTAATCTACCACTCTCTTCTCCTGTAAATTCACACTAATGTACCACTCTCCTCTCCTGTAAATTCACACTAATGTACCACTCTCCTCTCCTGTAAATTCATCCAAGATGCCACTGTTTGGGTGTTGTCGCCTTTGTCCGAGGCATGTTCCCCTCATATGACATGGGTGTTAAGTTACAACAAGCCACTCAGTCACAAGTCTTCCCCTCCCAGCCAATGAAGCCACCAGCAGGGCATGCACACATACAGCAACAGCACAGCACCTCAACCCAAGCAACCCCCACATACCAGAGGGTCAGGTTCAGAATGCACTGCTATGCTGACCTCACCTGACCCGGCTGCCCTAGCAGGGAAAACAGAGGTGATGAGAGCAGAGGCCTGTCTTATAGCACCACTGTTAACATGCCCATCACCGGGCCTCCACGTGCAAAGAATACATGAATCATCAGGCTGACTGACTGACTGACTGAACCCTGCCTGGAAAGAAGATTTCTGGCTCTGACAGCTCTACACCCCAGGGTATGTGTGTGCATGTAGCTATGGAACGGAACAAGAAACATCTTGCATTGTGGATATACTGCTTTGGCATGGCATGTTCAGACATTCAAATTTGCTAGACTAAATGCTCTTACTACCAGGAATTTGATATGTTCATCTCACCAAATAAAACAATTTATACAGTATGCCAAATGTACTGTACAATACTGCACTGTAGAATATACTGTAACTGTATACTATTTCTATCCATTGGCAAATCTTAGCTCATACTTATTTCATACAGGTGTCTTCCCAGGTGCTGAGTCTGCCATGACGGGGGAAGATGGCGAGGGGATGTGGAGATGGCGTTGAGTGTTACCTGTAGATATCCGGCGCTGGTGGAGGTGACACATGCCGGTGAAACAGGAGCAGGCCTCGCCTGAGCGTCCTCGCTGAGGGGGCGGCGGGGCCAGCGAGCACTGGGGCTTCAGGAACCCTGCAGAGGGAGGGAGGGAGGGAGTCTGTTAGAACAGCCAGACAGGATGATGACGATACATTGTTTTGACATTAACAGAGAGAAAGCTGAGATGAGGGTTGCTGGTACTGAACATGGTGAAGGGTGCTGCCTGGATAGGCCTGTCGATACAGATTACAAGTTGCCCTTTATGGTAACAGAGAGGGGATGAGGGAAAATGTTAATGATCTCTGCTGTACCTGTCATCTCTGACCGACCTCCCTCCCACCAGCAGGTTACACATCCATCTCCCCTGCCACATGGAGACCCAGCCAACCTCTCACATTTAGAGCACTGTGTTTCTGTGACCCTCTAACCCAGAAGATGAGGCTAGCTCAGAGCTCCATGCCAGCTTCATGACCATGCCCAGGGCCAGGTGACCATGAGCGGCAACAGCCCGCGGGAGGCTGGGTAGGAGGCTAGGCAGGGGTGGAGAGGCATGGAGCTGGGGCTAGGAACTCTGTGTGGGCAAAATGCGAAATGGCAGGGATGCCTGGAGGGCCTGGGGGGGGGCATCTTGCTGTCTGTCTCCGAGGTCACCAGGGTCAGACTCAATAGGGAAGTCATTATCTCGCACAATGGGTGACTGAATGTTCTGCACCCCCGCTAGTCCGACCATTCCCATTTCATTCCACACCATCCTGTATATATCTACACATGACATGATGAGTTGCACAGAAAAAGAAGAGGTAGGCGAGACAGAAAACCCCGTAGAGATAGTGTATTGACAACAGTGTCAAAACAACCAATATAAAATGAAAGCCCCATCACAGTCAGTACATCAACAAGAGCTCAGTTTCTGACCTTTGAAATCCACTTTGACCCAGTGAGTGGAATCAGAAAATGCATGTATTTCTGTGACTGACATGGCAGGCTTGACAGCCTCTAGAGAAAAAAGTCAGCTAGTGGAGGATTTACCAAGCCTTTATCAACTGGAAGGAGTTCATGAGAATCTCATTGGCATCATCAGATCTCCTCAAATCCTTACTTTATTATTTTCTTCATGAGGACCTTTAGATTTCCAGCAGACATTAAGAGTGTTGGTCAGAGAAGCCCCCCCTGTTCTGTTCTGCTCTGTTCTGTTCTGCTCTGTTCCGAGCCCAATATAGCTCCTTTATTTGGTCCATGAAAAACATGTCACTCCAGATGAACTCATCCAATGACATTTAAAACAGGCACAGTGATATTGAATTAGTTCCCCATGATAAGCCATCTGGGATGTTGACACTTTGGTCAGGAGTGTGTGTGTAGTGTGTGTGAGTGTGCTTGCATGTGTATGGGTTGCTGCGTGCATGTGTGTGTGTGTGTGTGTGTGTGTGTGTGTGTGTGTGTGTGTGTGTGTGTGTGTGTGTGTGTGTGTGCACGTGGAGCACCAAGCCCAGACCTGTATGAACAAACGCAGACAAGCTGAGATCATCTTCAACAGGCTCAAAGAGGTCAACCGATTAATCGGCATGGCCGATTCATAACATTTGGTAATCTGCCTTTTTGGACGCCGATTATGGCCGATTACATTGCCAAGGTAAGTTGCTAGCTAGCATTAAACTTATCTTATAAAAAACAATCAATCTTCACATAATCACTAGTTAACTACACATGGTTGATGATATTACTAGGTTGTTTTGCGTTGCATATAATCAATGTGGTGCCTGTTAATTTATCATCGAATCACAGCCTGCTTCAACAAAAGCGCATTCACGAAAAAAGCACAATCGTTGCAATGATGTACCTAACCATAAACATCAATGCCTTTCTTAAAATCAATACACAAGTATATTTTTTTAAGCCTGCATATGTAGTTAATAGAAATTCATGTTAGCAGACAAATTAACTAGGGAAATTGTGTCACTTCTCTTGCGTTTAGTGCAAGCAGAGTCAGGGTATATGCAGCAGTTTGGGCCGCCTGGCTCGTTGCGAACTGTATGAAGACCATTTCTTCCTAACAGAGACCGTAATTAATTTGCCAGAATTTTACATAATAATGACATAACATTGAAGGTTCCGTATTTCACCGATAGAATAAACGTTTTGTTTTTGAAATTAGAGTTTCCGGATTTAACCATATTAATGACCAAAGGCTCGTATTTCTGTGTGTTTATTAAATTATAATTAAGTCTATGATTTGATATTTGATAGAGCAGTCTGACTGAGCGGTGGTAGGCAGCAGCAGGCTCGTAAGCATTCATTCAAACAGCAGCTCTTAGCAATGCTGGGATGCACAGCGCTGTTTATGACTTCAAGCCTATCAATTCCCGAGATTAGGCTGGCAGTACTATAGTGCCTATAAGAACATCCAATAGTCAAAGGTATATGAAATACAAATGGTATAGAGAGAAATAGTCCTATAATTCCTATAATAACTACAACCTAAAGCTTCTTAACTGGGAATATTGAAGACTCCTGTTGAAAGGAACCACCAGCTTTCATGTTCTCATGTTCTGAGCAAGGAACTTAAACGTTAGCTTTTTTACATGGCACATATTGCACTTTTATGTATTATATTAAGTTAAAATAAGTTTTCATTGTTCATTCAGTATAGTTGTAATTGTCAATTATTACAAATATATATATAAAAATCGTCCGATTAATCGGTATCTTTTTTTGGTCCTCCAATAATCGGTATCAGCGTTGAAAAATAATAATCGGTCGATCTCTAGTCTCAATTAAATAAAACAGACATGAAGACTGCTCACTTTGAAGCAGTAACATTATTGAAGAATAAACATGTTTGAAAGGAGAAGAAGTTGATATGTCACCCTGTTTGTCTGATACTTCACTGTTGTCACATTAAAAAGGTATCAGCGAGAAGTATAACTACCTTTTTCGCCCACATTCAAATGTAGTTGGGGACACATAATCTGTATAAATATATACATTTGAACGCTCAGTAAAATAGTTCTGCAAGTAAACTAAGACCACACCTAGATGGTCCAGGCCCAAATCACCAGTAAAACATGTGATTTGATGACGGCCTGGTCCATCAAATCTACCCCACCACATTTTCCCTGTCTCCTCAGAGCACAGCAGCAGCAAAATCCTGGTTGGAGAATGACACATGCCATAGGGCTCCGAGCCATGTCACTGAACATTACCAAGTTAACATATGAGCTAAGGCTCCCAGTCAAGTTCGACTTTTCCAAAATCAGGTGTAAACCAAGTAGACGGGCCAAAAAAAACACTCCGCTAACCGTCCACTGGAATAATCTTCTCACGGGACACAGTAAAGCTACAGTATGTGATTCAAATGCTGGGAGTGTTACCTAAAGCTGGAACCATGGGAGACAGAGGACTGGAGTGTGAAGAGAATCAGATAATAAGTGAGGGGGGAAATTGTTCCTTTCATTTAGCAAATTAGATGTTCCTCTGATAGAAACAGAACACAAATTAATTCAGTGTCATTTTCACCATTAGGTCAAAAGTAGAGGCGACAAGACCCTACCTAATCAACTCTTGCATGTTAAACATTGACATGATATGTGACCCTGCACATTTCTTTCATTGTTTTTGAGAAACCGCATAGAGCTGATACAGTGAGGGAAAAAAGTATTTGATCCCCTGCTGATTTTGTACGTTTGCCCACTGACAAAGAAATGATCAGTCTATCATTTTAATGGTAGGTGTATTTGAACAGTGAGAGACAGAATAACAACAAAAAAATCCAGAAAAACGCATGTGAAAAATGTTAGAAATTGATTTGCATTTTAATGAGGGAAATAAGTATTTGACCCCTCTGCAAAACATGACTTAGTACTTGGTGGCAAAACCCTTGTTGGCAATCACAGAGGTCAGACGTTTCTTGTAGTTGGCCACCAGGTTTGCACACATCTCAGGAGGGATTTTGTCCCACTCCTCTTTGCAGATCTTCTCCAAGTCATTAAGGTTTCGAGGCTGACGTTTGGCACCTCGAACCTTCAGCTCCTTCCACAGATTTTCTATGGGATTAAGGTCTGGAGACTGGCTAGGCAACTCCAGGACCTTAATGTGCTTCTTCTTGAGCCACTCCTTTGTTGCCTTGGCCGTGTGTTTTGGGTAATTGTCATGCTGGAATACCCATCCACGACCCATTTTCAATGCCCTGGCTGAGGGAATCAAATCAAATCAAAATCAAATCAAATTTATTTATAAAGCCCTTCTTACATCAGCTGATGTCACAGAGTGCTGTACAGAAACCCAGCCTAAAACCCCAAACAGCAAGCAATGCAGGTGTAAAAGCAGGAGGAGGTTCTCACCCAAGATTTGACGGTACATGGCCCCGTCCATCATCCCTTTGATGCGGTGAAGTTGTCCTGTCCCCTTAGCAGAAAAACACCCCCAAAGCATAATGTTTCCACCTCCATGTTTGACGGTGGGGATGGTGTTCTTGGGGTCATAGGCAGCATTCCTCCTCCTCCAAACACGACGAGTTGAGTTGATGCCAAAGAGCTCCATTTTGGTCTCATCTGACCACAACATTTTCACCCAGTTGTCCTCTGAATAATTCAGATGTTCATTGGTAAACTTCAGACGGGCATGTATATGTGCTTTCTTGAGCAGGGGGACCTTGCGGGCGCTGCAGGATTTCAGTCCTTCACGGCGTAGTGTGTTATCAATTGTTTTCTTGGTGACTATGGTCCCAGCTGCCTTGAGATCATTGACAAGATCCTGATTCCTCACCGTTCTCATGATCATTGCAACTCCACGAGGTGAGATCTTGCATGGAGCCCCAGGCCGAGGGAGATTGACAGTTCTTTTGTGTTTCTTCCATTTGTGAATAATCGCACCAACTGTTGTCACCTTCTCACCAAGCTGCTTGGCGATGATCTTGTAGCCCATTCCAGCCTTGTGTAGGTCTACAATCTTGTCCCTGACATCTTTGGAGAGCTCTTTGGTCTTGGCCATGGTGGAGTTTGGAATCTGATTGATTGATTGCTTCTGTGGACAGGTGTCTTTTATAAAGGTAACAAGCTGAGATTAGGAGCACTCCCTTTAAGAGTGTGCTCCTAATCTCAGCTTGTTACCTGTATAAAAGACACCTGGGAGCCAGAAATCTTTCTGATTGAGAGGGGGGTCAAATACTTATTTCCCTCATTAAAATGCAAATCAATTTATAACATTTTTCACGTGTTTTTCTGGATTTTTTTGTTGTTATTCTGTCTCTCACTGTTCAAATAAACCTACCATTAAAATTATAGACTGATCATTTCTTTGTCAGTGGGCAAACGTACAAAATCAGCAGGGGATCAAATACTTTTTTCCCTCACTGTATTAATATGCCATTTCAGATGTTCAGGGAGTGTCACATCGACAAGATATATTTATTTTTCTTGATGAATAAAAAAAAACATTTGGGCGTTGTTTTTCCTGCTATCCACCCTTCTGGATTGGTTTTAATAAAATGCTTCATTTCTCCTCCTCTTGAAGCAGAAGGAGTGAATGATGAAAGTGTAGCAGTAGAAGAGAGGCCTGTGCGTACAGGTCCTCCTGTCGAGAGCTCTAACGCTAGTGATCTGTCATCTAGTGATCTGTCATTAAGGGCATCTATCATATTACTGCTCCTCCGTGTCTTCTTGGCTTGATTACAGGAATGTTTCACTTTTTTCTTTGATTTCCAACTGGAGTGAGGGATGATAACAGGAGGAGAGAGAAGGAGAAGGATCTCGTTGGGTTTATTAACTGTGCGAGGATCCAATCTTTAGGGGACAAGCTCAAACATCCCACACCAACAGTCAATCAGCATTATCATTAATGGCGGTCAGGGATAGGAACAGTGTAAACACACTGGGGGTTTTCTCATTAAACACTGAGTGCTATAATTAAAAGACAGCCTTTACAACACGGTGCTAATGAAAGCCAGCCTTTAGATACGACTACACTAATGAAAAAGAGCCATGATGATAGAGCACTTAATGGGACAAAGGCATAATGACAATGTGCTAATGAAACAAAGGTATGGAGATTTGCATTCGTAATAAAGGGTAGGATGCAAATAAAACGTTTTGTTCTCGCAACAGTCTCATAGAAACGCCAAACACTAAGGAAACACTTGGAAACTGTGGGTTAGCAACGCATATCCATCTCTATGTGTAATGTGCACTGGTTGCCTACTGGAGAATTACAGTAAAATCATTTAGGCTATTTATGAGACTTTATTGCTCCTCTATTGTTCCTCAAGCAAGGGAGGATGCCGATGACATCACAGATTCCCATCAGACCAACTCAATGACTGACGTACACCTTTAAGTTTGCAGTTGTGTCTAAAAAACACTATTTAGTATTTGTACTGTATTTGTGGGATATCGCTTTTCAACAGTCAAAGTAAAAATAATCACTGGGGTGGGGTTGGTGGACCGCAGTCCTCGTTTAGTCCTCTTAAAGAATGGCCACTGTCCTTGTTTGGCGTTACCAGGGCAATCAAGCCCAAGGTCAAAGTTCGTCGGGCCCTTCATGGATCAGGGACGTAATGAAAGCCTTTCCCACACAGAGAGGAGCGCAGCTCTCCAAGCTCTCGAGGATAGGGCCTTGGTGGTGCACACAGGGAAGGACCTAGCAGCAAGGGTATCAATCGGAAGGGCAACCATCGTAAACGCCATTCCCCTTCAACCATCCTCAGACGGATGGGCGGACTCCTCTCCGAAATTAAAGAGCCTCCTCCACTCCTCCGCCACATCCCTCCATTCTTTCCCTTCCTGCAGCAGAGAGACTAATGCATTGGAGTGCGTGGGTGATGAGTGTTTTACCCATGTGCCCTTGAGATAGGCTATTGTGTTGTCTTATTCTCTAGTTCTTATTCATTAATGACATATGGTTGCGCATAAGTATAAGTGTGGACTTCAAGAGTTTTACCAAGTAAAACGAATGTAAAACACTTCAAAAAAGGTCTTGAAAGTAATATCTTATGTTCGCTACATTAGGAACTATAATTGAAAGACCCTATCCTTGCCCGACTTCAGTAGAGCACGTTGGAGTGTGGCACGCTGTGCTGTTCTGTGATTAGAGCAGAGCGGAGGTTCATCACTGTTACACTCCATGAACCTCAGGTGTTTGCTTTTCACTTAGAGGAAAAATCCAAGGCAGCCGGCTCTCATTATGCAAAATTACTGCTCTGACAGTTACTCTGCTGCACTGCATAACACTCTCTACCTTTACTGGACCTTCATCAAAGCACATCAGCTATCAAATAGCACACACTGTAAAGAGCACAAGAGCCCAAAGACACACAGACAGACTGACAGACAGACAGAGCCCGTCAGCTCTCACTCTCCTGTCTCTGGATATCAAATGCTCATCACTACCCTGTACGCGATTTCCCAAAAGCATCTTAAGTTGATCGTTAGAAGATTCGTAGCAGCATCGTTAAATCTCCGAGCTGTTTCCCAAACCCATCGTTATTAACGTTGCACTTGAAAACGCCTGCTTGAAATGCCTGCCACAGGCCACTCGTAGAACAGCTAAGTGCGTCGTTAGATGCTTTTTTGCTCTCTCACGTCACTTTATACAAAGAAGATCTCTCTGCTAAACATAGAATCACATAGTTTATCCGTCTCTTTTTGACCGCCAATAACTTCAGAACAAGGTTGACTACAAATACAAAGTTACCAATGCCTTTGCAATTGATACAAACAATCGTAGTGTAAAAGTATTCTTCAAATGAAAACAGAGATGACTACATTAAAATATAAATACAAGGCCTACTTCATGTTCAGTAAATTGAGGCTTCTGTCTAAGTTAAGATTTGAACTGAGAAAGTTGATGCCTTTCATTCGATCCTATCAGCATGGACAAATGCTCAAACGATGCACTTAGCGACTTCTCTTTGCGTGGTGTTTTGGGGAAAACGTTACATCTTCGGCTGTGGCAGGAAAGATGCAGTGTTAAAACACTCGTAAGCCATAGTTCCATCGCTATCGGGAAACCGGGCCCTGGTCCTTTCTAAGGGAGAGCGTCTCTCTCGCCTTCAGAGGCTGATCATCAGCATGGAAAGCATCCAACCTTTTCCCCGACGACATATCTGCTCCATCAGCAAACTGTCTTTTCACTCTGCAGCTTATCTTCCTTTGAAGAAAGCCACACCAAACATGCTTTTCAACTCCTCTTTATCTCAATAAAAACAAGGGCTGTGCAGATCTATCATGACAATGAAGTAGACGTGTGAAGGAGACGAGGAAGTGCGCACGAAGCTCATTAGAAAGGCGATTCTTTTGGTGTTCTAGGCACAATGCCTGTGAGAAAAGATCATCCTTGCAGTTGTCTTTTATGTGGCTCTCTGTCTCCCACCTCTCCCTCCTCACACAAGAGGACCCCCCACAGGTGTGGAAACACTAGCCTGCTCTGAAATTCCACCCCAAGCTGGACCCACCACTGAGACTACTGGGGTCCCTAACCAGCCAATCACAGCAGAGGACAGGTCACACGGAGTAGGTCAAGAGAGCTGGGTCCCAGTCGGCTAGGTCACCCCACGGGGTGCCTCCTGGGGTATAGAGTTTCAAGTGAATTATAAGGCCCAGTAGGACCATAACAGTTTCATACAGCATTCCATGTCAAACCAAGTCATCATGGATGCACCCACAAAACTAAACCAACTTAGTTAAGATCTACCTAACTAGGTCAATCTAAAGTGTTCCTAACTGGGCTTGTCCTGGAGTAGCTTGGGAATGATCTGGCGCCACCAGTTGCAATGCCTTGAATTAACCGGACTAGACTGACTTCTATGGTTAACAAGAGTCACCTGAGGGCTTTGGCCACCCTGGCCTGAAAGCTGGGCCAGGCTGGCCAGGCCAGCCAGCCGGACTTATGAAGAAACAGATGCCTACGAAGACCTTGGCTGGAAGACATAATGCTAACCTAACCCAACACAAAACAACTGAACTATTCTTAGGTTTTTAAGTGTGGGTAGAAAGAACATAAACTTAAATACAGAAATTGTGAAACAAACACATTTTTAGACTCCGTCTCCGAAGAGTCAAAACACCAAGAGCTGCAGAGGCCTGTGGAATTGGCCATAAAATGTTAACTGGACAGTTTTATTGAATGACTTATTAAGCAACTGTGTTTTGCAAGACCTTAACTCAGAGGCTTTGAAAGGAACAAGAGCACCTTTCTGTAACGGCTCTTTTAGGTGAATGCCGTTCCTTTCTCTCTCTCAAATTGAGTCTGTACTTTCACACCGATGCAGGGTAATGAAAGTGGCAGTTGCACTGGTGTGGCATTTGAAACCACAAGGAAACTGTAGTGAGGAGTTGACAATGATGACCTTTCCTGCATAGGTGATTTTAAATTAGGAATGCAGCATGGCTATCTACACAAGAGAAAAATGTATCTTGAAAAATAATTTGGCAAAATGCCTAAACAACTTTGCTTAGAGACTGAAAAGCAGGCATTCTGTTTCCTGGTTTATTGCTCAGGAAATGTCTAGGGAACCTTGAAATACAAACTTATGCTATAGAATGCTCAATAGTAAAATATCAATTGCACGGTTACTATTAAAATACTACATGTGTTGTATATAAGAAAGTATACAGTAATACAATAAATATAATATTATTGTCAAAAGTGAAAAGCGGACAACAACTCTCTGATCCCGGTCTCAGCAGAACTGTCACTCTACAACATAAACAAGTGAAGCTGCACAACGGCTTGGTTTGTGTGCCCTTCAGTTGAACATCTGTAAACATTCATGAAACACTGATGCTGTTCCACTGCGATTGTTGACATTGGGGCCTGGTATGACTGAGGGAAATCTAAGTGTGTAGCTAATGTTGATTAACAGCTGGATGTTCTGTCTATAGACAGGCAGATTGTCACAGCACTGAGCAGTACATTACACAGTGCTGTATGAGCTAAGTCTACACGATGCTAATGCGATCGTTTCTGATGATAATTCAAGGCTATATGTCTCACTCATTGTGAAGCGATGAACCCAAAAGAGGAACAGAAGGGCCGCGGGGTGGAGGGAGAGGGGGGAAGAAGAGAGAGACTTTGGTAACGAGGTTAGAGAAGAGACGAGGAGAAGGGATGGGGGTTTGGGGGGGTTCAAAGCCTGCTGGTGCGCGTCAGACCTTCCTCCGGGGAAATGGGGGAACAGGGGCATTCAGACGACGAGCTCTTTGGGCAAACGGCATAATCAAATTTGGATAGAAGAGTTGTAAAGGGAAAAAAAGGCTCCTTTGACAGGAGCGGAGACAAGCAAGCATTTAAAATCCAATATCCCTCTCTGGATCTTTACAGTAACTATTCACATGACAGAATGTCTCCCCATGCCAACAGCTCTTGGCAAAGCACACACTGGCCCATTCTACCCAATCAAACAACACCGCCTGCCAGTCCGCCACATAGAAATACAGTTTGATGTGCTCTGAATAAAAATACATGTTGTAAATTCAGCCAATATAGGAAAGATGCTTCCCACAGAGTACATTGTTTCTGTTTATGTGGTTTCATACATTTTTAGCTAGTGAGTGGATACGTTAACATTTCATAGGCAGGATTGAGGCGCAGGTTAACAACAGAGAACTAAAAAAGTAATGAACAGAAGACTGGGCAGAAGTAGAGGTTATGAAGAGGTACTTTAAGGCATTAAGAACAGAGCAGTGTAGCTGAGCGACCTGTGGCCCACTGCCTGTCTGTGTCCTAGAACAGTGGATTCCAACCCCCCCCGCTCGCGTGCACGCACCCCATTTATTTCTATGGGCACAAGCACTGTTCATGACACAAACTGTTCACATCCCACACAAAAATTACAATATCTATGGGCTAAAAAATCTAAATAAAAAACGTTAGCTGACGTGGGCTAGTTGATCTGGACATTTCTGACTAGTTATAAACAACTCTCTAAGGTATGCAATGACTAACATGACAAGAGGAACTGATGATGCACTACCTAATTTAGAATGTGCACCTTGTGCATTCTACTATTACAACTTTCACGAGTAAGTTTAAAGCCCCCCCGTCCAGTTTGGGAACCACTGCCCTAGAGGAAGGACCCAGATCACGCTTCCTGTTAGCCTCTTAAAGTGAATCCACATGCCTCCACTCACTAGCCTACCTCCCCTCTCCTCGCTGTGTTCTGTAAAGGAGCTAGAAGTTTCCCATTAACCCCCTCACACCACCTTGCCCTGCAAATACATTTACATAATAAAGCGATTAAACACACACACAGATAAACACACATGCATGCACGCACACACACATAAAGATAAACACACACTCATGCACGCATGTACGGACACATGCAGGCGCACGCAAACACACACACACACACACACACACACACACACACACACAGGGACACCCTGTTCTGCCCAGTGGTGGAAAAAGTACACAAATGTCATACTTGAGTAAAAGTAAAGATACCTTCATAGAAAATGACTGAAGCAAATCAGATGGCACCATTTGCTTTTTTTATGGATAGCCAGGGGCACACTCCAACACTCAGACATCATTTACAAAGCAAGCGTTTGTGTTTAGTGAGTCCGCAAGATCAGAGGCAGTAGGGATGACAAGGTATATTCTCTTGATAAGTGTGAATTTGACAATTTCCCTGTCTTGCTTAGCATTTAAAATGGAATTAGTACTTTTGGGTGTCAGGGAAAATGTATTGAGTAAAAAGTACATTATTTTCTTTAGGAATGTAGTCAAGTAAAAGTAAAAGTTGTCCAAAATATAAATAGTCAAGTAAAGTACAGATACCCTGAAAAACTACTTAAGTAGTACTTTAAAGTATTTTTACTTAAGTACTTTACACCACTGGTTCTGCCCCTCCCCCTTCTGAACAATGTGTTTTTCAGAAAAGAGGGGACTATGCATGACGTGAAGACTTATTGACATTACCATCTCTTCATTCTGCTGTTGTGCTCTTGGAGCCTTCGGCGCTCGGCACATTTGCACGTCTCATTTGTGCAGCAATGTACAACACATGCATAAATAGGCCTACACCTCATTCCCCCTGTACCACAAATCCTGTATACTTTCCCTCATTTTAGTCTTACTTGTGTTAAAATGGTTTGACGGTATAAATGGTGAAAGATGCTGCAATTCTGTGGGAAACTGTACAGTTGGGCTTGTTGTGTAAATCAAATTAATATAAAGTGCTGTGGTTTTACATTGCAAAAACTGAAACAAAAACATCTGGGGCAGAGAACATCTACAGCTAGTTCTCTGTTTCAGGACACCAAAGGAAGCAATAAAGTAAAAAAACGAAATAACATGGTGATTTTTCTCTGTAGGACACGGATACTAATGAGCCACTTGAGCTTGATTAATCCACTGCACAGTAATAACCCTCTACACCATTAAATGCAGTGCATGGATTGGGGTATTAAATATATTCTTTCCATTGGTTGGACCTTACCGCACGTATTGCAGCCTTTATGGGGTAGAACCCACACCAATATGAGCGTTCACATCCAACAACCCTCAAGGGCTTCGAGTTCCAACTTAAAGCTTTGCAACCCCCATGCTTCACGTCAATCAGTGGCCCGCAGAGCCAGACAGAACCAGACCAGAGCCAGACTGGGATGTCTTGGACAGGAAGACAGCAGTTACAGACAAACCGTAAAGTGGACATTCGGTATGAGCTGCTTGGCAAAGCCAAGTCACAGACACAACAGAGCACTCTATTCATTCTATTCTTTCTCTCTTTCCAAACTCACGGCTTGAGGAAGCCTTCAGATTTCTATGTTTCCAGTTGCATCTAAATGGCTCTATTGATGTGTGTAAGGATGAGTGATTATGATGAGCGTTGTGGCCGTCCAGATACAATACGTTGCCTGACTGATGTGGGAGAACAGCCATACTACGGTGGGTTTAATTCCTATGTTCATAGCCAGACACCACAGTATAAATCAAATCAACGTTTATTGGTAGCGTACTGTTACGTCTACCCCCGCTCCACCGCTCCGGCGCTCGACGTTGCCAGTTTACTAACCACCGGTCCTGGCAACCCATCATTACGCACACCTGGACCTTATCAATACACTGATTACTCCCCCTCATTTTAGCCCTGTTGTCATCAGTCCTTAGGTGTTATTGGTTTTCTATCACGTTCACTACGCTTCCCATGTTTGATCTTTTGTGTCTGTTCAGCATTAAACTCACCTTCTGCACCTGCTTTCTGACTCTCTTACACGTACACAGATTTTCAGATGCTATCGCAGGTGCAGCAAAATACTTGTTTCTAGCTCCAGCAGTGCAGTAATACCTAACAATTAATATACCCCACACATAATCCAGAAAATATAGTTACTTAGGATAAGCCATGACTAGAATACAGTATATACATATGAAGTGTGTAAAACAGTACGTACACATTATTAAAGTGACCAGTTTTCAATGACTCTATGTCCATAGGGCAGCAGTCTCTAAGGTGCAGGGTAGAGTACCTAGCGGTAGCTGTCTAGTAACAGTGACTTAGGTTCAGGGCAGGGTACTGGGCGGATGTCGGCTAATGGTGACTGTTTAACAGTCTGATGGCCTGGAGATAGAAGCTGTTTCTCAGTCTTTCTGTCCCAGCTTTGATGCACCTGTACTGTCTCTACCTTATAGATGGTAGCGGGGTGAACGGTCCGTGGTTCGGGTGGCTGAGGTCTTTGATGATCTTCTTGGCCTTCCTGTGACACAGAGTGCAGTAGATGTTCTGGAGGGAAGCCAGTGTGCCCCCGGTGATGCATTGGGCAGACTACACCACCCCCTGTAGAGCCCTGTGGTTGCGGACGGTGCAATTGTCATACTGGGCGGTGATACAGCCCGACAGTGATTGTCTGGAGTCCTGCCACATACAGTACGTCTTGTATCTGAGCCATTGAATTGTGACTCTACCTTGTCCCTGTGCTGTCATTTTGCCTCCTTGATTGCCTTATGGAGGTTGTAGCTGGTCTGTTTTTACACATCCATGCACCCAGTCACCTTGCCATGGTTAAATGCGGTTGATTTGCACTTTCAGTTTTGAATGCTGCCATCTATCCACAGTGTTTGGTTTGGATAAGTTCTAATCATCACAGTGGGAACAAAATCCTCTGTGCTCTTTCTGATAAAGGGAGAATAGTAATGATTCCTCTTCCCGATAAAGGGAGAATAGTAATGATTCCTCTTCCCGATAAAGGGAGAGTAGTAATGATTCCTCTTCCCGATAAAGGGAGAATAGTAATGATTCCTCTTCCCGATAAAGGGAGAGTAGTAATGATTCCTCTTCCCGATAAAGGGAGAGTAGTACTGATTCCTCTTCCCGATAAAGGGAGAATAGTAATGATTCCTCTTCCCGATAAAGGGAGAGTAGTAATGATTCCTCTTCCTGATAAAGGGAGAATAGTAATGATTCCTCTTCCCGATAAAGGGAGAATAGTAATGATTCCTCTTCCCGATAAAGGGAGAGTAGTAATGAATTAATGGTGAGGTATTCCAGATCAGAAGAACAAAAGGACTTGAGTTCATGTATGTTACCATTATCACACCATGAGTTGTTAATCATGACACAAACTTTCTTTTTCCAGGAGAGTTCTTTCTGCCTATCCACGCGATGAACGGAGACCTCCTCTGGCTGAATGGATGGGGACAATATATTAGGAGAAAACCATGATTCCGTAAAACAGAGTATAGATGGAGAGAATTAATCAGAAAACTGAGATTGAGTCTGTGACTGAAACTGACGTATCCATACCTCTGTAAAGACCAGTCTGTTGACTTCAGGGCCTTGTTTCTTTGTGTCAACATTGGTCTGTCTTAAATCCTTACTATTATAGTCTTTGTTTGGTCGAGACTTTGACCCGGCAGCTTCCTATATCCCACTGAGAACACTTGAAATGTTAAGCGCTTAGCTGTCTGGGGGAAGGAAAGTCAGTGAGCTCATGGATGATTTCCAGTTCTGGGAGACTTTATAGTTTCCTACTCAGTTTTCATCTGTTCCACTACGTTTTCATCTGTTCCCTCCTCATCTACTGGTCAATGGGTCATAACTGGCTAGATCATGCATAGCCTCAACTGACATGAAAGGGACATTATATTTCCTGATTTCTCCTGATACTGTGAGTATTGAGGGGAGAGGAGAAGAGGAGAGGATATTTCTGTTTGAACTGTATCCCACCACCTAGTATGCAGTAGGATTAGGAGGTGTTACAGAGTCTCCCAGGTCTTTCCCCTTCCATCCCTTCCCCTGGACCCCTGCCTGATCCCGGAGCGCTTTTCAGGAATGGCTACATGCCACGCATTCCAAGGGGCTGACAGGACCTCTCCCTTGAGACTGTGCCAAAGAGGCCTGGTTCTCTCAGGGACACACCCAGCAGAGGGAATGTGTGTGTTTTTTTTATTTTTTTATTTCACCTTTATTTAACCAGGTAGGCAAGTTGAGAACAAGTTCTCATTTACAACCTGCGACCTGGCCAAGATAAAGCAAAGCAGTTTGACACATACAACAACACAGAGTTACACATGGAGTAAAACAAACATACAGTCAATAATACAGTCGGAAAAAGACGAATCTATACACAAAGAGTGCAAATGATGTAGGATAAGGAAGGTAAGACAATAAATAGGCCATGGTGGCAAAGTAATTACAATATAGCAACTTAACACTGGAATGGTAAATGTGCAGTAGATGAATGCGCAATGTAGAAAAAACTGGGGTGCAAAGGAACAAGATAAATAAATAAATACGGTAGGGGATGAGGTAGTTGGTTGGGCTATTTACAGATGGGCTATAAACAGGTACAGTGGTCTGTGAGCTGCTCTGACAGCTGGTGCTTAAATCTGGTGAGGGAGATAAGTGTCTCCAATTTCAGGGATTTTTGTAGTTCATTCCAGTCATTGGCAGCAGAGAATTGGAAGGAGAGTCGGCCAAAGGAGGAATTGGCTTTGGGGGTGACCAGTGAGATATACCTGCTGGAGCGCGTGCTACGGGTTGGTACTGCTAAGGTGACCAGCGAGCTGAGATAAGGCGGGACTTTACCTAGCAGGGACTTGTAGATGACCTGGAGCCAGTGGATATGGCGACGAGTGTAAAGTGAAGGCCAGCCTACGAGAGCGTACAGGTCGCAGTGGTGGGTGGTATATGGGGCTTTGGTAACAAAACAGATGGCACTGTGATAGACTGCATCCAATTTGTTGAGTAGAGTATTGGAGGATATTTTGTAAATGACATCACCAAAGTCGAGGATCGGTAGGATGGTCAGTTTTACGAGGGTATGTTTGGCAGCATGAGTGAAGGAAGCTTTGTTGCGAAATAGGAAGCCAATTCTATATTTAATTTTAGATTGGAGATGTTTGATGTGAATCTGGAAGGAGAGTTTACAGTCTAACCAGACACCTAGGTATTTGTAGTTGTCCACATAATCTAAGACAGAACCGTCCAGAGTAGTGATGCTTGACGGGGGGACAGGTGCGGGCAGCGATCGGTTGAAGAGCATGCATTTAGTTTTACTTATGCGTTTAAGAGCAATTGTAGGCCACAGAAGGAGAGTTGTATGGCATTGAAGCTCGTCTGGAGGGTAGTTAACACAGTGTCCAAAGGGGGCCAGAAGTAAACAGAATGATGTCGCTCATGCGTACAGGTGAATCAGAGACTCCCCTGCAGCAAGAGCGACATCATTGAGGTATACAGAGAAGAGAGTCGGCCCAAGAATTGAACCCTGTGGCACCCCCATAGAGACTGCCAAAGGCCCGGACAACAGGCCCTCTGATTTGACACACTGAACTCTATCAGATAAGTAATTGGTGAACCATGCGAGGCAGTCATTTGAGAAACCAAGGCTGTCGAGTCTGCCGATAAGGATGTGATGATTGACAGAGTCGAAAGCCTTGGCCAGATCAATGAAAACGGCTGCACAATAATGTCTCTTATCGATATTTTGTAAATGACATCACCAAAGTCGAGGATCGGTAGGATGGTCAGTTTTACGAGGGTATGTTTGGCAGCATGAGTGAAGGAAGCTTTGTTGCGAAATAGGAAGCCAATTCTATATTTAATTTTAGATTGGAGATGTTTGATGTGAATCTGGAAGGAGAGTTTACAGTCTAACCAGACACCTAGGTATTTGTAGTTGTCCACATAATCTAAGACAGAACCGTCCAGAGTAGTGATGCTTGACGGGGGGACAGGTGCGGGCAGCGATCAGTTGAAGAGCATGCATTTAGTTTTACTTGCGTTTAAGAGCAATTGTAGGCCACAGAAGGAGAGTTGTATGGCATTGAAGCTCGTCTGGAGGGTAGTTAACACAGTGTCCAAAGGGGGCCAGAAGTAAACAGAATGATGTCGTCTGCGTACAGGTGAATCAGAGACTCCCCTGCAGCAAGAGCGACATCATTGAGGTATACAGAGAAGAGAGTCGGCCCAAGAATTGAACCCTGTGGCACCCCCATAGAGACTGCCAAAGGCCCGGACAACAGGCCCTCTGATTTGACACACTGAACTCTATCAGATAAGTAATTGGTGAACCATGCGAGGCAGTCATTTGAGAAACCAAGGCTGTCGAGTCTGCCGATAAGGATGTGATGATTGACAGAGTCGAAAGCCTTGGCCAGATCAATGAAAACGGCTGCACAATAATGTCTCTTATCGATGGCGGTTATGATGTCATTTAGGACCTTGAGCGTGGCTGAGGTGCACCCATGACCAGCCCTGAAACCAGATTGCATAGCAGAGAAGGTACGGTGGGATTCGAAATGGTTGGTAATTTGATTGTTAACTTGGCTTTCAAAGACCTTAGAAAGGCAGGGTAGGATAGATACAGGTCTGTAGCAGTTTGGGTCAAGAGTGTCTCCCCCTTTGAAGAGGGGGATGACCGCAGCTGCTTTCCAGTCTTTGGGAATCTCAGACGTCACGAAAGAGAGGTTGAACAGGCTAGTAATAGGGGTTGCAACAATTTCAGCAGATAATTTTAAAAAGAAAGGTTCCAGATTGTCTAGCCCGGCTGATTTGTAGGGGTCCAGATTTCGCAGCTCTTTCAGAACATCAGCTAACTGGATTTGGGAGAAGGAGAAATGGGGGAGGCTTTGGCGAGTTACTGAGGGGGGTGCAGGGCTGTTGACCGGGGTAGGGGTAGCCAGGTGGAAAGCATGGCCAGCTGTAGAAAAATGCTTATTGAAATTCTCAATTATTGTGGGTTTATCGGTGGTGACAGCGTTTCCTATCCTCAATGCAGTGGGCAGCTGGGAAGAGGTGCTCTTATTCTCCATGGACTTTACAGTGTCCCAGAACTTTTGGGAGTTTGTGTTACAGGAGGAAAATTTCTGCTTGAAAAAGCTAGCCTTGGCTTTCCTAACTGCCAGTGTATATTGATTCCTTACTTCCCTGAAAAGTTGCATATCACGGGGGCTGTTCGATGCTAATGCAGAACGCCACAGGATGTTTTTGTGCTGGTCAAGGGCAGTCAGGTCTGGAGGGGAACCAAGGGCTATATCTATTCCTGGTTCTTATTTTCTTGAATGGGGCATGCTTATTTAAGATGGTGAGGAAGGCACTTTTAAAGAACAACCAGGCATCCTCTACTGACGGGATGAAGTCAATATCCTTCCAGGATACCCTGGCCAGGTCGATTAGAAAGGCCTGCTCGCTGAAGTGTTTTAGGGAACGTTTAACAGTAATGAGGGGAGATCGTTTGACCGCAAACCCATTACGGATGCAGGCAATGAGGCAGTGATCGCTTAGATCTTGGTTGAAAACAGCAGGGGTGTATTTGGAGGGCAAGTTAGTTAGGATGACATCTATGAGGGTGCCCGAGTTTACGGCTTTGGGATTGTACCTAGTAGGTTCAATTATGATTTGTGTGAGGTTGAGGGCATCAAGCTTAGATTGTAGGATGGCCGGGGTGTAAAGCATGTCCCAGTTTAGGTCACCTAGCAGCACAAACTCTGAAGATAGATGGGGGGCAATCAGTTCACATATGGTGTCCAGAGCACAGCTGGGGGCAGAGGGGGGTCTATAGCAAGCGGCAACAGTGAGAGACTTGTTTCTAGAAAGGCAGATTTTTAAAAGTAAAAGTTCAAATTGTTTGGGTACAGACCTGGAAAGTAAGACAGAACTCTGTAGGCTATCTCTGCAGTAGATAGCAACACCGCCTCCTTTGGCCGTTCTATCTTGTCTGAAGATGTTATAGTTAGGGATGGAAATTTCAGCGTTATTGGTGGTCTTCCTAAGCCAGGATTCAGACACGGCTAGGACATCCTGGTTGGCAGAGTGTGCTATGGCAGTGAATAAAACAAACTTAGAGAGGAGGCTTCTAATGTTGACATGCATGAAACCAAGGTTTTTACGGTTGCAGAAGTCAACAAATGAGAGCGCCTGGGGAATAGTAGTGGAGCTAGGCACTGCAGGGCCTGGATTAACCTCTATATCACCAGAGGAACAGAGGAGGAGTAGGATAAGGGTACGGCTAAAGGCTATAATGACTGGTCGTCTAGGACGTTCTGAACAGAGAGTAAAAAGAACAGGTTTCAGGGGGCGATAAAATAGATTAAAGGCATAATGTACAGACAAAGGTATGGTAGGACGTGAATACAGTGGAGGTAAACCTAGGCATTGAGTGATGATGAAAGAGATATTGTCTCTAGAAACATTTAAACCAGGTGATGTCATCGCATGTGTGGGAGGTGGAACTAAAGGGTTGGATAAGGCATATTGAGCAGGACTAGAGGCTCTACTGTGAAATAAGGCAATAAACACTAACCAGAACAGCAATGGACAAGGCATATTGACATTGAGGAGAGGCATGCTTAGCCTAGTGAACATAAGGGTTCAGTTAGTAGTGAGGCTGGTTGGGGACACGGCGATTCAGACAGCTAGCCGGGGACAGCAAGCTAGCAAAGGCAAGCAGGCCGGCTAACAAAGACAGAGGAAGTCTGTTTATAGCCTCCTCGTGCGTTTCCGTCGGTAGACCAAGTCGTGAAGGGTTAATGGGGTTCCGTGTGGTGAAGGGGACCACTGAGGGCTAACATCTATCTCTCTTTACAAGGACAGTGCTATACAGGTCTACTTGCAGTATCAATTCTTTGACTCCCCTTTAATTCTTTTGCCCCTCAGACACACATATAAAACACGTTTGCACACAGAGACACACAAATACACAAAAAAAACTAAAACAAGGTCAAGGGTATATCAGAATGAAAAAGCATATTTCAAACATGAGGCACAAAGCGTGACTGCTGTTTACATGGAATGGAGGCTGGACAAAAAGGTGAGCAAACACACCCTAGTGTCAACGCTTGAGTCCACAAGCCACAGACTCAAACACACACATACAAGCTGTTTCTATTATTCTCTCCTGAGTTAGCAGCGGTGGTCATTTCTGGGAAATCCACGCCATTCCTGCTCATGGTATTCCGGCCCTTTCCGGTGTCCCTTTTCCTTTCCCAGGACCATTCTCCACCCCCAACCCCCTCACCCACTTCTCTCTTTTACAACTTCCTGGTGCTGAGAGTATGTAAGCTGGGCCACATCACGGTCTTAAGTGTAAACACGCGGCATGACATGCGGTGACCAAGGGCTGTGCCTGAGTACCCACAGAAAACAGCTTGTTATTTCCACAATAAAGCACACAATGTTGAGAAGACGACAAGAAGAAAAATAAGAAATCAATTTAAGGCTTGGTTTAGAGGCGTTCACACCCAGAGGAGTGTGTTGCGGAACGGAATGGTCGTCGTTCCCACAGCGAAAACCAGCTTTCATGCAGCGTGTACCATGCTTGTAAAGCTAGAGGGAGAAAAATATGCAACAAGGTAGGGTTGGCAGTATTTATATGTTCATACCTTCCTACCGTTCCTGTACCATACCGGGGTATACAGTATTCCTGGCAGTGGACACTATTTCTTAAAAATAATATATATATATTAATATTATTTAAAACATTTCAGGCACAAAACAAATTTAACTAGGCAAGTCAGTTAAGATCAAATTCTTATTTACAGTGATGGCCTACCCTGGCCAAACCCGGACAACACTGGGCCAACTGTGCGCCGCCCTATGGGACTCCTCCTGATACAGCCTGAATTTGAACCAGGGACTGTAGTGATGCCTCTTGCACTGAGATGCAGTGCCTTAGACCCCTGCGCCACTCGGGAGCCCAAGAGGGTATCCAGGAGGGTATTGGTTGTCTCTGATGTAACCAAGAAGCTTGATCTTGCAAGCTAGCCACTTAGCTAGCAAGTTAGCAAAGCAAATGTATAGCTGAGCTGGAGATAATTTATTTGGCACATATGAATCGTGCAGATGCAAAGTTTGGTAACAGAATGGCGGCACTTAACAGAACCAACTGTCAATCTATTACCAAACTTTGCATCTGCACTGTTCTTCAAGTAAAATGTCTTTCTTGAATTATTATTGTTAAAAGTGGTCCTTGTGCATGACATTTTATGGTTTGTTTAACTTTGCAATCATTGTTTCTTGTTTGACATACTGTACATTTTAAAGTGAAAAATCAGTCTCGGCATCATTCTGTTACTGTTGAATTACCCACATCCCACTGAGCCAAAGAGTGCATCCACACAGTGAATGCTACACCTTACACGCTCTGACACAATCTATGAAAACAGTCCATTCACATGAACTCCTTGGGTTGAAAAGAACGGAGAAACCAGAGGGCGTACACAGAAAGGAGCTTCACAATGAGAAGGGATAATAACATGAAGACACATTTGTGATTAAATAAGGACGTACTAATTACATATACAATTTATACAGACATGGATAAAAACAGTTATGTATTATATATTTAACAGTCGAGAGCTAGAGAGAGACATAGGGATGGGGAAAAGGAGAGAAATAGAGGGAAAGGGAGGGAGAGAACTAGGTCAAGTCACATGACTGGGATGGACCGCAGGGAGGATTTCATTTCTACAGCATGTGGTCATTTACAAAACAAATATAGATTTGATTTGATACATTTTTTCTTCCATGGGGGATGGGGATGTGGCAGAGTCTGGCGCATGGGGCAGTTGTTTCTGTTGTACAGAGTCTTCAGCTAACATGAAGAGAGTGAACGAAGGATATGACAGAGAATTCAGAAGCCTCCGAGACGGGAAACAGAAGTGCTTGGAATATCAGGAAGTGGATCACAGTGAGGGGGTTCTGTCTTGTAGCTACAAGTCCATAGTGAGACAAAACAGAAGACAAAGAACCGAGATGGGGCTCAAAATATTAGACAGCACCACGACCATGCTGCTAGTGATGGAAGAGGATCCTAATGATGCCTCAGTGCCTGTCTGGGTGGAGCATCAGATGACTAAGACCCAAATGTAATGCAGGGTGACATCTCATGAAAGGCAAATGTCAAGGGTGCCCGGTACCTACCCCCCAACCCTCCATCCATCACCACCACCACTGAAAAAGGAAACATTAGCTGTCAATCAAGCAGAGGACTAGAGGCTAAGCTGGTCATAAGCCCACTGAATCCCCTGGAGCCAGGCCTGTGGAATACCAATCATTCACATCCATGGTCATTTCAAAGAGCTCAGAGAGAGAAGAAGGAAACTAATTGAAATGTGACTGAGCACAATTCTAGGAATCTAACTAACTCAACCTGCACGGGGGGGGGGCAGGTTCGTGGTACTGGCTGGGGCGGAACAAGTGTAATAGTATTAAATACATCAAACACATAATTTCCATGTGTTTGATGCCATTCCATTTACTCTGTTTCAGCCATTATTATGAGCCATCCTCCCATCAGCAGCCTCCACTGAATGGTATGGTGTATGGTCAATAACAAGAACAGGAAAGAAGGTATTTAGACATTCCAGACAACTTTAGTAGTGAATAATGGCAACAGAGACTTAACCAACAGTCCTCTATTGCAGGGGTTCCCAAACCTTTTCACTATGCCCCCCTTCCAGCGTTGGGGAACATCCCACGCCCCGTCTATTTCTATTTGCACAAGCACTGTTCATTCCACAACATGTGCAGGTTTAAAGCTTATTTCCTGCAATTCTACACATTTTGTCATGGGGTGCAAAATAAATGTTGCAGTTTTAAATCTCATTTTCATGCAATTCTATACATTTTGCCATGTGATATTTGAGTGACAAAAAAATGACAACAAAATCTATGAGCTAGGGCCTCCAGAATAGTGCAGCAGTCGGTCTAAGGCACTGCATCAGTGCTTGAAGCGTCACTACAGACCTGGGTTCGATCCGAGGTGTGTCACAGCTGGCCGCGCCCGGGAGACCCATGACGCGGCGCACAATTGACCCAGCGTCATCCTGGGGAGGGTTTGGCCGGCCGGGATGTCCTTGACACATCGCGCTCTAGCGACTACTGTGGCGGGCCGTGTGCATGCACGCTGACAGTTGTATCGTGTTTCCTCCAACACATTGGTGCGGCTGGCTTCTGGGTTATGCGAGCAGTGTGTTAAGAAGCAGTGCGGCTTGGTGGGGCCGTGTTTCAGAGGACGCATGGCTCCTGACCTTCGCCTCTCCTGAGTCCGTACGGGAGTTGCAGCGATGAGACAAGACTGTAACTACCAATTGGATATCCCTTTTTTTTTATACTTTTTTATATTTTTCTATGGGCTAAAACAACTCAATAAAAAACGTTAGCTGACATGGGCTAGCTGATGTGATTTCTGACAAGCTATAAATAACTCTCTAAGGTATGCAGCTGACTAACATGACAAGAGAAACTGATGATGCACTACCTAATTTAGAATGTGCACCTTGTGCATTCTACTATTACAACCTGTTAGGGGTAGGCAGGGTTTGGGAACCACTGCTCTATTGTTTGGGAACCACTGCTCTATTGTTTGGGAACCACTGCTTTATTGTTTGGGAACCACTGCTCTATTGTTTGGGAACCACTGCTCTATTGAATCAATATGTGCCAGGGATAATGAACGAACGCCCACACAACATGTGGTGACAGGGTATCATTGGTTTGACCTAGTTTGTCAGGTCATTAGCCTCTGAAACAGCAGAGCTAATTTAGATCAGAGCCTTGCCATTCAGTTTGTCTGTATATCTGTCTGTCTGGGGGTGGGGATGGGCGACAGACACATCTAATGGCGACAGATAATAATCAGTGCTTGTTGTTATAGGGTATGGAGGAATGTCTACTGTAGGCCCTCGACTGCAGGGGGAGGGAAGAGAAAGAGAGAAAGTTGGCCTCAAACGACTTATATTTCCCTCATTTTAACGATGAAAGCTAATAAGTCAATGAGTCTTACAGTATAACAGATGAGAGAGATTTGTCTATTTTCTGTGAAAAGCAGAGCCGCCTTTATCATCAGTGGCATCACTGGCTGTCACTGTCTGCACCTGCAGCATGCTAGAGAAGACAAATACATCAAATCTGCCTTGGAGGGGAAAACCTCTTATCTCCAGTAACACATACTGAGTGAGAGAGACAGAACATCAGATCTGCCTTGGAGGAGGACGTGGAGGGTCCTCTCAGAAAGCAAGATCCGTACAACAAAATCAATTTGGATCAAAAAGAGATGCCGGGGCAAGCAGACAGGCCACTGCAAGGTCATTCACTCTCCAGAGAACTGGACATAGATGAATATGTACAGAATAAGCCACAGGTTGGGGAATGAGTTGGCGAGCCCCCTGTTAGGGTCATGTCCCCCTTGTGGATGGGCATGGGCTTGTAGGTATGTAGATGTGATGTGTTTAGAGTACGTGGATAAGGAGAAAGGAGGATAAATAATTCACAGAGGACTAATACACACACACAGAGGAGGCTCAGCGATGCTGTGCCTGAAAAGCGGAGTAGAGAGGCCTGTCCACGCTGCTTGGCGACTCAGCCAGGCAGAAAGATGTAGGCCATCTGCACAGCAACACAGAGAAAATAGCTTTGCGCACAGACAGAGGGGGAGACGATTAACCAACTGGCTGGGTTTTTTCCCTCCATTCAGGGGAACGAGAGATGGCGATCGAGGAAGAGACATTTCAGAGCAGGATTGTGAAATAATATGTATTACATTTGATGATCGCGACGACTTACATGTAGGAGGCAGACATCATTTATGCTGGAAAAGACAAGCTAATATACCTGTATCACAAAGAGCGGGCACATCTCTTATTCTACCCCTTAGCTCTTAGTAGCGAGTAGCGACTGAGAGGCTAATAAGTTGTATAACACCACTCTCAGCCCTAGTAAGAGATTAAATGAGATGAGTGGCACTGTACCTTCACAACACAGCCTATCCTAGCTTTGGTTTAGACTCCACTCATATACAAGCAACATAATTTGAATCTCCCTCTCATGTTCTCCATCTCCATCCATCTCTCCCTCTTTCTCCCTCACCCTTCCTTCTTCATCTTCCTCTCCTTCCTTCCTTCCCTCTCTCTCTCTCTCTCTCTCTCTCTCTCTCTCTCTCCTTTCTTCTCTCTCTCCTTCTCTCTCTCTGTCCCTCCTCTCTCTCTTTCTCTCTCACTCCCTCTCCCTCTTTCTCCCCTGTTCTCTCTCCCTCTCTCTCCTCTGATCAGAGACTTTCTCCTTCCTCCTGCCTGTGTGTTTCTCAGGGGGCTAAGGCTTCGCTGAGCCCTTCAGAGGGAGACCATGATGCATCTCTTTTGATCAGCCCCGCCGTTGAATTAGCATGTAGTTCTGTACCTCAGCGCTAGCTTTCTATCTACCTGCCTGTCAAGCTGAGCTCCCAGTACACACATCCTTGTGTAGCCTACACCGGCAGGCAGCAGGGAAAACAGGAGGCACTCCTCTAAGCTTCTCCTGAATCTTAATGACTAATGAACAGAGGCTTGGCACCGATGAGAGGAGAAAATGACTCGTATGATCACCAGAGAGATAGACAAGAGCTTTCCTGTGCATTGCTAATGTTCCATGCTAATGGGCTGCTGTGCTGTGGCTGCTGCAGCACGCTGCTGACTTAAGTTGTTAATTCGATACAAGGTCTTTGTTGTGTTCTCCGAAGACTTCATTCCTCAAAGGAGGGATAGTACACTTCTCCCTGTACGTCCTCTTCAATGAAAATAAACCAGGATTTACTGGTGTTGCTTTTGAGTCCCGGTCAATACAACGGTCGGGCATTGTTGTTTTTTTCAATCGTGGTGATCGTGCCTTTGATAATCAACAAAACTTGATTCTTCTTTGCTTTGGTTCTGGTGAGAAAACATATCTGAAAATGTTTCTGTGTGCTTTGATTAAAAGTGTTCGCGGCAGGAACTGGTAAGGAGGTAGGGTTTTATGAGGAGTTGTGTTTGGTCCCGGGCTGTGTCTGGTCTGGCTCCGCAGCCATCCGGACGCCCTCTCACTTCTGTGCCATTTAATTAGCCCGGCCTGCACAAAGGGGAGCTAGTCACATGGGACCAATTTGGCCCACTATAAAGTCTGGAATGACTCAACCTGCACGGGAGACTCCCCTTCATTTACGTGCCTGCAACACCGGGCTAGAACTTTGAAGATGAAAACAGAACTGATAAAAAAAAATACAAAATCAAAGGAGTGGACCGTTAATTTCCAGAGAATTTCCCCAGATGTTGCCAAAATATTCAGCTGAAGCGCTCCAGATGTTTTCCCCTTCCTCTGCTCCGCTCACCGTTTCCAGGACTTCCTCTTTCTCCAACCCCCAGGCCTTTTCTCCTCTGCGCCCCCAAACCCACCCCACTTTTTATAACAGTTCCCCCTGATGCCACCTTTTCAGTGAGGGGTTTAATAGCCATGAGGGCAGAGTAGCATCCTCCTGAATCCTGTAATAAACACCCAATGCACTCTCTCTCATTTCAAAGAGAGAGAAAGAAAGAGAGAGAGCAAGATAGCGATTAATAGCATCCCTTTATCGCTAACCGAATCAATTAACAAACAAATTATGTTTCAGTCAAACATTATATCTGTTTGGGCTTCTTGCAGTCAATTTGCAGTCCACAAATTATTTGTAATTATGATCCAGCCCCAGACCATCCACTCAAGAAATAATTGGTCCGTGGCTGAATCTAGTTGATGATACCTGCTGCACAGCAAGACATAAACGGAAACCTCCCTGCCTCTCCCTCTGTGTCCGTGACTGATATTATTCTACCTGTTTTCATTTTTTTCCTCCCTCTCTCTCTCTTCACCTCCACGCGGAGACAGAAGCAGCAGAAGCGTTGGTGTTTCTCCAGAGGCCGCCAGTCTCCCACAGAGCGTGACCTTGCCACAACCCCTGACTTTCCGTCACACACTGGCAGTCTGAGCCTCCCTGCCCTTTGCTGCTCCCTCACAACCAGGCCTCGCACTACACAGGACACACACCCTCCTCCAGCGTGCTCTAGTCTGGCTCTGATCTGGCCTATATAATCTGAGCTGGTCTCTTGTTACTCATTCCAGGCTGAAACAGAAGAAAGCATCCTAAAGCGACACTTGAACTTGTCATTTCACTGGAAAGTAAGCACTGTGGTATGCAGAACACACAGATGACAAAGACATGGCCAGCGACTGCCTGCCTGCCTGCCTGCCTGCCTGCCTGCTCAACTCTTTCATTTTAAAGTCTTTCTTGAGAGGATGAAATAACAAACTCCAACACAAGTGCTGTTTAGTTCTGAGGGTTGTTCCTGGCACGGCTTCATTTCATCTATTGAAGACGGCGTGCCTTCTTGTGTGTGAAACATAATATTTACGTGGAATATGACAAAAGAAAGTCAATATGTCTACGACTACAGCAAAAAACATACGGAGAGGTGAGTTGATAAAAGCAGGTTCAATGTCACCCAGCCACCTATTCACATTCTGGCTCCAACATAATATGAGAGAGCAACTCTCCACTGGAGTAAAGAGGGAACTCAACAGTCACCTGATGTTGTGTCTCTGCTCTTTCTCTCTCCTTCCCTCTCTCACTCTTACTCTCGGCATAGTGGTTGATAATGAATGGAAGATAAGACATGCCTGTGCTCTTTGTCCTATGTGCCAGGTTGTGGAATGATTTAGCAGCACCGTCAGCTCACCTATCACCCTACCACATCCACTCAAGGGTAGGGGTGAGACTTGTATGTATAGCCTGTCTGCTCCAGTCTAGAGTTGCAGCACTGTGGCCCAAATATTGGTTTTACAGGTAGACAGACGGACAGAGCACCTCCTCCTCAACACCATTCCACCTCTGTGGAAAGTATGCGTGAAACCAGACGGTCCTGGCTAAGTGTTTAACCACAGGTGACAAAGCCCTCCAGACTCTCATTCTGCCTGCCTAGACAGTGTATATGGAGGGGGGTTGCGCGTCATAACTGAGGGGGCTGAGGTAGTCTGGTCGGAAGCAGGAAAAACATGACACCTCTGAGGTGTCAACAAACAGTAAATCACATTTTTCATTTTCTCAGTTGGAAAATCAGTGAAATAAAATGCTACAAGAACACAAAGACATCAATGAATCTAGATCATGAAATAGGACAAATATAAGCACCAACAAATTATTATCATTATTTATGTTTTTTTAACCCAACTGGGCATGTTGTTTTTCAGGGTATACATAGTGTCAAAATATTATCTTAAATCTGCCATCTTAAAGGCCCAGTGCAGTCAAGAACATGATTTTACTGTGTTTTATATATATTACACACTATGACGTTGAAATAATACAAACATTTTGAAAATGATGGTAATGCCCTTTCAGTGTATGAGCTGTTTGAAAAGACTACCTGAAATCTCTGTCTGTTTTGGTGGGATGGAGCTTTGACCTGCCTGATGACATGTGCTAATAATAGACCAATAAGAAAGAAAGTTCCAAACCTCTCTGCCAATAACAGCTAGTTTTCCCCTCTGCATTAAGACTGCTCCCAGACAGTCCTAGCAAAAGAAATTGCTTAAGAAATTGGTCTTTGCTAAGAAGTCATTTTTGTTTATTGTTGACCATTTGAATTTAAAACAATCAAAGGTACTTAACTGTTATGCAGAACTTATTTGATACTGAGATAAAAATGGCTACATTGGACCTTTAAGTCCTTCCACATCCTCCATCGTATCTCTATTGCTAGGACTGTTGGGTAGTTTATGTAATGGATCCTAATTACAATCATGGCCCTTATTTTGACTGGTTGTTTTAAGCACACCATTGAAAGCCTGAGTATCAGTAGATATAATGCTATGCACTCTCCACTAACTTCTAAACACTGTTTTCCTTCTTTTTCCCCTCTCCCTCCCTTTCTCTCTCTTCACTGTTCATTCACTCACTCAACTCTGTTCACTCTCTCTTTTCACCTCTCAACTCATTCTCCCTTCCTCTCCGTCGTTCCCTCCCTCCTTCCACATTAAATCCAGATATATCCCTATAGAGTCATGTATAAAATACTCAAGAGAGCTCCACAGATCCCTGCTTAATGCCAAAGCACACAACATTACTCTGTTTAACTGGAGCATATATTCCTACTGCGGACACGGAGGTAGGTACACAGTCTGTACATGCAGTCCATAACAGCTAAACACTGAAAACATCTAAAGAAAGCAGCCATGCAATCAAAAGCAGAACCCAGAACAAGAACAAATATTGTCTTGGGCTGCTCCCTTTTGATGTCATCTACCAGCTGGGAGTACACATCAGATACACAACACCAGATCAATAGCAAATGATGTGCAATGTAAGTGCAGGGCTTTAATATAAACTCTAGTATGTGTGTTTGGTGTCTGCTTGGCAAAAACAGCATTTAAGGAACCTTTGGGTCTGCCCATGCACTGTGCCCTTCCAGCGCTCCACCCCTCCGCCCACAACATTGTACCAATTCCTTCCACCTCTCTGCTTCCTGTTTGAGGCTTAACATCATGGTACCTTCCCTTAACCTGTGCAGAGTGGCTAACAGACTGCTACTGTGGCCTTCTGGCCTGCAGCACACTGATCATCAACGAACTCTGTGGTTGGTGCCTGTTAGGGGACAGATGTAGTAGCAGGCTGCAGGCTGGAGGTGGGGAAGGTCCCAACACGTCTATGTCTTAGAAACACCTGATAGGAAACCCCATAAAATTGTGATGATAAATCCACCTTTCTACTTCTGTCTGTTTCTCTGTGGGTTTTGTCTGTGTGTGTGTGTGTGTGTGTGTGTGTGTGTGTGTGTGTGTGTGTGTGTGTGTGTGTGTGCGTGTGCGTGTGCGTGTGCGTGTGCGTGTGCGTGTGTGTGTGTGTGCACCCATGTAAAGGCCAAGTCACTTTCACACTCTGATAAGAGCAAAGACTTCAAACGTTTCATCAAAGCTTGCGATAATTTTTAAATTGACTCATAATAGCTCAACCAGTATTTGTCAGATATACACTGTAGATAAACACTTAAAAACACATATTCTTACTTTAACCTAGCTATAACAGGGCTGTATTACCATTGCTGAAATAACATAACAAATACTAGTTTTAAAACGGCTTATAATTACATGGATTTCATGGAGAAATCATTAGTTTTGTTTTTGATCAGTGTGTCTCAGTGGACTTAAAGGTCATTAATGTGTAAAAAATGGACAGATCATGAAGGAGCATTAAAGAAATCTGAATTCAACAGCGATGTTATTGTGAATAACCATATTAGCTCTCATGACTAATTCACAACATAATTATTGACTGAACTTACAAGCAATTGACATTTATTAGAGCATTGTGAAAGAAGGTGTCCGTCTGTCTACAAGCTTTTTTAGAGGCTACAATTCAACTCAGGACACATTTCAAGAGATTTTCAGTTAAATAAAGTTGGCCAGGGATGACGACTCTTTTCTTTTGAGTCCTTGATGGCTGTTTAACAATAATACTCAAGTGCAGGTATCATCAACTAGATTTAGCCGCGGGCATATTTTTTCTTGAGCGGATGGCCGGGGGGCCGGAACATAATTACAAATCATTTGGACTGCAAATTGACCACAATAAGCCCAAACAGAGATAATATTAGACTAAAACATAATCATGCCAAACCTTGCTTATATTTGTATTCGATCACGTGTCTCTCTATTATGCGTGGGAACAGATTTCCAAAATTAAACTCAATTGGAGCTGATTTCCTGGTGTTTTTACCGTTTTTTTATGTCCAACAAAATACATGTATTTTTTTGAAAGAACAAAAAAAAGATTGTTTAAAAATATTTTGCTCAGAAAATTAGGGGGGCCAAATAAAAACACCAGCAGGCCAAATTCGGCCCACGGGCCGCCAGTTGGGGGAACCTTTCTCTAGTGCAGGGTTTACCAAACTCGGCCCTGGGGCCCCCCCTTGGTGCACGTTTTGGTTTTGTCCTAGCACTACACAGCTGATTCAAATAACCAACTCATCATCAAGCTTGGATTATGATGTGTAGTGCTTGTGCAAAAACGTACACCCCAGGCCCGAATTTGGGAAACCCTGCTTAGTGGTCGGTCTCTCTCTCTCTCTCTCTCTCTCTCTCTCTCTCTCTCTCTCTCTCTCTCTCTCTCTCTCTCTCTCTCTCTCTCTCTCTCTCTCTCTCTCTCCAGTGCAGTATAAAGCAGTGGGATCTCTGGCTAGGAGGGCAGAGCGACCTTCCTCTCTGTGTGAATTATGAGTGTGATCTGTTCAAATCCCCACAGAGACTGTTTCCGCTTCAAAAGAGCGGCTGTACGCATCCTGAATACTCTCAGTCCCACAGAACTGAACCGACACATTCTCACACTCACTCAGCCTGCAAAACAAACAGAACGGGTCCTGAAGTGCAAGAATAGGAATAATCTATAGGAATAAATTGCCAGCTAATGTAGAGCAAAACACATTTTGAAAACGGTCAATGCAAAACAAATGTTCAGCAGTGCAGCAGGAACGAAGTGGATATTAAATGCCCGAAGCAAAATTCCTCCAATGATAAAGCAAGCAGGAGGTAAAGGTCAAGGTTTGAGGTTCAAAGTTCAGCGCAGCCCTTATCGATAAAGCTCTCCTGCTACCTACACGGCTCAAAACACAAATAATGAATGAGCGTTTGAGCGATTGCCATCTCTGTCTAAAGCCACACCAGCAGCAGTTTGTGATAAGTATTGTTATGAGAGCAGAAACAGGCTGGGACTGGTGTGATACAGCATATGATCATCAGCATTGATGTGCACAGCTTCTCTCTCCCAGAGTCAGAGAGGTATTTTAAAACTGCAAGCAGAGCAGAACATTAATGCTTAATGTACAGCAGCACATGAAAAGTGGCAGTCTAGACTTAAAGGCACTTAACTTTCAGTAAAAAAAAAAATTACAAATTAATTTGCAGCTGCCCTCATAATTATGTTTCTATTTTTTCTCTCTCTTGTACATTTGGTTCTGATGCCAGCAGGGAGGGAGGTAGCTGGAGGGGGGAGGCACATTTCCTTTGATTTGAAGGAGTAGTGAGGCTTGGGGGCGTGTGGGGGAGAGAGTGTCAGGGAGAAAGAGCGAGAGCTGTCACTTTAAGCCATTAACTTTCGCTATAAACCTCCTCCAATAAAAATGACAGCTGCAGCCCCCTCTCAAAAGGATAGCAACACTGGACGGTTGTAAAAGCCAAACTTGGCCAAGGCGCTATGGGCCAAGCCGCTTCCCTCCTCCAGCAGACACACACCCACTCCTGGTATTACCTTTGTTCCTAAATTACTGCCAGGAGAGGAATGCAGCCTGCCCCCTTCACCCTGTCTCCCACCCTCTGCCTCCACCCCCCCAACCATGAATCTCACTTTCTCATCAACGACCATGAACTTCACTGGTGGGAAGACAAGGGGGTTACCTTCTGTTCCTGAAATAGGCTACCCCCCCAAACATACACAACAACAATAAAGTGAATATGAGGTACTAGGAATAACATAAACAACTTCAGTAACAGGTGGTGGGACACACTTAGAAAAGCAGCTCATCAATAAGGCCCATACCAGACATTGTTGCATTCTACTAGGATTCCTTAGATTTAGAGTGAATAAAGTCAGAGTTGAGTGTAACACCAAGGCCAATGCCATGCTGCACCAAAAGGTCTCTGTCCAATCTGGATCCATCAAATAGAAAAATGAATAGTTAACTGATCCCTTAAGAGCATGGATCATCAACTAGAATCAGCCTCGGGCCAATCTTTTCTTGAGCGGATGGTCAGGGGGTTGGAACATAATTACAAATAATTTGTAGTCTGCAAATTGACCAAACATAAATGATACTTGACTAAAACATAATACTATTTTTTGCTCTGAAAATAAAGTCACCCAGGGCAGCCAGTTTGGAAACCCTGTCTAAGAGTTTTTCTCACCATCACACAATCACCATCATTGTCATGCTACAAGCAATACTTCTTATTTACATTCAGTCAGTTCCATTAAATCAACAATACAACAGAAACCCATTTGAAGCTACAGACAATCTCCTGACCTCAACTGTGTCCACACTCCGTTGAAACAGTGTCACAACCCTCATGGTACATAGTAAACATTTGGATATATGAGGACAGTTATCCTCAGTTATCTCTAGTCATAGATAACATAGTAAATCTCAGGTATAACAGGATCTGCTCTATGGAGCAGACAGGCTATTTAGGGCCGTTTTCCTTTCTCTGTTTTATAATACACAAAGCTAAATACAACCCATTCTCCCAAAATCCATCCTTAGCTGGCAAAAGACACTCTACATTTCAATACATGGTTTATTGGCTCATTGTGATAGCCACGCTCAAATTCCTTTGACAAAATGAAGACATTGTCTGTTTTCAATGTCACCGCTCCATTCTTCACAGCTTTAAGTGAGGAGGGAGAAAAAAATGAAAAAACAGGCTCCAGCGGCTAGCTAGCACCCTAGAGAACATACCGTGCCAAAAGCAGGATGTAATCGTCACAGCCAACAATCAATCCATAACTGTAAAATACTCTAGCTGTCATTTCAAACAGTGGCATGTTTGAATTCCTAACGCAGCACAACTCTAGATAATTACATCAAGCGAACAGCTAATCAATACATTCAAGGGCTTATCAGAGTTAGTGGTGTCCTTGAAGTGTGCAATTAACCATCAGAGCGTTACAGTGAGTTTGAGGAAAGTTTGTATTTAAATCCCGAGTTAAGGGCCGACAAATCAAGAACTGACAAAAAAGGCCTGCTGATACAGCATGTTGAAAAAGTGTAGAATGATTAGAACCTCGGCTGTATAAAGAAGCATAGAGAGGTGCTGATTAATAAAACACTTTAACTAGTACACTGCTATTACACTTTTATTACAACATACACAGAGACTGTAAATATTTTGGGAAAAATGTAACCGTAATTGATTTTAATATGGAGACACGGAATCTACAGTAGGCCTGTAAACGCAACCTGTCATGTCTATGTGAAAGTTGGCATGGTGATATGTGAGATATATGTCTGATAAGTCATAGAAAGGCCTGTGTGGTCACAGTGCCAGTGATCAGGTGTGTAATTAGATAGAGATATCCCAGAAGTCCCTGTGCCTCTCATCTGTGCATATTGGCAGTGGCGGGCAGGCGGGCTGATGATGTGTCAAGGTGTAACATGAGGCGCTCCCGAAAGACCTGCAGACACAATAGCATGGCTGCCTACAGCTCTCAGCTATGTCTCTGCTACATGGGACAAGTTGTGCTCTATACAGTTCACCAGACATACAGTAGCTGAGTATTAATGATTTACACCGTAAGTGTGTGTGTGTGTGTGTGTGTGTGTGTGTGTGTGTGTGTGTGTGTGTGTGTGTGTGTGTGTGTGTGTGTGTGTGTGTGTGTGTGTGTGTGTGTGTGTGTGTGTGTGTGTGTGTGTGTGTGTGTGTGTTTAAGGGACTTAAAATAGGTTATAGATCCACATTATAAGACCACACTAAAAATACACATTCTAAGTTGAAATAATATAAGTTCTAAGTTGTTTTCTCATATAGTTTAGGCCAAAAATATACTAGGCCTAGATTATATATTGCTAATTACTACTACATATAATAATAATGATAATTAAAATCATAGTAATCATCATTTTCATCATCATAATTGAGTGCTGTAATGAAAAGGGGTACAGTGCTGAAGCAATACAATTAATTAACATAATTCTGAACTGCAATAGAAAACGGGTTATGTGAAAAACAATTTAACAACGAATGACCAAAAATGCCCTTTCATACCCATGCTCTTAACATGTTGTAGCCATAAGACCAATGTATACATTTCAATATAGCGCACATTTCCACACATCTACGTTTATAATCATTACTTAATTGCTTTAAAATAGTACACTTTTTATCGAATAAAATAAATCAAATTGGGTTTGTTATATACAAGCAATAAGTGCAAAATCGCTTTTAATTTCCACAACAACATGGGTCTGAACCCCAAATCATTCCAACGCCCAGTATCAACTTTCTGAGTTGTCTCTCGTGCTCGAGTTGGACCCTCACCCTCTAATCGTTCGAACCCCTACTCATACACGACTTCAAAACATTGGGTGGAAACAAAAATACAAGCCGGACCAATAAATTGGATCTGCGACGAATACATGGAATATATTCAATTGTGCAGGGCTAAATTGTATAGCATGCTTGCCTCTTCAAATAAATACCTATAGTAAACTTCAAATAAATACCTCTAGTAAACGTCGGCCTATTGCCTACATTTGTATTCTCTGGCTGGTATTTACTCAGGGAGTGTGCAGTCCATTTGGAACACTTTTAGTGGCAGGCTACTGTAGCCTATTGTATCGACTCCATTGCGCGTAGTCTAATGTACTTACTGTAAAAACTGTATACTGGTAGTCTACCATGAACAACAGTTCGCTACCAAAGGTAGATAACGTAGGTTTTTACGTATATAATAAACTATTTTCCCAAGTGCATTTGCAATGCAATTTAGCCAGGTTTGTTTCCCTGCCGGGTAAATTTAGATTTTCAAATAGCCTGCCATACAATTTTGCATTGTAGACTTCTTAGATTAAATTAAATTAGCTGGAAGTGCCAAAAAAATGCTTATCGACAATAGTTCGTAGAATACTGAGATATTAAATCTACTGAAAGAGAGACTAGGCTATGATTTTCCTGAATGAGATGTCACCCAAATCAATCGAATGTCATTAGCTCTGATGGGAGTGTGGTACACAGCAGAGTAGCAGCCGCTTATATTTAACAAGCCTGGCGCGACTCAAGTTTCTCTCTGTCTTTTCAGTGAAACATAGGCTACGGTGAGAAACTGTTTTGATAATATACAAACAAGCAGTCTATGTGTCTTTCCATATATTGCGCATAACGTAACCTAAACCTTATTATAATTTTACATGAACGCAATTAGGCTAGCCTACTCATTTCTGACGCTTCAAAATGCAGTGCATAAATGACACCATTGCTCGTCAGCACTGCGTGAGTCTAAACGTCGTAACAATGTAATCTCAAATACCCATATTGCAATAATAAAAACATTGATGAAAAACTTACCCAATGACATGAAAGGTTTGGTTTCCATGTCTGGTGGGTTAGCTCATGCCAGCTGACACGGCCGTGTGTGAGTTTTCAGGCGGGGATCGAGGGCGTTATACTACAAGGCTGGAAAGATGGCTCCAGGGCAGTAAAAGTGACAGTCTTTCAAAAGCGATGTTCGATTGAGTAAAAATGCACCTATAGTTTCTAGTTCTGTTAGCTCACTCAGATGCGCTCACTCCTTGCGCTCCCTCTCTTGGGCTAGGTTTAGAACTCCAACTACTGGATCCGCACTGCAATAGGGAACCGCGTAAGGGGGACTCGCACCAACGCAAGCAAACCGCAACGACACACGAGAAAGGGGGAGTGTATAAGGAGGCCCTTGTAGGACTTTTAGTTTCGAAGCCAACGTGTGAAACGTGTTAAATTAAGTAGGCCTAACCTCATATAGCTGTCAGTTTAGCATCCGCCCATAAAAAAACGAATTGCCAGCCGGTATGAAACCAAGCTCTCCAAAATACGATATTTACTCACAACTTGGCATCTCAAAATAACTTTGAATTGAGTCAAGTAATTGAAGTGTCAATTTTCGTATGCCTTCTGTAGTGTCTTAATAGATGTGTGGAAGCTAGCATTCCTCAAGTGGATTTGCACATTTGCCTTGCATACACCTATTGTAGGCTATAATCCAGTCAAATCAAAGCAGTGGCACGCCCATAAACATCCATAATAGGCCTATTGAAAATGAGTACATTTGTTATGTTTTAAGTATAATGACTGTCAAAGGGAGGGACTATAACTAAAGATTAAGTAATACATAGAATGACATGGCTTGAAGAAATTGTAAAATGGGGTTACAGTAAGTGTTATTTTCCCACAACCTACTCTGACTGTCTTTCCACATCCACTGGCATCAACAGCGTTCATGAGCCATCCGCATGGCATATAAAAATCTACGTATTTATTGCAGATGCATAAAAGTTTAGGCACACTTGCACAAGCCCGGAGCTACCTATACAGCAGCATAATTTACATAACTCCCATTGCATTAGAGCACAGAGAAGTAGGTCATTTCTTCGTCATTGTTCCCCAGCTATGCTGTTTTGGGAATGACAGCATCCTATCCCTCACCACATATGCTACACATGTGGAATAACCATGTATTTATATACATTTCACAAGAGTGAAAAATACATTTTCACTTGAGATTACATTTCACCCAGAGAATTGTTGGAGGCAGTTTTGGCAGCAGAATACTATAGCAGAGCAGAACTCTGTTTTGCCCCCTTCAAGTCCCTCCTGCCCAGTATAGGATAGGAACATTGTATCTCTATGAAGTCCTGAAGCTATCCTCTAGGCCTGTGTAGAGAGGGCCCCTCGTCTCATTGAGTATTGAAGGTGTTCACCACATTTGTGCGGAGGCGAGATACATAATTAATGCAATGCATGGCACATTCAAGATCAAAGCCAGTTGTGCAATAAACCAAAAGCAAGTGTGACTGAGCACCAATTCAAGGTGCGTGTGTTTGTGTGTGTGTTTGTGTGTGTGTGTGTGGCGCCTGAATGTATGAGACGAAGAAGGGAGTAATCGGAGAGTTCATGCATACCATGTTACACTTTCTCTAGACTGAAGTGTTTTTTGTTTCTTTTGCATGGACAATGTGTAATGTACAGTATATACAGTGCATTCTGTAAGTATTCAGACCCCTTGACTTTTTCCACATTTTGTTGCGTTACAGCCTTATTCTAAAATTGATTAAATCGTTTTTTTCCCTCATCAATCTACACACAATACCCCATAATGACAAAGCAAAAACAGGTTTTTAAAAATGTTCGCTAATTTATAAAAAAAAAATAAACTGAAATATCACATTAACATAAGTATTCAGACCCCTGCAGCGATTACAGCATTAAGTCTTCTTGGGTATGAAGCTACAAGCTTGGCACACCTGTATTTGGGGAGTTTCTCCCATTCTTTTCTGCAGATGCTCTCAAGCTCTGTCAGGTTGGATGGGGAGCGTTGCTGCACAGCTATTTTCAGGTCTCTCCAGAGATGTTTGATCGGGTTCATGTCCGGGCTCTGGCTGGGCCACTCAAGAACATTCAGAGACTCCTGCATTGTCTTGGCTGTGTGATTAGGGTCGTTGTCCTGTTGGAAGGTGAACCTTCGCCCCAGTCTGAGGTCCTGAGCGCTCTGGAGCAGGTTTTCATCAAGGATCTGTCTGTACTTTGCATTGTTCATCTTTCCCTCGATCCTGACTAGCATGACTGTGGGACCATACTTCACAGTAGGGATGGTGCCAGGTTTCCTCTAGATGTGACGCTTGGCATTCAGGCCAAAGAGTTCAATCTTGGTTTCATCAGACCAGGGAATCTTGTTTCTCATGGTCTGTGAGTCTTTAGGTGCCTTTATGCAAACTCCAAGCGGGCTGTCATGTGCATTTTACTGAAGAGTGGCTTCCGTCTGGCCACTCTACCATAAAGGCCTGATTGGTGGAGTCCTGCAGAGATGGTTGTCCCTCTGGAAGGTTCTCCCATCTCCACATATGAACTCTAGAGCTAGAGGTGTCTTGGACACCTCCCTGACCAAGGCCCTTTTCCCCTGATTGCTCAGTTTGTCCGGGCGGTCAGCTCTAGGAAGAGTCTTGGTGTTTCCAATGTTTTTTTCATTTAAGAATGATGGAGGCCACTGTGTTCTATAGGGGGGATCTTCAGTGCTGTGCCTCGACACAATCCTGTCTCGGAGATCTACGGACAATTCCTTTTGACCTCATGGCTTGGTTTTTGCTCTGACATGCACTGTCAACTGTGGGACCTTATAAAGACAGGTGTGTGCCTTTCCAAATCATGTCCAATCAATTGAATTTACCGCAGGTGGACTCCAATTATGTTGTAGAAACATCTCAAGGATGGTCAATGGAAACAGGATGCACCTGAGCTCAACTTCGAGTCTCATAGCAAAGGGTTTGAATACTTCTGTTAATAAGGTATTTCTGTTTTCGTCATTATGGGGTATTGTGTGTAAATTGCTGAGGATTTAAAAACAAACAATTTTAGAATAAGGCTGTAACGTAACAAAATGTGGAAAAAGTCAAGGGGTCTGAATACTTTCCGAAGGCACTGTACATGTCATTGTAGCTATAGCTGTGTATTCCCTTCAGATGTAGATCTGGTTTAGCAGCTTTAGAGTTAGGATTGGTGAGCCATACCTATTTAAACCCACACAAAGTGGTTTTGGTGTCGCCCAGCCGCCATAGTTTTTTAACATGGCATTGTGGGAGGTCAAATACTTGTGAACTTGTTGGGAGTAGATTCTCTCCAGGCTCCGGAAAAGATCTCTGACCTCGTTACATTTCTGAAATCATTCTTCGCTCAACGCACTTCCGGTTCAAGCCCATACACACAGCAGCTACACCAATCAGAGAGAATGTTAGGGAGTCACAGGTCAACACAACATAGGGGTAGAGAACCTGGACCAGAGAGGGAGAGGGCGAGAGAGAGAGATAGAGAGAGAGAGAGAGGGGGAGAGAGAGAGAGAGAGAGAGAGAGAGAGAGAGAGAGAGAGAGAGAGAGAGAGAGAGAGAGAGAGAGAGAGAGAGAGAGAGAGTTAGAGGGGGAGTAGAAAGAGAGGGAGAGAGATAGAAATTCTTTGATACTTGTTATGATGAGTATCTTACCCCATCCTGTCCACTAAAATCTTAAAAATATGAAACAAATTGACTAGAGGAGGGCATAGGCTACTTCCATGCCCCAGGAAAAACACCAGTGAGTTTTACAATGTCCTCTACCTTCCCTATGTGAGGAAAATGTGTATCTCTTTAGACCACGGGAGTCAAACTCATTGATGTCCTTGTCGTCAATCTTTCATTTTGGTGATTATTAGTGAGCTGGACACAGTCAAGAAACTGTATAAAGGTCCATTGTCATTTCTACACAGTTTTGATATGGTTTTAGTGATTTTAAAGTATACTGAGTTTGTTGATTATTACATTTTTTGACTCAAACCATCGGCATGCCGGATCGGACCGTATGTTTCACACCCCTGCTTTAGATAATGATTCCACTACAACTCATGACTGCTGGATGACATTACAGTCTGTTCTGAAGACCACAGGGTCCCAAGTAAAGCACAGTACTGTTTAACCATTGTATAAGATTCATTGCCCCAGTTGGTGACGACGACAGAGCAGGGAAGAAAAAGAGTCAAGATTTGATTGATATTCTGTTGGTCCTCAGCAGCTCAGATGGCTGTTAGGCCTAAGGCCTGTGCTCTGTAATCGAAGACAGACACAACACATTCTTTTAAACGCCTCGTTCGCCATTGCTCTCTCATCTGCCCACTAGACCCAGCTATTTAATCCTCCTCCTTGGCTGTGATTAATAGCTGTCTGACACTTCACCTCCTTCCATATCAATTGTCAGTAGGGTGTTTTGTCCCCTGTGCTGATCACTTCAGATGCCGTTTCTCTCCCCAACCTTGCTCTCTGCACCCTTGACTGTTTATAACGATGGCTCTTCCATTGGTCTCTCTCTCTCTCTCTCTCCTTCCCCCTGACTCCCTCTCCCTCTCTCTCTCAATTCAATTTTCAGTTCAATTCAAGGACTTTATTGGCATGGGAAACATATGTTAACATTGCCAAAGCAAGTGAAATAGATAATAAACACAAGTTAAATAAACAATAACTAATTAACAGTAAACATTACACACAAAAGTTTCAAAAGAATAAAGACATTTAAAATGTCATATTATGTCTATATACAGTGTTGTAACAAGGTGCAAATAGTTAAAGTACAAAAGGGAAAAAAATAAACATATCTCTCTCTCTCCCTCCATCCCTCTCTCTCTCTCTCTCTCTCTCTCTCTCTCTCTCTCTCTCTCTCTCTCTCTCTCTCTCTCTCTCTCTCTCTCTCTCTCGCTCTCTCTTTTTCTCTCTCCCCCTCTCTCTCTCTCCCCCTCTCTCCCCCCTTTCTCTTTCTCTATCTATCTCTCCCTTCCCCCACCTCTCTCTCTTTCCACTCAGGTAGGGAGGCACACACACCACTATCACTACACTCTTTTCTATGGTAGTCTTGACAGTCTCTCCCCTCCTTGTTCTTGACCATTCAGATCAAACTCATCCATAAAAGTTATTCTACTGTAGCACCTTTCTGTGCCAATGACAGTGTTGTGCTGTTCAGAGGAATCTGTACAAGAGCAAGTTTAAACCATGAAAGTCTACTTTAAGGCAGGCATTAAGTTTAGGGCATGTTTTTTATCCAGAAAACCTAAGAGGCAAATTATCATTAAAAACTTCAAAGGCAAATTAGTCCAGTTATTTTAATGTATTTCTCAGATTAGAAATGAGGGGGAAAAAATCCTATTTCTATTCTGTATTTTACAAAGGTTACAGAGAGTTCTCGCTGGTATAGGATTATCATCCTGAAACGTTGAGATAATTACATATAGGACATATAGGACATATAGGACATATAGGACAGAGGGATCAAGAAAGAATAGTATAGAAAAGAGAGGGGTGAAAAGTGTACGAGATCACCATCAGGCTGGTTTCTGGGCTGAAGCGTTCTGAATGGTCTGCCTCCAGGGTGGGTCTCCATGGGCAGAACCTTCAGGTTCACATTCCTTAACCTTTTGTCTGGGGATGGCACTGAGACTATGTTGCTGGAGCAGGTCGAGGTACCACACAGACCAAGACACCAGTTGTTATAATGTCTAAGAAAATACAATCCACTTCTTTGAGGACAGTTTAAACAAAATAGTGTCAGAGATTCTTACTGTCATTTCAAAGCAAACCCATCAATAGCACTCAGTAACAGTATTTTTCCAGACCAGGATTTCTTAAGCTCTGTTGCGCTTCACTATGATAGGCCTACTCTTTAATCCTTGAGTTTAGTTTGTGTGGCCAATTATCTTCAATGACAAAGAAGAAATCCACAGTTCATGAGATCCACATATTCCATAGTAGAGGCCTAAAATACACTTTGAATCCAGTTGGCAATGATGCTTACAAAACCCTCCAGGGGATGTTACATCTTACAGAGCCACTTTTCTGACAGGGCTGCGTTTTTACAGGAGTTTTATTTGATAGGAGGTGCGAAGGTGTTTGTGGATTTCTTCCTATCAAAAAGAGCCGATAGATGTAGTGAAGAAGCAGGAGGGCCAGGGAACAGTAGGGGGAACAATGCATGCTGGCTGCACAATATTTTCATAAACGATTAGAACCCATCTTGCTCACGGTCATTATCAATATTGAACATTACATCACCGGCACTTCTAAAATTCCACGCAAGGGTTTGAATCATACTCTAGGCTGTATGGTTTAAATACTGCCACAGGCTGATGAGAATCCCTCCACACTGCGGGAACCTGCGAAATTCAAGCATGCATCATTCTTTTATATCGCATTAAAGTGAAATTGGCTACATTTAAACAGACACCACGATAAATCTCCCCAGCACTTGTCGTGTGCTGTTTTTATCACATGGTGGAAAATGCTCGTCTCTCCTGAGCATCGTCTACTTACCTGGAATTGAGTCCAGCGTTATTGCATGCTGATGGAGTGATGGCAGTCTTGAGAGGGACAGATTGACTCAGTGAGTTATTGGTCTCTGGAAGGGTGAAGGTGTAGTCAAGTATTGTAGTTATAGGCTCCAGCTGAAAGATGATGGATTGTGTCATTGAAGTACAGTACGGTCTGCTGTCAGATAAGACCTACCATCATAACAATCCTTCTCTCACCCCCTTTAGACTCAAACCAATTAGGCGATATAAGTTCATTTCTATCTGAGTTAAACAGTATTCATACTGAACATCAGAGAGGACTAGCTAGACATGTCTGGATGTTATTAGTCGTTGCATTTGTCCCGGGTGACTTATTTCCTCTCAGTGCAGCTGGGAGAGAGTGTGACACTGTTGGACTTCAGTTGGATAAACAGTCCCTGTGGAGGCCAGGGCTCTTGTGTACACACTGGGCACAGCACGCGTTTTCCACGGGGCCTGCCGCTAGGCCGCCGTCACCACAATGGATGGCTTAACCAGGCCAGAAGTCCATGTGAGCACAGCAGTTTAAATATGACTGAAGATCTCCCCATCCATGTACAGAATCTGTCACTACACACACACACACTTGCAATATGACAATCAGGCCACCTAGGAAGGAAGTAGACTCAATGAGGCTTGACTGAGTTCCACTATAATGAGCAATAGCTTTGAGTAAGCTGAAATTGAAATGTTTATTACTCTGCATTGCACATTTTTCTCTCCGCATTGTTGGGAAGGGCCTGTAAGTAAACATTTCACAGTTAGTCTACACCTGTAGTCTACACCTGTTGTTTACGCAAATTTTATTTTATTTAGTGACACATGCAAACACACACCCAGGACTACACATAAAACTCAATGAGTTAATTATTTTAAAGGGGAATAGTTATTATTTTAAATTGGAGACGTTTTCCTGTTTAGAAGAGGGTCTAAATGGCTTGTATCTGAGGGTATGGGCCTGGTTGCCTTGGCAGCGGCCCAGGGGGAGTGACAGAGCATCAGAGGTGCTATCTGTCGGTGTTAGCCGGCTTCCTCACAGTACACCAGCCCCAGTATATCTCTATCTGGGCAGCAGCCTGCAGAGAGCCACCCTTCCTTCACACAGTGATTATCTCCTTGTGAACTGCGAGCATGGGCCTGGCTGTGTGTGTGTGTTTGTGTCTGAGCCACACTCTGTCTGTGATTTACAGCACCCCTCTGCATCGCCTCTCTCCCCCTCTCTCTACCTCCCTCCCTCTCTGCTTCTGTCTGCTGGTCAACCGCCAGGGTGAAGGCAGCTTCCATGGCCAGTCCACCATAAATCTGGACACTTCATTCTACTGTCTCCCACTTCGAGGGGAAGCCTGGCCTGCTGCAAACACCATTAACCCTCTTCCTCTCTGTCCACAACCCCCTACCCAACCCTGCCCCACACACCCATCCTCCATGACTTCAGCAGGGAAAGGCAACAGAAACACCTCGTCCTCTTTCCTTTCCTCTCAGACCTTAGTTTCGTAAACCCGACCCTAGGCAACAGCAGTGACTAAGGTATGGTTTCATTGAAGGACTCATTTCAAATCAAATCAAATTAGATTTGTCACATGTGCCGAATTACAACAGGTGTAGACCTTACAGTGAAATGCTTACTTACAAGCCCTTAACCAAAAATGCAGTTTAAAAAAAATACCTACAAGAAAAAAAAAGAAATAAAAGTAACAAATAATTAAAGAACAGAAGTAAAATAACAATAGCGAGGCTATATACAGGGGGTACCGGTACAGAATCAATGTGCGGGGGCACCGGTTAGTTGAGGTAATTGAGGTAATAGCAGCGTAAGAGTAGCAGCAGCGTAATTGGCAACTTCGATAAGAAAAATGAAATACAAATCCAGGGTGGGTCCTCTTCAGACAGACAATTCTCCCAATAAATCACAAGGCAGACCTGCCAGTAACATCACGATTCCTAACCAAAGTTTGCAGGCAAAACCTTGTCACTTGCGAAATGCACTCATTAAAAATAACCTCTGTGATCTCCATCTTTCTAGCCACTATTTAGTATTTTATTCAAGCGGATAAGGTAGTGACGTAGGCAGTGAGTAGCTCCTCTATTATGTACAGATATATTAAACCGAAACATTTAGAAAATTGTGGGAGGCAACCTGGATGTCTCGAGAGACTACTCCCATCTCTGTCCGACCAATGAAAGGGAAAAGGGAAAGGACCCGACAGCCTAGCTGTCACAAATTCCGACGAAGTTGGTCCCTCTTCTTGTTCGGGAGGCATTCGTCGGTCGACATCAGCGACCTTCTAGCCATCGCCGATCCCTTTTTCTTTTATCTATTGGTTTTGTCTTGTCTTCCATCAAACCTGGTTCCAATTCCCTTAATTACATGTTGTGTATTTAACCCTCTGGTTTCCCCATGTCCTTGTCCGTAATTGTTTATTGTCAGTGGCACGTTTCCGGCTGGTTGCGCCACAGTGGTATTTTGTACTTTGTGCTGCCGCACTTTTTCCTGTAGGCATTTGTTTTTGTAATGCATTTTGCATTCAGTGTTTGTACTGTGCCACAGTAAAGTGCTTTCGTTCACTATCTCTGCTCTCCTGCGCCTGACTCTCACACACCAGCTACACACACAGATCCTGACACTAGCTAGTTGAAATTCTGGGCACAGTTAGACTGCAGGTGGATTAGAAATTATGGTTTTATTTACCGACATCTTGTAGGCCCACAGTTCAAAAGTGAGGAATATATTTACAAATTTACAGGAATTCAAGGCAAAAATAGTAGTTGAAAAGGTTTGAAGTTGCCAAAAACGATCTTAACAATGCAAGGGCAAAATGCCCAAACACGGCATTGCAGAAAGACACACAGCAAAGTAAGCAACGTCTAATAGCAAAGTAAGCAATGTAATGACATGATCTAAGCAGGAATTTAAAGAAGCACCTAACACATACAGTGGGGAAAAAAAGTATTTAGTCAGCCACCAATTGTGCAAGTTCTCTCACTTAAAAAGATGAGAGAGGCCTGTAATTTTCATCATAGGTACACTTCAACTATGACAGACAAAATGAGGGAAAGAAATCCAGAAAATCACATTGTAGGATTTCTAATGAATTTATTTGCAAATTATGGTGGAAAATAAGTATTTGGTCACATACAAACAAGCAAGATTTCTGGCTCTCACAGACCTGTAACTTCTTCTTTAAGAGGCTCCTCTGTCCTCCACTCGTTACCTGTATTAATGGCACCTGTTTGAACTTGTTATCAGTATAAAAGACACCTGTCCACAACCTCAAACAGTCACACTCCAAACTCCACTATGGCCAAGACCAAAGAGCTGTCAAAGGACACCAGAAACAAAATTGTAGACCTGCACCAGGTTGGGAAGACTGAATCTGCAATAGGTAAGCAGCTTGGTTTGAAGAAATCAACTGTGGGAGCAATTATTAGGAAATGGAAGACATACAAGACCACTGATAATCTTCCTCGATCTGGGGCTCCACGCAAGATCTCACCCCGTGGGGTCAAAATGATCACAAGAACGGTGAGCAAAAATCCCAGAACCACACGGGGGACCTAGTGAATGACCTGCAGAGAGCTGGGACCAAAGTAACAAAGCCTACCATCAGTAACACACTACGCCGCCAGGGACTCAAATCCTGCAGTGCCAGACGTGTCCCCCTGCTTAAGCCAGTACATGTTCAGGCCCGTCTGAAGTTTGCTAGAGAGCATTTGGATGATCCAGATGAGGATTGGGAGAATGTCATATGGTCAGATGAAACCAAAATAGAACTTTTTGGTAAAAACTCAACTCGTCGTGTTTGGAGGACAAAGAATGCTGAGTTGCATCCAAAGAACACCATACCTACTGTGAAGCATGGGGGTGGAAACATCATGCTTTGGGGCTGTTTTTCTGCAAAGGGACCAGGACGACTGATCCATGTAAAGGAAAGAATGAATGGGGCCATGTATCGTGAGATTTTGAGTGAAAACCTCCTTCCATCAGCAAGGGCATTGAAGATGAAACGTGGCTGGGTCTTTCAGCATGACAATGATCCCAAACACACCGCCCGGCAACGAAGGAGTGGCTTCAGAAGAAGCATTTCAAGGTCCTGGAGTGGCCTAGCCAGTCTCCAGATCTCAACCCCATAGAAAATCTTTGGAGGGAGTTGAAAGTCCGTGTTGCCCAGCGACAGCCCCAAAACATCACTGCTCTAGAGGAGATCTGCATGGAGGAATGGGCCAAAATACCAGCAACAGTGTGTGAAAACCTTGTGAAGACTTACAGAAAACGTTTGACCTCTGTCATTGCCAACAAAGGGTATATAACAAAGTATTGAGATAAACTTTTGTTATTGACCAAATACTTATTTTCCATCATAATTTGCAAATAAATTTATTAAAAATCCTACAATGTGATTTTCTGGATTTTTTTTTTCCTCATTTTGTCTGTCATAGTTGAAGTGTACCTATGATGAAAATTACAGGCCTCTCTCATCTTTTTAAGTGAGAGAACTTGCACAATTGGTGGCTGACTAAATACTTTTTTCCCCCACTGTAGGCCAGGCCTACAAATGGGAGCTGTCATCTGAATGTAAATAAATAGGCAACTTTAATTAGGCTACACGCGACCATACGGGGACTGCATTAGTGTTTTTTTCTTTCTACCCATATGTGTGTCTTTCTGAGTTCTTAGGACAAAATATTTTAATCTGCACTGTACCCGTTTTAGGGGCTATGTCAGTACTGGAAAAGGTCAGGTCCATAGGTCATTCAACTCAACATGACGGACAGAATATTTTAAGCAAATGCTGGGTCTTCGAAGCAACGTGGGAACAAATGGACGATGGTCACGAACCAAAGGTAGGCCAGGCCTCAGTACTGCCATATGCTTGGTGACACTGAAAGCATCAGTTTGTTTATCGAATGGGTATTTAATTTTTTTGCTGTTGGAATAAGATATGAGGATACAAAGTGTCCCCATTTTAAACCAGGACCTTGGTCTTCTCCTAATTTTGAAAAAAACAATGTAAGATATACTGGTGCTGAGAAATACACGTGAGAGTAAAAAGTGTGAATACCAACCCCGGTCTCCCCTCAAACAATCTTAAAAGCAGTTTAAATAAAAGTGTCTCTCGTCTCCCGCAAAAGTTTTCAAAAGGTTTTCAGGCCACAAAAGAATCGCTCAAGATGAGTGATGCAACTGTCCCAGAATGCCAATTTGCAGCTTACTGAGGAGTTTTGTTGGGGGCGGCGAGGGGGAATAAAGATGTCTTGTCATTGAGCTGCCCAAGTGCATCTATGAAATGTGAGATGAAAGAAGTCGAGAGCGAGTCTTCCGGTGAACTATTGGCAGATTCTACAGTCTGAACCTCTACCATCCAGAGGAAAACCTCTCACTGACATGGCACACAATGCACTGTCTGAGAGTTGTTCCTAAGGGGACATAGGGCTGCTTGATCTCCCTGGTGTCAGTCACGTTTTTATGCTGGGTTACATCAGCTCAAGACACTGATACAGTTTTGGTTATGTAAAAGTTGATCTAATTACTGTACTGATTTTGGAATAAGGACATGCTGTAGATCGTTTTTTTCCTAGGAATCTAACAAGATCCTTTCACATGACCTAACAGTGATAATTGGTTAAATGGTAGCTGGAAGAAAGGGCTGTGAAAATGTGGCTTTTACAAGACAACCAGAGGAGTAATTGGTTGGTGCTTTTCTTGGCAGCTCTACTGTATGTGAAACAACCATGCCATGATGGGTCATTCATGTGCACTGTTCTCTCCTTGACAGAAGGTACACACACATCTGAACATATTTTTTGATCATGTGATGTTTTGGAGGGTCTGAGTGACTCCAAGTTGTTGCCACCTTCACTTTGTTTATAGAGCAACACTGATGTCATGAGACCTTTTTACTCTGAAAAGCCTATTGAAGGATCTACCGCTTGCCTGGCCTCCCATTCCCCTCTCCTCTCCTCCCCATATTCTCACTCCACAAATACCTGCGCCTGACAGCATAAGGAGCTGAGTGCGGTCATTATGTCATTATTACAATAATCTCACTGTAAAAGCCAACACCTGTATGGAGTGCCCTTAGGGACTCCTTGTGCAAACAATCCGGAGACTGTTTCTTTTTTAAGGGAGGAAAATAAATAAATGACAGAGTAACACTGTTTATGTAAATCTCATTTAACATGCGTCTTATGTCCTGCCCGCTGGCTTGGCAGCACAGAGCTGAGACGATGAGGCGAGTGACAGCACAGTGGCTTAATATGACTGATTTCCTCTGTAATGATAATGCGATTGAGCACAGTGTTTGTGAAGAGCACAAAGGGCCAAGGGAAGATGACAGCCATTTGAGTTAAACATTAAATGATCAAGAGGCCTCGTGTGGTACACAGCAGTCACCCCATGCCCTGACAAAGGCCTTACATTATCTCATGGGGAAGGGTTGAGGGAGCTCATGTGCATCTGTGCAAGCAGCCAGATGGTAACTGTCACCTCAGAGTTAGAGTCAAGTCATTTAGCGTGTCGGTAGGACTGATGGAGAGTGTCAAAAGGAGAGCTCTTGAAGGCTCAGTGATACACAGATCTGATGCCCCTCCCCTGCCTGGGTTCCAGACCACCCCTCACCCGCCCTCATAATGCCACATCTGCTCTACGTTAGCGTTGGCCTGGTCCCCTGCCGCTGCCAGCCAACTGACTGACTGGGGGACTTTCTTATGATGTCAGATGGGGAAAACCCTTTGTGACAGGCATCTATAGTTCTCTAAATGGCATCTCTGAGAGAAAAAAATGGCTGATAATTTTCAACCTAATAGAATCACAGTTAATTCACTAGTGGAATCTGTTTATTTCAGTTCTACTTAGTATAAAAGTCCTCCAAGATTTAGAATGTATTTCCCTGGTGGAAATTAAATCCTTTAAGCTACAGTTTACATAAGATTCACCATGTACATTAAAATTATTTAGCTTTTTAAAGAATATAAATAACCACGCATATTTAATCATATCATTCATTAAATTGTAAACTGTGTTAATTAGCCATAAATGACAGTGAGTAATTATATTTGCTGACAAGCAATCTTCATAACCATACCCTTCTCCTTTTCTGGGGGAAGCTGATTTGTTACCTTGAAATTAGCATATCATCTAAATAAAGAGGTATAACTGGAAATCAAAAAGTCTCAGTGTATGGTGACTCAAAGAGAATCCACCTTGAGCCTCAAACCTCATAGGCTGTTCATCCTTCACACGTCCAACTGTCAGATAGATACAGTAGATACCTCCATTTGGCTCTGAGAGCTACGCTGCCTGTCATTTACATAACACAGCAGAGAGAGAGAGAGAGAGAGAGAGAGAGAGAGAGAGAGAGAGAGAGAGAGAGAGAGAGAGAGAGAGAGAGACTCATCAAATGGCAGAAACTTCAAAATGCTGCCTAATATTTCATTCCATAATTTCTCCCTCCCCGCCTCTCTCAACTCCTACTCACCAAGCTGTGGGATTAGAATCACTGTTGGGTATCCCATCCTCCTTCAGAGGGGCCCCACTTTTTTTCAGGGGAGAATCTGCCATTTTGTCAAAGAATACCCATATCATCAGTGGGCTAACGTCATTGTACAGCCGGGGTCAGGGGCAGGTCAGCTCCCAGGATATCTATGAGGAGAAGCCCTCCCTGGACTACCCAGTGAACCCCCCTCCTCCCCTGGCCATAATCTGTCTTTTTGGGAAGACACTTGGCTCTCCAGGGGGGTCAACTATCCTTTACAAGAGGCCCTGTCATCTGCCTGCTGACTAATGGGCCAGGCCCAGTGACAAGTACTGATGAGCAGCCCCGAGGCAGGGTGTCCACTCCACTGCATGGCACACAGACCAGCCAGGGCACCTCAGTTAATAAGACTCAGACACTCTGCAATCCCTGCCCAGTACTGCCCAACCTGGTCTCAGAGCATTTGTATTATTTTGTATGTAAATCCGAGACACTCCATTTAGTATGATATGTTACATTTCATATGGTGTGTATACATTTGTGGATGTCCACCATCCATTTCGTATGATATGTTACGAATTTGAAAAACATACAATATGTTACGAACTTGAAAACGCATGTTACGTTGCGAATTCTAATTTGTTGTGGCTAATATTAGCTAGGTGGCTAGGTGGCTAACGCTAACGTTAGCTAGCTGGCTAACGTTAGCTAAGCTAGGGGTTAGGGTTCTTGGTTAAGGTTAGAGTTAAGGTTAGGAGTTAGGTTAAAGGGTTAAGGTTGGGGTTAGGGGGAGCTAAAAGTGTTAAGATTAGGGTAAGTGTAAGGGTTAGCTAACATGCTAAGTAGTTGCAAAGTAGCTAAAAAGTAGTTGAAAAGTTGCTAATTAGCTAAAACTGTCCATGATTAGATTCGAGCACGCATCCTTTGGGTTGCTAGACGTTCACATTATACAGCCACCCATCTACCCCGACCAACCACACTCCTTTCGTTTTTGCCTTAAACCTTCTGTCTTATGTAACCATACCAAATTTAACATATCATACTAATTTACTATGTTACGTCTAGTCTATGGGACCAGGCTGCATGGCTAGTCTGGTGGATCTGATAAGGAGTGTACATGAACATTCAATTCGCTTTATTTGAATAATTTATGATACATGCTGATCAAGGCAGTATCAGCGTGGTGGAGCAGGTAAATGGCTCTTTAAAAACACCAGGTTCCCGCAGCCTGATGCTTCAGTGGTAGCAACACAAAGGAGCCTGTTCAATGGGCTAAATGTCTCCCGATAAAACATTAAAGTTGTCAGTGGTCCAAAGTGAACAGTCAAAGGGTGAGTCACTCTGTGCTTCTGGGGATTTCTCCAAAATAGGTCAATCGCAATCAAAACACTTAATTCCACAGCAAAACAGTCCATCCTAATTTGAATAGAGGAAAAAGCATGAATATGAAATCACAAGTTGATGTGTTGACAACTGTTTATGCAGTGTTTTTGTCTAGTATGATCACAGCATAAGAGGGAACCTGGATAGGAGAGAGAGAGAGAACCTGTGGCTGTAGCCCCAGAGTTACAGAGTAGTGGAGCAGGACACTAACAGTGCTGTTCCACCTCTGGCATCCTGTCAACTGAGGCAGAAACATTAATTATTCACTTGCTGACTGCATGAGTTATGTAATGTGATAGGCTATCCCTGAGACCTTAAATGCTGCAGCTGGACAACATTTATTTTATAATGGAAGGAAAATAACGGTTGGAGGAGGATAAAGATGCCATTGGCTAGAAAGTGTTACACAGTGCTGTCAATGTGCTGCAGCTAGGATAAGGATGTAGTCTAGGATAAATTTAGTTCATGTTTGGGGGAAAAGACATATGCATGTACAACTGTTTCATGAGCCTCAATGTTTTCAACTTTTAAACAAAAGTGACTGTATGTATTTTAACAACTACCTTGTGATGTGCACATCCGGTCCATACAAGGTCATTTCTAGGAGCTCCTGAGAACCATCTGGCAAGACACTCCACTGTATTTATCTCAACATGTTGGGACAGACCGGTCTATACCAGTATACTGGGCCTATATGCCTTCCAAGAGGTTTCTGCACTGTGTTCTTTTATAATGTGATTTATCAGGGGCAGGTTTCAGTGGTTTAGTGATTTCTTTGTGCCCTTTTCTGTCAAGGGCTTTATGCTTAAATGTCCCTGGCATATTTTCTAAATATATCCAGTTTCCTAAAGAGGAGGTGGGAAAAATTCTGAAAATCACGGCTCTCCCTCTCAACCTACCTCCCCCTCCCACCCTGAAGCGCGTATAGTTCCATGCCAAGGATGAGAGAGAATATTAAATTTCACGAGATGAAACACAAAAATGTGTCAGCCCCTGCGTTGTTGAGTCAGCCCCTGCGTTGCGCGTGCAGCGAGGCCAAGGCGGTGCGCGCTGTTCTCTTGTTCCGCTCTCTCTCGCGCTCGCTGGCTGTGTGCACCCGGGAGGGCTTGAAGGGTATTCCGTGTCTTTTGTTATTTTTATTTGAAGACAATACGATTAGAGAGAAAATGAAGAAAATATTCTGCAGGGCTGGAGCACTTGTTAGTCTTTTTGTTATACCAACAATGTTGTTTGCTCCCGCGATTTTGCTCCGTTTTGTTTTCCTCAATGGAGCCCAAATGTCATAGTCGCCCAAAGGACTGCAGTTTGCAGGGGTTGAATTATACTGAACAAAAATATAAACGCAACATGCAACAATTTCAACGATTTTCTGAGTTACAGTTCATACAAGGAAATCTGTCAAATGAAATACATTCATTAGGCCCTAATCCATGGATTTCACATGACTGGGCAGGGGTGCAGCCATGGGTGGGCCTGGGACGGCATAGGCCCACCCACCTTGCAGTCAGGGCCACCCACTGGGGAGCCAGATCCAGCCAATCAGAATGAGTTTTTCCCCACAAAGGGCTTTATAACAGACAGAAATACTCCTCAGCTTTTTGTGCGAATGGAACATTTGGGGAATTTTTTTTTCTCAGCTCATGGAACATTGGACCAACACTTTACATGTTGCGTTTATATTTTTGTTCAGTATAGTATGATATACTACAGGCCTCCAGGCTTATGTACTACAGGGCTCCAGGCTACGACTATGAAGTCACATTTTTTTTACCTTTTGACTTGGCTGTGCGAGTAACATTTTTTATTTGGCTGTATATTTTACCTGGTCATGTCATTCAAAACGTCCTATTTTTGGGGCGATTATATATATTTTGTTGATCAAACAGTTAAGTGCATTATCCTCATGATTCTTGTATTGAAAGTGTCTACTCTGACGCTGTGTGTGTTTCACATTGTTTTACATTCAAGATATACAGTATCTGATATGGCTTTGAAATATAGAGCTGCTGCTCTAGAACTCGTTGGGTAGTATTTAGCCCAAAGGTACTACCCAAAGGCTGGCAGATGGTGATATTGAGTAATTTCGTCTTACCATCCAAAGACAATGTATGCAACCGGCTATACACTTGTATCCTCCGTGGACCGGTTCGTACGTAAAACATTCTCCATTCAGGCTGCAAAGGTGACTTTTTCCTCCTTAATATGCAACCTTTGGGTTGCGTGCTCGAATCTCATCATGGACAATTTTAGCTAATTAGCAACTTTTCAACTACTTATTACTTTTTAGCTACTTTGCAACTACTTAGCATGTTAGCTAAACCTTATCTTTACCTTTACCCTAACCTTAACCCTTTCTTTATGAAACACCATTTTCTACCACCACGTTCGAGGGGCTAATACCATTTCCTGATGTTGCTCCCCGCGTTCAGCAAGGGGTAACTTAGCGTAGCAGTCTTAAAAGAAAACCGTTGAGCGGTGTTCCCACATCTGATTTCAGCTGAAAAGGAAGCAAGGTTGAATTAGCTGTATACCTGAAAACCGGATACATCCGGTTGTTGACAGCTCCACTAAGGGTGAGCCAGGGGTTAACAGCAGACTACTGCAACCTGATTGGCTGAACTCGATACGCAACATCCGGGACTAGCATTCCTAGGTATTAGCCACTGTAACATGGTGGTGGAAAATGGTTTATGCAAATTTCTCCCATTTTTTTCTGCCTTCTCGCCATTAAATCGAGTTAAGGAGGAAATCGACACCTTTGCAGCCTGAATGGAGAATGTTTTATGTATGAACCGGTCTATGGGGGATACGAGTGTATAGCTGGCTGCATACAATGCCTTTGGACGCTAAGATGAAAGACAAAAAACATCCATATACCGGCCTTTGGGCTAGATAATATTGAACTTGGTAGGAAATTAATTACATGTATCGAACTCATTCGAAAATTAATTAATTTGCCCAAGTTTATAATAAGACATGAACAGAATGCATCAGTAATTCATATTTCCTGCAACATCTTTAAGAGGCAACTACACTGGAATTCCCCTGTCTCATCTGTGTGTGTGCAGTGCAAGTACTGTATTTCTACCACTGTAGAAGTTAGCAATGCTAATGATAACTGTCTTCTGGTAGATGGAAAAAGGCTTTCCCAAAAATCTTCTCATTAACTAGAAGGTAGGTTATGCCTACCTGGCGTATTGATTTCATGATGATTTGCATCAATTTCCAGGGACCTCATAACACTATCACAGTACTTAGGTGCCGATACGATATGTATTGCGATTCCCACTATTCTATATGGATCAGTGAGGGCTCGTCGGAGGAGGAAGACCATCCTCCTGAGTGAATTTCATACAAATTTAAATTGTAAGACATTTAACAAGTTATGCTATTTAGATAAAACTATACTAAATATAATGACATGTCACCAAATAACTGATTAAAACACACTATTTTGCAAAGAAGGTCTATATTAGCCTCAACAACACTCTGTAGGTTAGCACCATGGTGTAGCCAGATTACAGTTAGCTTCCCTCCTCCTCTGGGTACATTGACTTCATTACAAAACCTAGGAGGCTCATGGGACTCACCCCCTTCCATAGACTTACACAGTAATTATGACAACTTCCTGAGGACGTCCTCCAGCCTATCATAGCTCTTGCAGCATGAACTGATATGTTGTTCACCCAATCAAAGGATTAAATAATGAATCTAGTACTGAAAGCATAAGCTACAGCAAGCTAGCACTGCATTGTATAAAACGTGGTAGGTAGTTGACTCAAAGAGAGAGAAAGACAATAGTTGAACAGTTTTGAACAAATTAATTTATTCCAAAATGAGCTAGCAAATGCAGATAGCTGGTTTAGCCTACTGAAACACCCTGCTCAGAGGGATGCTATGTTAGCTAGCTGGCTATGACTTTCTAACACAACACTGTAACTTCCAAGTCTTAGAGGTAAGCTTTTGGTTTTACTTATTTATTGCCCCCGGGGCCCGCCGGTGTAACTGATTCCTGACTGTACACTAACTTTACTGCATGATTGTAGCGGGTTTACTAACACGTTAGTTCTATTGGCTATGCTGACTATGACGTTACTTTAGCTAATATGGTGACAACAATGTAGGCTGTGTGCAGCGGTTTGGCTTGGAAAGGTTGGTCACATACAGCTGATGTGTTGTGCATTGAATCCCACAAGCGAAGGGAAGCGGTGAGAGGAGGTAGGGTGCGTAGTAGATACAGTAGATGCGAGAAAGAATACAACATGGCTGCTATGAAAGTGAACTGTGTTTACGCGTGATCAGGGGTGTATTTATTCCGCTGATTCTGTTGAAAAACGTTTCTTAATAAACGGAAGCAAACGGAACAAAACGGGGATGAACATACATGAATTTGTCCAATAGAAACTCTTGTTTGCAACTTTTGGACTAATGATTACACCCTATATCAGCTAGATGCAGGCAAGCTTGTGCAATGCGGTATTGAATGTCACTGTCTGCCCATGTGTCACTGTCTGTCACCTCAAATTTGTCTCTCGACCTGTGTGCACCTACGTTATACATTTTCATTCATAGGCTAGGTTGTAGCAACCTCATGATGGGTATAGAGAAAATGTGAGTATCATGTAGTAGCCTAAACCTATTGTTGTTACATTGAACTGGGTGAATGGAATATGAATGACAGTCATCCAATATGCTGTAATAGAAATAAGGCCATGCTCATTAAAAAATGTGTCCTTCCTCATCTTAAACGTCACTGACCACCACTGATATGTATTTTTATAATGTCTGTCACGACTTCCGCCGAAGTCGGTCCCTCTTCTTGTTCGGGCGGTGTTCGGCGGTCGAAGTCACCGGTTTTCTAGCCATCACCGCTCCCTTTTTCGTGTGTCTGTTGGTTTTGTCTTTGTACACACCTGTTGTTCATTTGCTCCCAATCACGCTCCTGCTTATATTCCTCCTTTTCCCCTCTTCCCCTTGTGCGTGATTGTTATTTTGTAATGGTTATTTTCTCAGTCTGTGTACTGAGAGCTGGGATTATTCCTCGTTGTTCCGGGTTGTTTTATTTCGCCCATCTATATTGTTCATGTGGGTATTTTGCAGCACCAGATTTATTTTGTATTTTTCTGGTGGCTTTATTAAATTTTACCTTCACACGCATCTCAACTTCCTGCGCCTGACTCCTTCTCCACTACATAACCACAGCCTTAACAATGTCACATGCACAAGTTTAGTGAAATGCCAATCTTGCAAGCTCTAACCAACAATGCAGTAATCAATGTCAATGTAGTACTAAAAATAACAAGGTAGAACAAAAACATACAAGATATAGAAATAAGAAATAAAAAGAACACAAAGTTAGTATGCATACTATATACATGGTCAGTTCCAGTACCATATTTAAAATGCAATTTGATACTGTGGTTCTATTGTGATTCGATGTTCCAAACATATTGCTCACCATATGTATGCTGAAAAGGGACAAGAGAGAGCCATGAGAAAACGAGTTTCGATCAGTAATGGAAATTAAAGTGTGAAGACAAATTGTCTCCCTGTTTAAAAAGAAGATGGAGAACAAGCTATGAAGGAAAAATACTGGAGTTTTGGTGCAGGTAAAGCCAACCAGGGCAAAAATAATATTGAGATATTGTCAAAACGATACGATATATAGTCAATCATTATTTCCCAACCAATTTGTTTCCCATCACTACAATCCAGTGGGTATTTGTTCTGAAAACTCTACCAACACATGCGAGCTACAAAATCATTATTAAACAACAACCTATTGCTAGGTGCACACTTGAATTAAAAGGCAACTACACTTCAAACTAAAAATGTCTTAGATTTTTCCCAGGCCTAAAGAAATGGTCCTGTTGTTTAAGCATTGTTGTGTACTTAGAACATCAAATTGTGTTGTTTTTCTACCAAAGTGTGATGTTGAGAGTGAAACCTGGAACAATACCACAGAGAAAATTTAATTTAGGAAAAGACTAAACTACATTTTGAAAAAAAGATATATTATTTTATAGGGCCTTAGAATTCCCTCTTCCTCGGGTGGTGGAATTAGGTTTATATGTCATATTAGTGCTCATAAAGATGAAGGCAAATTCATCTCCATTGAACAAAAAAATTAATCTGAAAATTCTGGAGCCTTATTTTGACTGTGAACTATAACAATAATAGCCTAATTGTCAAAGAAGGTCTAGGTTGCATATCAAAATATCTTGAACCATGTAACTTATTTATTGAATACCATCTCAATAGTCTATTACGCTCCTTATTGAGCATTGTGAATGACTTTATAATGACTTTATAGTGACTTTATCAGATGATTACACATTTTTCTATTGCATGACACCGCAAATCATTTTTTGGGGGTGACCAAACATGAGCTGGTGCCACCAACTGAAAAAGTGGGGGAAAAGTTAGTCTGGAGCCCTGTACTGCATGTGGTATGCATGGTTTACGGATGTGTTATGAAGCCATTATGAACAGTTGAAGTCGGAAGTTTACATACACCTTAGCCAAATACATTTAAACTCAGTTTTTCACAATTCCAGACATTTAATCCTAGTAAAAATTCCCCTGTCTTAGGTCAGTTAGGATCACCACTTTATTTTAAGAATGTGAAATGTCAGAATAATAGTAGAGAGAATGATTTATTTCAGCTTTTATTTCGTTCATCACATTCCCAGTGGGTCAGAAGTTTACATACACTCAGTTAGTATTTGGTAGCATTGCCTTTAAATTGTTTAACTTGGGTCAAATGTTTTGGGTATCCTTCCACAAGCTTCCCACAATAAGTTAGGTGAATTTTGGCCCATTCCTTCTGACAGAGCTGGTGTAACTGAGTCAGGTTTGTAGGCCTCCTTGCTCACACACGCTTTTTCAGTTCTGCCCACAAATTTTCTATAGGATTGAGGTCAGGACTTTGTGATGGCCACTCCAATACCTTGACTTTGTTGTCCTTAAGACATTTTGCCACAACTTTGGAAGTATGCTTGGGGTCATTGTCCATTTGAAAGACCCATTTGCAACCAAGCTTTAACTTCCTGACTGATGTCTTGAGATGTTGCTTCAATATATCCACATAATTTTCCTACCTCATGATGCCATCTATTTTGTGAAGTGCACCAGTCCATCCTGCAGCAAAGCACCCCCACAACATGATGCTGCCACCCCCGTGCTTCACGGTTGGGATGATGTTCTTTGGCTTGCAAGCCTCCCCCTTTTTCCTTCATCAGACCAGAGGACATTTCTCCAAAAAGTACGATCTTTATCCCCATGTGCAGTTGCAAACCGTAGTCTGGATTTTTTATGGTGGTTTTGGAGCAGTGGCTTCTTTCTTGCTGAGCGGCCTGTCAGGTTATGTCGATATAGGACTCGTTTTACTGTGGATATAGATACTTTTGTACCTGTTTCCTCCAGCATCTTCACAAGGTCCTTTGCTGTTGATCTGGGATTGACTTGCACTTTTCGCACCATAGTACGTTCATCCCCAGGAGACAGAACGCATCTCCTTCCTGAGCGGTATGACGGCTATGTGATCCCATGGTGTTTATACTTGCGTACTATTGTTTGTACAGATGAACGTGGTACCTTCAGGCATTTGATAATTCCTCCCAAGGATGAACCAGACTTGTGGAGGTCCAATTTGTTTTCTGATGTCTTGGCTGATTTCTTTTGATTTTCCCATGATGTCAAGCAAAGAGGCGCTGAGTTCGAAGGTAGGCCTTGAAATACATCCACAGGTACACCTCCAATTGATTCAAATGATGTCAATTAGCCTATCAGAATCTTCTAAAGTCATGACATCATTTTCTGGAATTTTCCAAGCTGTTTAAAGGCACAGTCAACTTAGTGTATTTAAACTTCTGACCCACTGGAATTGTGATACAGTGAAGTATAAGTGAAATAATCTGTCTGTAAACAATTGTTGGAAAAATTACTTGTGTCATGCACAAAGTAGATGTCCTAACCGACTTGCCAAACAATAGTTTGTTAACAAGACATTTGTGGAGTGGTTTTAATGACTCCAACCTAAGTGTATGTAAACTTCCGACTTCAACTGTAGGTTCCCTTCAAGTATAGTTTGTATCCCTCTGTAAGACCCATGTTCCATTATCTGAGCATGGTGGTTTCTGACATTTATTTTTGTGTGGCTCTCTGTACTCCTACTGAACTCTCATGCCTGCGTTACATACAACATGACATGACTGTGCTTTAGATATATGACACCACAACATGTAAATCATTACACAGAATGAATAATGATATTAAATCATAATACTGCTTTTGAATAGCTGAAGCCGTTTTTCCACTTCCCTGTCCCCTCTATCACCTTCACTGACTGTTCTCAGTTTCAGAATGGCTCTTTATTCTCATTTCAAAAATATCCTCCATCCCTACTGGTTCAACTGTAATGTGTTGAAATATATAGCTCCAGTTCTTACATTTCTCTCCTTTTGTTCTTATATCTTGAAAAAAAGAATGGTGGCCAATGGAACGAGAGGCTTATCCATGATGCAGGGGAACAATAATGCACGCACAAGGATTTTAGGACAAAAAGTAATCACATTTTCCACAGTGGGATGGAGAGCATAACTGAAGAATGTTAACCCATTTCCCGCTCCCCCCTCCCCTTTCTTTCAGATCAAGATGTAGGGGTTTACAGAGGAACGACCCTATATGATTGCCCTATTTCGATTCCCATACAGTTTGACTTGAGCTTTTTCCAATACATTGTTTATGAGTGAGAGGTCCGTCACAGCACAGTCTGTTCATTGTGCAGAACTCAGAATCAACGAGGGAGTTGATGTGAAAGAGAACAGCCACGGGAGAAATCTGTAAATTTTTCGGCATTCACACTGGCCGTCCGCACACAAATCACACATCAAACATATGGAAAATTCCACTTTAGTGTGACAGAAGCTGTATAAATTGCCAAAAGTGTTGCACCTATGAATGTGCCTCAAACATGTCTGTCTGTGTCTGTGGAGCCAGAGTGAACCAACTTAGTGTGTCTCAGTCTTGTAAAACAGGCTGACTGGCCTGTGAGAGCCCACGTCTCTCCATCCATGTAAAAATAGGTAAAGGGGGCCAGTGGAGGGTTTCAACGTCCTACAGATATCTTCCCATTGGGGATAGTGAATGTTACTGAGAGGTAGTGTTAGGAACGAGCATGTACTATTTCTTACCCATGGGAGGAACATCAATAGACATTATGATATTCTTCCGAATCCTTAGAATTACAGTATCAGTCAAACGTTTGTACAAACCTACTCATTCCAGGGTTTTTCAATTTTTTTTACTACTTTTTACTACTTTCTACTTTCTACAAGTAGAATAATAGTGAAGACATCAAAACTATATGGAATCATGTAATAACCAAAAAAAGTGCCACCCTTTGCCTTGATGACAGCTTTGAACACTCTTGGCATTCTCTCAACCAGCTTCATGAGGTAGTCACCTGGAATGGATGTCAATTAACAGGTGTGCGTTGTTAAAAGTATATTTGTGGAATTTCTTTCCTTCTTAATGTGCTTGAGCCAATCAGTTGTGTTGTGACAAGGTAGGGTTGGTATACAGAAGATTGGTAAAAGACCAAGTCCATATTATGGCAAGAACAGCTCAAATAAGCAAAGAGAAATGACAGTCAATCATTACTTTATGACACGAAGGTCAGTCAATCCGGAAAATGTCAAGAACTTTGAAAGTTTCTTCAAGTGCAGTCGCAAAACCCATCAAGCGCTATGATGAAACGTGACGACCACCACAGGAAAGGAAAACCCAGAGTTATCTCTGCTTCAGAGGATAAGTTCATCAGAGTTACCAGTCTCAGAAATTGGCAATTAACTGCACCTCAGATTGCAGCCCAAATAAATACTTCACAGAGTTCAAGTAACAGACACATCTCAACATCAACTGTTCAGAGGAGACTGTGTGAATCAGGCCTTCATGGTTGAATTGCTGCAAAGAAATCACTACCAAGTTACACGAATAATAAGAAGGGACTTGCTTTGGCCAAGAAACACCAGCAATGGACATTAGACCTGTGGAAATCTGTCCACAGCATTCTGCAGCGATACGCCATCCAATCTGGTTTGTGCTTAGTGGGGCTATCATTTGTTTTTTCAACAGGACAATGACCCAACACACCTCCAGGCTGTGTAAGGGCTACTTGACCAAGAGATGGCTTGGGATGAGTTGGAACGCGGAGTGAAGGAAAAGCAGCCAACAAGTGCTCAGCATATGTGGGAACTCCTTCAAGACTGTTGGAAAAGCATTCCAGGTGACTACCTCATGAAGCCGGTTGAGAGTGTGCAACTCTGTCATCAAGGCAAAGTGTGGCTACTTTGAAGAATATAAAATATAAACTATATTTTGATTTGTTTAAGACTTTTTTTGGTTACTACATGATTCCATATTTGTTATTTCATAGTTTGGTATCTTCACTATTATTCTACACTGTAAAAAATAGTAAAAATAAAGAAAACCCCTTGAATTAAACTTTTGACTGGTACTGTACTACATAGATCCAAATGAGATGCATTACAACAACATTATGGAGAACTGTCTCATGGACACTAGGGACAATATATTAGGAGGCTACACAATTATTAGATTAGAACTGAGATATAATAATTTGGTGGGTGGTTATATTGGTCCTATTTCACACATGTGTGAACAGCAACCCTGGAGCAATTTGAGCAAAGTGACTTGCTCAAGGCCACATTGACCGATTTATCACCTTGGGGATTCGAACTAGCGATTTTTGGTTCCTGACTGCTAAGCTACCTACTGCCCTACTACCCAGTGCACTATGCACACAACAGCAATCCATTATGCAGAGCGAGGAGTGTGTTCATGTTGTTGTTGGGGAGGGGTTTATTGATGACCATAACTCAACTTGCCTAGCCCTTGCCCTAGTCCTTCACAGCAGGGAGAGCAGAGAGAGTGGCATACAGCATCAAGCTTTGTCACTGGCAGTGTGCATAATTACAGGTGAGATGGATGGTTTACTCCTGTCCTCGCCAAACCGTTCCTCTCCATTTATCTCTCTGATGAACAAGTGAGGGATGGCACCCAAGTGAGGGATGGCACCCAAGCAAGAGATGGCACCCTCATTAACAGCGTCAACCCTGCAGGGGGCTGTACATCATCAGGTTTTTAGTGGCAGGGGGCTGGGATATAGTAGGGGGCAGACACAGCTTCGGGATAGGTAGTCTCAGCTCAGGTAGGACCAACAGCAGTTGCCTTTCTTTATCATCCCAATGATCAGATGATTCAAGCCATGACTAAATTAGATATAGTGAGATCTACTGTAGGATCATTTGAAGAACACATCTTAAAATACAGGTGTTCCTGTATCCCATACATCCTCTTTCCTGGCAGTCATGCACCCTCCATGAAAGGAAAAATATCAGGGAGGAAGAGAACCCTGCTCTGACCAAGTTACTACAGTGAGCCAGGGCCTCTCGCCTCAGTCTTCAATGTTTCCTCTTCTCACCATTGAACCTCCAAGTTGTGCCTTTGCCTCCCACCCTCACTTTGATAGCTGTTTGATCTGCTGGGCTCAGACTGCCTCTGAGAGGGCTGTAGGTGTGGCGGAGCAAAGGGGAGTATTTGAAAGCCTTTAAAAGGCACTGTGTGCTGCGTGCGCTCCTCTCTCTCACCCAGCCCCCTCTCTATGACCCAACAGAACCACTGATGTTAACTGCGTGTTTTTGTTGTGGAAATAGGAGAGTGTGGCGAGTGCTGCTAGTTGTGGTGGCAGCCGATGTGTGTTGTTGTTGTTGCTTTGGGTTGTTTCCTTTTTAGTAGCTCCGCCTTGGATCTCGAAGACTTAGAAACCCTACTACCCTACCCTGGTCTATGTCTCTCTCTCATTTTCTCTCTCTCTCGCCCACACTCTCTCTTTTCTCTACTCCACTTCTAGAGAAATACCCTTCCGTTGCCTTATCCAGTCCCAGAGGATTGGGATATAAACTCCCTGCCTGGTCTCAGCGCTCTGTGAAGACAGCGTAACACTCCTCTTTTCTCAGAGCTCCAGGCTCTGTGAGGAAGCCTTACCCCTCCCTCGCACCCTTCTCTCCCTTCCTCCTTCCCTCCTCCCTATGATGGGGGATGTGTGAGGCTGGTGTGCAGAGAAGTGGAGGTTCCGGAGGATGTGTGAGGAAACAGAATTCCCCACTCTCTATCTCCCTCTATCCCCTCTTTCTACCAGCTCCAACCAGCTCCTTCATGGGCATTGTGGTAACAGGAGAGGAGGGGTGTGGCGGAGATCAGTAGCTAAATGGCCCGGCCCAGCCTGTGTCTGTTTGTTTAATTATGGATATGTAATTAGTAAAATGCCCGCAGAGATTAATTGAGAGCTGCTGTAAAAATGATGACTATCAGAGCTCATCTGGTTTATTGAGGAGATGCAGCAGCAGCTGTGGGGGCAGTGGCACAGGACTCAGTGCAGCTCAGTGCTGCTCAGTGCTGCTCAGTGCTGCTCAGTGCCGCTCAGTGCCGCTCAGTGCCGCTCAGTGCCGCGCAGTGCCGCTCAGTGCCGCTCAGTGCCGCTCAGTGTTGCTCAGTGCCGCTCAGTGCCGCTCAGTGTTGCGCAGTGCTGCTCAGTGCTGCTCAGTGTTGCTCAGTGCTGCTCAGTGCAGCTCAGTGCTGCTCAGTGCTGCTCAGTGCTGCTCAGTGCTCGGGATGAACTGGGAGGCTGGGCAGCCCACACTACTCAACACTACACAGCGGCTGGCCTGTAGCGGATGGGCTCCACTGTTTGTTTAACCTTATCTGGGGTTGTAATGTTAGCAGTCCATGCTGAGTGCATTTAAAAAAGGAAACCCCTTTTATTACCTTCATGGGTTCAGTAACTTCCTCCAGAGTTGAGAACCGTGCTATGAAAACAACTTTTTCATCAAAACTTCCTCCAGTACTGTACATTTAAACAGGGTGTTAGAACTGTCTGAAAAACCTGTCAACGGGTATGTAATTTATTGCTTATTTAAAACTCTGCTCTCATTTTATAGTGTTTCATTTTGTAGGAATTACGTTAGAATCAATATAACTAGATCGTGGCTAGGTCTTAGCCGATAAAAAAACTATTCTATGAGGAACAGAACTAAAAAAAAATAGTATTTGCAGCAGTCTGCTGACCTCCTGTAGTTTATAAGTCAGTGGTTTGACATGATAATCCAGCCACACAAACCCAGTATAGACTTTCACAACGTGGTCCACCCTTTGTTCCTTGGGCCCTATGTTCCCTCAGCCCTATGTTCCTTCAGCCTTATGTTCCCTCAGCCCTATGTTCCCTCAGCCCTATGTTCCCTCAGCCCTATGTTCCCACAGCCTATGTTCCCTCAGCCCTATGTTCCTTCAGCCCTATGTTCCCTCAGCCCTATGTTCCTTCAGCCCTATGTTCCCTCAGCCCTATGTTCTTTCAGCCCTATGGTCCCTCAGCCATATGCTCCTTCAGCCCTATGTTCCCTCAGTCTATGTTCCCTCAGCCCTATGTTCCTTCAGCCCTATGTTCCCTCAGCCCTATGTTCCCTCAGCCTATGTTCCCTCAGTCTATGTTCCCTCAGCCCTATGTTCCCTCAGCCTATTTTCCCTCAGCCCTGTGTTTTCTCAGTTCTGAGGGAACATGGGCCCAAGGAACATAGGGATAAGGGAACACAGACATGGTCCCATCACAACAGCCCTCCTCCAGACTGCAGATAGACCCGGCCTGATCTTCTGCACCTAAACACACTGTCCTCACACATCACATCAATGCTTCATAGTGTCCAAGTACTGTCTAACCAACAGAGAAAGGCACAAGACATTGTTTATGCACATTTTGTCGTTCCTTCAGTTACATCAACACCAGGGACCTCCGACTGATCACAAATGACAATTGTGGGACCTGGGCCAACAACTTCCTGGAATATTGTCCAATAGAAATTATGCTGCCGCCACGATAACGTAGTAATTATATTTTCATTGTTTTGAATCTAATTTTGTTCCTTTAAGGGGAAGGGGATTATTACAAAATATATATAAATATATAGATGTTTATGAATATTGTATGATATTTCAACAGGAAGAAAACACAGGCTGGAAGCATAAAATTCAACCAAATGCACATTTATGATAAGTAACATAATTGAGCTTCCGAAAAACATATAGATATTTTCTTAAACCAAAAGTCCCTGGCACACATCTCAGTTGTACCAATATGGGAGACATGGAAGCAAATGTACCAGATGCACTACCTCAGATCAACTTAATGAATTCAATGTGTCAACCAAGTGCACCCAACCACTGCTGGCTGGACCAACTCTGTATAGGATTACATTAACAAAGGGGGACTTTAAGCTACACTGTCTCTTAGCCTAAGAAAAGATTGTATTCCAGAAGAGATCTCATTGATATACTAAGAGAGGCATGCTGTTAAAGGAGACATGGTTCACATTAAGAGTGGGACAGGAGCCCGTTCAGGGTGGGAGTCATAGACACATTCAGACCTAGCCAGAGACGGATAAATAAGGAGACGGAAAGCTTGGATCTTTGTACCACATAGTAAGCAGACATAATTGGTATGGAGTGCCATAACAATGTTTATACACTATCACTGTTTACATACAATTACTGCTTTGCACACACATTATTTTGAAATCTGTGAGAGGAACTTCCTCAATACCCAAAACCAATTCGCCATATCACTTGAATACAAGGAAAAAGGAATGTAATTCCGCTACGTAAATATTGCAATATTTTTTTTATTTTACAGTCAGGGTACACTAGGGTGTTTGTAAACGAATGCTATTTTATTTATGGCAGCTTTCTTAGAAAGGAGTTGGAACCACATTTTCAGGAACGTGTGTTACAGAGACCACATTAGTAGTAACTCTCTGCCTGGCTCCGGGTTGACCTCCCAACCCTGTCCCGCCTCTGCCCTCCAGTCACACTTGGGAGTCCACCAAGTGAACCAAAAAAAATTAACAACAAGCATACTGCTACAGTAGCGCTTAGCGAGGTCTCTTTTCACTACCTCATTCATAGAAAACTTGGAGTTGTCCCACCCAGCTGGGATACCTACTCCACCCTTTTCACATGCACACACACGCACACACACACACACACACACACACACACACACACACACACACACACACACACACACACACACACACACACACACACACACACACACACACACACACACACACACACACACACACACACACACACACACACACACACACATCCTGTCTGATGACAGTAGCATCCTGGGAGGAACACGATGGAACAGTGAGTTTCACATCATGAAAAGGCAATTGCAAAACCCTCCAAAGAGGATGAAAGTCACATGGAACCGTGACTAGTCCATAAATGTTGAGAAACCTGCTACCAGTGGACATTATGACCATAGTTTTCTCCCTTGGAGAGCATGAAACCGAACTGTTGCATGCGATGTGAAGTGGAAGCAGGTTTATGGTGTTGGCTTGTCTTTCTGAGTCCAGCCCAGGGAATAGAGAGAGGGATAGACTTGAAAGAATGTTGAGGCTCTCTGATCACAGTTTCTGCCAACCATTTTAATGGAGATCATACCGGGGGAACAATGATATTGCACTACAAGGCTCTAAAGCTGACATTCTTGATCATCCAAAAAATAACTATTATAGTAATCTGACATGGATGAACTTCTCGGCATGTTGCTTTGTGTAGAATACATTAAAAGCAAGTCTTACCACTATCTAAATAATTCACAAGACAACTCTTAGCTAATGTCTTCCCTCTTGACTGAGAGGAATGTGAAGGAAGCTAAGAGTCCTGTCACCTGAGGTGACATAATTTATCAGTGTATTGTCTGTAGGGCACAATGGTGTGTTTATGGTTAAATAGCACTGTGTTTACTGATGACTGACCTTTTCCTGGACCATAGATAGCTGTCAGTGATTCTCTGGCCCTGTGTGTGTGTGTGTGTGTGTGTGTTCTGTCTCGCATCTCTTCGTTTGCCTGCCTGTCATCCTAAATACACCATGTCAGACCTGTCATCCTAAATACACATGTCAGACCTGTCACCCTAAATACACCATGTCAGACCTGTCATCCTAAATACACCATGTCAGACCTGTCATCCTAAATACACCATGTCAGACCTGTCATCCTAAATACACCATGTCAGACCTGTCATCCTAAATACACCATGTCAGACCTGTCATCCTAAATACAACATGTCAGACTTGTCACCCTAAATACACCATGTCAGACTTGTCACCCTAAATACACCATGTCAGACCTGTCATCCTAAATACACCATGTCAGACCTGTCACCCTAAATACACCATGTCAGACCTGTCACCCTAAATACACCATGTCAGACCTGTCATCCTAAATACACCATGTCAGACCTGTCATCCTAAATACACCATGTCAGACTTGTCACCCTAAATACACCATGTCAGACCTGTCACCCTAAATACACCATGTCAGACCTGTCATCCTAAATACACCATGTCAGACCTGTCACCCTAAATACACCATGTCAGACCTGTCATCCTAAATACACCATGTCAGACCTGTCACCCTAAATACACCATGTCAGACCTGTCATCCTAAATACACCATGTCAGACCTGTCACCCTAAATACACCATGTCAGACCTGTCACCCTAAATACATCATGTCAGACCTGTCATCCTAGGTCATACCATTTAAAAATCTCACAAAGCAGTGGAACTCACAAGTTCCCCCCTAAAACATAATTCTACTTCCTCTATCATCTTCTCTTTAGAGCAAAACCTAGTTAAATAGCACATTTGTCAAATAGCTGTGTCAGCCCATGGTGTAGGAGGGTGTAGAGGATGTTGGAAGTGTTACAACTGGCTGGCAGAGAAAACATGAGAGAATATATTATGGCACCTTTGCACAATTTGCTGGAGCCAGCTGTTTCGCTTCAGCTCTTCTCTAAAGAAGAAATGTCATCATGCATCTGTGTATCTCAGGGATGGGTAGGCAACTATGCATCATGCAATGACCTAGAACATTCTCCTCTGTCAAATCAACAGTGGGAAGGGAACATCTACAGCGGATGTACAAGTCACTGATCAATAATTGATGTGGGACTAAAACCAGGAAGGCCAACGTCAAGCTCCAATACACTGGCTATTATACATTGGTTATTATCAACCTTTCTTGATAGGGGTTCACTCAGTCTTTCTCAGAAGTAATTCACTCACAGTCTTTCTCGGAAGTAATTCACTCACAGTTTTTCTCAGAAGTAATTCACTCACAGTCTTTCTCAGAAGTAATTCACTCACAGTTTTTCTCAGAAGTAATTCACTCACAGTCTTTCTCAGAAGTAATTCACTCACAGTCTTTCTCAGAAGTAATTCACTTACAGTCTCGCACTGACATTTAATTAGCAGGGGGTTACAAAGCTTGCATAGTGCATAGTGCATAGTGCATAGTGCATTTTTGCTTCTATGGCAACAGTCAAGCTTTTCATATCTCTATTTCTGTCTATGGGGTAAAGTGCATCACAGACAAAAGACAAACCACTCAGATGGCCACAGCCACATGTTCTTCCTGTTGTCAGAGATGAAGCCTCAGAGGATTGGAGAAGAGATATGGTGGCAGGACGATGAGGTGGTATTTGTCATTCAAAAAGATCTCTGAAAACATGCGTGTGGAGCTTTGAGTCGGGTATTATAGAAGGAAATAACTACTGAAGGGTTTGAAAGCAAACATGGTGCACAAACAACCATCTCCTTCCGAGAAGGATTTCAAATAGTGGTAGTAAATATATCTGAATAATGCTTTCTTATCACTACCACAAGTTCCTTATCTCCCTCTCACACACTGAGACTCTCTCTTTATAAAGGACAGTCCTTTTCTAAACATCTCGCTCTCCTACTCCTACTCCTACTCCCAGACATTGAGAGGAGATGTGAAAGTTTGTGGCTATAGCGTAGGTCTACTCTGTATTTTATGGCAAGAAGTCAACCGTCTGTCCTACTGTCATACTGTAGTCACACTTTCTCTCTGACCTATACCCATACTTTCTATCTTTCATCCTCTCTGTCTGTCAGAGCCTCCTTTCTCCCTTTGCTCCTCCCCTCCTCCAGCTCTCTCTTTGATGTCTGGTTTCTTCCTGATGCATATCTTTACTTGTCTTTGTTTTACGTTAACTTTCTACCTTGATGCTAAGATTGTGGATTTTATCCCCACAGGAAGGAATGTGGCAGTGTTTTCCCTATATGCATTTAGCAGCGGCGCACCACCTACCACCACTGTTGTGTGTGTGTATACATTGCACACTGTTAATCACTGCGCTTATTTACCTTAGCGTGTTCCACTCAGTCGCTGTTTCTCAGCGTCTCTCCTGCCTTCACACAGTGGTGGGGATATATTTAGACAGTGACTGTGGAAACGATGAGAAACAACACATTTTATCTGCAGGCATCACATCCTGGTGTAAGAGGCCTGTGTTTCTGTCTCTCTCAGCTCACACTGAGAGTACCTAACGCACAGCAAGACACTATACTGTAACACATGCATGCAAACACAGCTCAATGTGTAGAATGCCATAAAGCTACACACACAGCATGCCAAAGGTACATCACCCATGCATACAACAAGTAGCTTACAAGCACAAGCCATCAGGTAGAGTAACTCCAGTCAAACTGTCCAGTGAAAACTCCATAGCAAGCTCTACAATATATTAAACCAGACATCAACTATAAAATAGGCAGTACAGACAACCAGCATAAACCAAACGTACATTTGCTACAGTATGTTGAAGTATGAGTGCCTTGTTTGTCACTGTGGAAATGGTAATGAACAACACACTCATTGTATCTGCAGGCGTCACATCCTGGTGAAAGAGGCTTGTCAGTGAATCAGTGACTGCCCATGTGGTTCTGTGTGTTGCTGTGTCTTCTGAGGAGCACTGATAAGACCGAGTACTGAAAAATATCTTGCACCGGCAGAGCAGAGGCAGCGTATAGATTCATCAAAACATATGTGATGTTGATTCTGGGCTGATGGAGGGTCTTATATCCTCTCCTCTGGTCTTCATTAGTCACAGGAATGGGGGGCAGGTAAGGGGGTTCACCACGGCACTGGGCTCCAATCCCCCCAGAACTGGGCCATACATACTGTATACTGTAGCTAGCTTACTAGCTACATTACTATCATCACTATCACTCACAGGAAAATTCTCTCTCTCTCTCTCTCTCTCTCTCTCTCTCTCTCTCTCTCTCTCTCTCTCTCTCTCTCTCTCTCTGTCCTTCTCTCATAAGTTCAGGTTTAAACGTGATAACACAGTCCTGTAAAGTGTATCGAGTACTCTTGTTGTATTGTGGGGTATGAGCTTTGGAGAATGCTTTAGCCCATTGGGGTTTGCATTGGAAGGTAGCAGCGGGGTAACTGGAAAGTCCATTGGCTCACATCCAAGACAGGAGGCACTACTGCGTCTTGATCAGGGGATGAGGGAAACTGAACTCAGTATGGCCCCACATCTGACTTGGTAATTGGTTTGTCACGTACAGTAGACAGGTGTGTGAGCTTAGCCAAATCCTAACAGTAGAAATGAAAATCTTCCAATGGGGGAATTGTCTGACAATATCAAATCACTGTGTGGCTCAAGCATGAACACTTAATTAAGGACGACTTAACACTTAACACTTAACACTTAATAAAGGACGAGAGTCAGCTTGTTTCACCAGTTCTCTTTCTCCTACAGATACAGAGCTGATAATGCTGGCAGGCACTTTTTATCCTCGAAAACTATAAATAGAAAAAAAGAGAGAAGCGCGTCAGGCTATTCTAGAAGGAGCAGTGGAATGCATTGAAGGTGTTATGAGTCAGCATGGCAGAGTTCCTGGATATCACAGTCGATACTGTACTGTCTGCCTGGCTGTCACAGTCCAATGGACACATGGTACATTTATTACCGTGGAAACCAGCTCCCTAAAGAACCTCGTCTGAGAGGTGATTATGAACATCCACTCAACATGATGGTCATCTGAAAGGCTATTCATTCTCTAATATCTGACTCTGTTTCCATGGTACTTTTCCAAGCTCATTAATTAAGTCCTAATGACCTTGGAAATAACCATGGCAAACAATAACAACAGACGCTGAACACCATCACCGCTTGCATCACTGTAGCAGCTTTAAACCGACCAGTCACTTGATCATGTGGAATGTTTTCATTTAACAATGTGTTCCTAAGGGTAAGAACTAGGTCCTATGTATTTTAATTAGCAATTTTAATACATTACAGGCGTTCTTCTCTCTGTGTATCAATCTCCTACCTCCGGCGATACCACACGTCAGACAGATGTCTCTCAGAACCTGTTCCACTATTCATTATGTCTTTCCATCAGTGCAGGGTTTGGATTTCAGGAGAAGAATATAAAAGGATTTAAATCAATCTTCTAAGGTCTATAAAACGGAATATTACAAAGGTTTTCATCCCCATGAACCCCAGACGTTTGACTGTATGACATGGATACAGGAGGTAAAAACTGGTGGGTGGAGAAAACTGTCAGTCAGTCAAGTGACTAAAGGTTAAAGGAGTTGAAATAATTATCCTGATGGAGAGAACTGGGTTTGCATAGCATCCCTCCCGACCCTTAACAAATGGCCTGGTTTCCGGTGCTCATGTCTTTAGTCGTGTCATAATCTCTTACTAGAAGTGATGAGGTTAGGGCCCCTGTCCTGTAGAGCCCTGAGTAAAGTCATCATCCCTCTACCCCATCCCCATCCTCTCACATGACCTATTGGAGTGTGACACTATAGAGCAAAGGAACAGACATTTGTCTCCTTCTCTGTCTCTCTATATCCCACCACACACCTTCCGTGTACATCCATCCCTTCTACCTCCCTTGATCGTCCCTGACACCCTCCTCTCCACTCCACTCTTCATGGGCCGGCTCAGTTCAAGGAGCGCCTGCTCGCAGTTCTGCAGGGAGGGGAGGATGGAGAATGGGGGTGGGCTGGGCAGATGGAAATGTGCTTCAATACATATCCAATATTCATGCTTTAAGTGGCTAGGCTGTTCCCAGTCATTAGTGCACTTACTGAGTTCTCTGACAGCCTTGTCTAAGGCTCATCACTGCAGCTCACTGAAGGCATGTTCTCCTGTAATAAACATGAGACTGTCAGCTCAACTGTCTTTCCCTAAACTTTTTTTTCTTTATGAAAACTCACATTATCTGAAGTTTTGGATGACCAAATTCGAATTTGAACAACAAGGAATCCAGGTGGTTCAGTCATATAGCAGATTATAAACTGGGTGGTTCGAGACCTGAATGCTGATTGGCTGACAGCCGTGGTATATCAGACCGTTTACCACGGGTATCACAAAACATGTATTGTTACTGCTCTAATTACGTTGGTAACCAGTTGATAATAGCAGTAAGGCACCTCTGGTGTCTGTGATATATCGCCAATATATTCTGCGTTGTGCCTAAGAACAGCCTTTAGCCGTGGTATATTGGCCATATGCCACACCTCCTCTGGCCTTATTGCTTAACTATAGCATACTGTATATTACTTGGATAAGTGGCAAGTAACTATTTTTCAGGCACAAAGCCTGGGATAAAGAGTATTTCAGAGTACTATGAAGAGTACTTACCCTGCCCAAGGCTCTCCTCTTCTCCCTCTCCACTCCGTCTTCGCTCAGGAACGATGGAATAAAATATACAAATATAGTCACGACAGAAATGATTGGCATCCTTGATAAAGATGAACAAATACTGACCTATATTGTATGAAAAAAAGGGAAAATTATTATCCTAATATAATTGCTCAGATAAAAATATTTTGTTTAACAAGGAATACAATTTGATTTAAAAAAGATAGGTGTCAAAATTATTGGCACCCCTGTTTTCAATCATTTCTCTACCCTCCCCTTGCAAGGATAATGGCACTTAGCCTTTTTCTATAATGTTTTATAAGATAGAAGAACACATTGGGAGATATCTTAAACCATTCCTTCATACAGACTTTTTCCAGATCCTTGATATCCGTGGGTCTGTGCTTATGAGCTGCCCTCTTCAATTCAAACCAATTCAATAGGGTTCAAGTCAGAAGACTGAGGTGTCTATCGCAAAATGTTGATTTTGTGGTCAATTGACAATTTATTTGTGGATGTTGATGTGTGCTTGGGGTCGTTGTCTGGCTGAAAGATCCACTTGTGGCCAAGTTTCAGCCTCCTGGCAGAGGCAACCAGGTTTTTGGCTAAAATGCCATTGACCTTAACAAGGTCCCCAGGACCAGTGGATGGAAAACAGACCCTTAACATCAAAGATGTTATTGTCTTCATAGCAGTCCTTCTTTCGAGGCTAAACCCACCACTGATGTGCATGACCAAAGACACTATTTTCCCAATTTTCTGGAGCATACAATGTAGCTCAGTATTTGTATTATATATTTTATACAGTATTTTTTGCAAATCTTTATCAAGGGTGCCAATATTATAGTATATAGTATTTTCTTTTTTCACATACCTTTTCACATTCACATCAGACCACCAATCTCAACGTATTTTCCACTCACAACTTAAACATTTAGGTAGGCATAAGGCCATCCAAGATTCTTTATTTCAGGTCAAAGTTGGGTAAAAATGGGATTCTCTTTGAAACCTAAGTCCCAGAGACTCCTCTCTGATTTTTGTCTAAAGGCCAAGTTAAAGTACTATCTATCTATGTGGCCAGCACAGAAGCTCCTGCGTGGTCAGTCAGCTGGTTGGTCAGTCACTGACACCATTTGTCTCCATAACAAGCCTTAGTAAACAACGTGCCATGCAGTTAGCCCACCTGCCGGAGCCATTATGGGGCCTGGTGCTGGTTGACCGCGACTCACCACGGGCCTCCAAGGACTACCCGCTGCGGAGGCAATTAGGGCCTGGGGGAGACCCATAAATCTCCATAAAGCTCTCCCAGCCCCTCTCCCCCCACTCTCCCTGGCCACGGAGATCATACATCTCATCCTCTGTAGCCCCCAGAGGACTAGGCAGGCTGGGAGAGCTCCCGCTTTCTCACCCAGCTTAGCAGTTGTACTCCCTCTTGGAACAGTCAAGACAAGTCAGAAAGACACCAAGAGGGCAGTAGAGTGTGAGGAGAGGGTATGCGTTTATGAGAAGAGGGCAACGTTGAGGGAAAATAGACAAGGCTAATGACCTACATGAGTTTCAGTAAGGAAACAGAGACAATTGTAGCTACTGTCATTGTTTACATTCTTCAGAACTGTATACTGTAGAAATGACTACATGATTTCCAGCACCGTTTTAGAAAATAAATCTGCCTTACTAGCGATAGTATGTACTTGCCAGTGCATCTCAGTTCATGTGAAGCTGCTCTCTTCTCACTAATCAGCGAGGACGTACAGCGGAAGCATCCTTCCTGAGAAGGAAATGCCTGCTTCCTCTTTATCATATGCTAAAGGATGTGCAACCTGCTGCAATATTACTGCTGATAATGTCTGTGTGTCTGTGTGTCTGTGTGTGTTTGGTTTGAGGGGGCAAATGAGCTGTAACGGAAAGTCAATCTGCTTCAGTCCACACCCTGATTATACTAAAGATCTGGGTTCTACAGAATTCCCTTTACACTTTGACATACAGTCACATCCAAAATTATTGGCACCCTTGATAAAGATAAGCAAAAAATACTGTATAAAATAAATAATAAGACTCATTACATTATTATTTTATACCAATACAATTGCTCAGAGAAAGAGATTTTGTTTAACAAGTAATACAAAATATTCTCAAAACGATATGGGTCAAAATTATTGGCACCCGTGTTTTCAATACTCTGGAACCATCCCCTTGTGAGGATAACGGCACTGAGCCTTTTTCCAAAATATTTTATGTGATTGGAGAACACGTTGGGAGGGATCTTAGACGATTCCTGCATACACAATCTTTCTAGATCCTTAATATCCTTTGTCTGCTCTAATGGACTGCCCTCTTCAATTCAAACCACAGGTTTTCAATGTTGTTCAAATCCGGAGACTGAGATTGCCATTGCAAAAGGTTGATTTGATGTGGTCAATTAACCATTTATTTTTGGATTTTGATGTGTGCTTGGGGCTATTGTATTGTTGGAAGTCCACTTGTGGACAAGTTTCAACCTCCTGCCAGAGGCAACCAGGTATTTGGCTAAAATGTCTTGGTATTTGGTAGAGTTCATGATGCTGTTGACCTTAACAAGGTCCCCAGGACCAGTGGAAGGAAAATAGCCCCATAACATCAAAGATCCACCAGCATATTTTACAGTAGGTATGAGGTTATTTACTGGTGTGTGTGGCCAACGATCACTACTTTCGTCTCATCTGACCATAGCACCGGTTACAATTTAAGTGTCAATACCGTTTAGCAAACTCCAGGCATTTACATGTTTTCTTTGCTCTCAATAATTTTTTTTTCTGCCAACTAATACAAATAGCCTATTGGCATGAAGGTGGCCAATTTCTGTAATTTTAAAAGTAACTGTATATGCCCTACCACTCCTCAATTTGTAACTACAATTTCATTTTTGTATTTTCATTGCATTCATGATTAATTCAATTAGAAAGTCCATAACATTCTATGTAAATAACATACCTATAATCACAAGTTGCTACTCTGAGTCACTCATACCCATGCCCCAATCATGTAACTGTTATTGCTTGGATCAAGAACGACATGTCTCTCAGCACATGGCTTAGATTGAAGTGTGAGAGAGGATGACCTGATTATGGCCTCACTCTCTATTTTCCCATGTGTGTACTGCCTCTGTGTGAGGCCAGGAATATTACGATAATCCCCAACACACAGATGCACACACACACACACCTGTCTGGCACGTCTCAGCGGCTTGTCTGTGGAAACTGTGTGTGTTTGTGTGAAACACAAGGGGTCATTTTATCTTCCATTGACCTACAGAAGCAACATTTCTCTTTGCTGGTAAAACCACACGTGGAGGTGGCAGCTCTACTTCCTTCCTCCCCCTCTTTTCCTCCACCGTTTATTCTCTTTCTCCCCTTTAGTGGTGCGATATCAGTTTACTGGGTCACCAGATTTCCCAGAGTCATGGAGGGGACACGTCGCTCACCTCTTGGCTTCTTTACCTCTTGAACTGTCAGACATGTCTCCCGGTATGTCCAACGAATGCCAGCTGTCATTCTCACCTCCCACTTATTAAAAAGGGAAACCAAAAAGCCTAGTACCTGTAGTATGGGGAAAGCAAAAGGAGAGTAATGGAGGAAAGCTGATAGGCATCAATGTGTATTTGTAGAGCAGCTCATCAAAGTTTAATGGTAGAGTAATTGGTTTGTAACTGTAACACTTACTAGGCCATCAATAATGACCATGCAGGTTTGGATAGAGTTACCGAGCCGGGATCAGGGGGGTTTGTGGTAGGGTTACAGAGACAGTATCAGCTGAATGGGAGTGCAGTTATGTTGGACAAATATTTATACAGTGTCACGTTACTGGAACACTCTAACTAGGGGAGACAAGAATAGGCAGGGTGATTGAGAAGTCAAATACACATGTACTACCTTTCTATCTTATCTGCAGATCTACGGACGGATCATTTACGGACCAAAGCGCAGGAAATACCTATAAGAAATATGAGCTTAAAAATTTGAGTAATCTTATTTAATTTAGATGCTAACAGGGTATATATTGTTTATGTAACAATATTAAGGTTTTTGGTGGGCATTCAAAAATGTTAAGTAATGTTTTGGAACAGCTTATCAGGGATGATGCTATCTACGGTATCAGATCCTTCCAAAGCAGGCACTGGAGCTTATCCTTAGACTTATCAGGGATGATGCTATCTACGGTATCAGATCCTTCCAAAGCAGGCACTGGAGCTTATCCTTAGACTAAAGCCCTAACAAATGTATTAGCGAAGACGTTGTGCAAGTAAAAGGCAGTCATGAAAAGAATGGTATAAATATTTTCACTAAATTTGCAATAGTATAATATAAGTAAGTTACATAAATATTATATATTTTTCTTACCACCCGCACTAATAAAAAGTTGTTCATATTGCGTTATTGTCTTGTTGTATTGAGAGAGTCTGTTTCTCTTAAAGGGGACAGAAGATCAATGAATATAACCAGACTGCATCACAGTGCTTATAATGTTTTTAAAAATAAATATCAATTTCAACTTTAACTTTTTAACCCAGTCCTCACTATGTAGAAAATGCCAGAGCAAATCTATGCACTCAAAAATGTAAAAGCTAGAACAAGAGGGATTTTCAAAGTTTATGATTCTTCACATTAAGCCATTCCTCTGTGAAATCTGGTTTCTGTGTGAGTTTTCTCCCCAAGGTTTTCCCAGTGAAACAGAGCTCTCAGGACCTAATAGAAGGAACAAGGCATTTACAGCGCAGCATTCCACGCAGTCACCTCCAATTTATGTTCTATACTGCATCACCCCTTTAGACACTAGCAGCATCTAGAACATCAGGCTGCACTGCATTGTAAATATCTACTGCAATGACCTCGTACCCCTGCGCATCGTACTGCTACCCAGTGTATATACTGCTGCCAAATTATCGTTACTCATTGTGTATTTATTCCTTGTCTTATTATTTTTCAATAATTTTTCTATTTTCTTTCTTTCTGCATTGTTGGGAAGAGCCTGTAAGTAAGCTCTGAGTCTATACCTGTTGTTTAAGAACCATGTGACAAAAACATTTTATTTGATTTTATTTTATTAGAAATCCCTTAGATCACACATTAGCACAGACTACAACTTTAAACATCCTCAAAACACCAATATCAAACAGTTTATTTTTCCTTCTAGTGAATTATTTGGTGGAGGAATGAGAGAGGTGGTAGATTGTGCTGTATGTCTCAATGGATAAAAGTTAAAGCAGCACATGTCTGATGAAAGGGTAGAACGCTGGGAAATCAAGACACGAGCGGCGATTTAGTTACTCTGATCAGGTGGTGGCGCCATGTGACCCTTTACCCCCCCTAGCTTTCCAGAGCCCCCCTTGAACCTCCCTGGAGACCCACAGCTGGGACCTCTCCTTGAACCACCTGGCGGCACTGGCGGTTCTGGGGGGGGCAGGGGGGGCCAGTACCCCTGTGACAACAATTTTGGACCCCCTTGTGGCCCCCCTAAATGTGGAGTATGAAACAGTTGTTGCATAACACATTTTTGCTATCGTTCTTTTTTTACATCCGTTATTAGACAGTGGCAACGCGGAACACTAATTAAACCCACACATTTACTAGAGGGACATGGTCTTTTGCCTACTAATGCCTGCAATGAAGTGAAGAAAACGATATGACAACAATAACGTCTAATGTAACTGGCCCCTCTAACAGTACAACTGGCCCCAGCTTGGCCCCCCCCAGTTGAAAGGGTCTAGAACCTCCACTGCCTGGCGGGGGGTCCAGAGCACGCCCCTGCCCCTAAACCACCCTCCCTCCCGGCTCCAAACATACTTTCAGTGCTTGAAACTGTAGCCTAATGTGGAGCTAAACTTGAAAGAGGGCGAGGATTTCTTCCCCTGGCAGCTGCCTGGATGCCGGTAAAGGGATCCAGCAAGACGATCACCTGAGAGCACTGTGGCACAGAGGCGCAGCTAGAGAGAGCTAGCTACTCATGTGTCCTGTCCTGTCCTGCCTGCTGCATGCTTCGTACTCACCAGGGCCTGGGGGACTGAAGGATGGGGAACTGATGGAGAACAAACTTAAAAAGATTTTTACTCAATAAACCTCATAATGTACCACTACTGTAACACCACAAATATTGTTTATTTGTTGGTGGTTTGCTGATGAAAAAATGTGACACATGGAGAATAATGACTAACAGAGCTTCACAAGGAGAATTACTAGAGCAATGACAGGGTGGTGAAGTACACAGAAATGACTAATACCCAGTGTAATGTTCATGGCATACGTCTATATAACACAAGAGTATTAAGAGAAAGTGTGCCACATATTCAGGATATTGATCTTATTTCAGGAATCCAATATCATGACTCTAATATATACACTCTCTATTAATGTGGCAAAGCCACTTAATTGAGACATGGCTCAATTTAACTGGCTTGCCTAATTGCTTCCTGTGTCAAAGGTCATGGTTTCCAGCCAATCGTGCTGCTGATGCAAAACAGAAGGAGAAACAGAGAAACGGTGTAATGTAATAGTGGTCAGAGAACCACATTCTCGCTAGCAGCAATACAGAAATAAGTGAGACAATAATGGAATGATATGGGATTAAGTCTGTTCACTAAGATCCAGAGAAGAAAGAAACACTGCCGGAGAAAGACAATAGGATAGCTCCACTTAAGTGGAAATATAAACCTGGGGGCAACTACTCTAATTAATTTGTCATGTAACGCATTCACAGTTTTGAAGAAGGCACGTTTTAGTAAAGCTACGTTTGTTGTTTTTCATCATTTCTCCACCTCTTCCTTTTCCTCCCTCCTCCTCCTCCTCCTCCTCCTCCTCCTCTATTCCTGTGTGATATTGTACTGACTCCCCTCAGCATTGGGATTTAAATCAAATAGAGATGTGATCAGCTGCGATGTGGCAGGCAGGCAGGCAGCTGGGCCGCGCCACGTGGGACTTGTCGCAGTCATTAACGAGCGTTGACTAATTGCTCTCCGTTCTGAGGGGATATTGCTCTCTGCTGGGGCCCGTTCACAGGTTCTCTCTTCAAACAGACCTCTCTCGCTTTTTTCTTTTTGCTCCCTTTCTATTATATGATCATGCTTTCAAGCACAGTGCCAGTGATGTGCCACATTTTGCTGATGAGCATAAGCGATACGTTGGGAAAGCCCACCTTCCCTAGGGTCTTGTCATTAGGAGATGTGTATTATGCATGACTAAATGTGTCATATGCTGTTGATGAGAGTCCATATGAAAGCTAAAATGGTGCTTATTAAACCAGATGACCAAGGTTGGCCTTCAGGAGCGTGTCAGAGTTAGCTGTAGACAAACACATCGAAAATGTACATTTCCACACTGCTGTCAGTCAAATATTGGCCCACTGCCCACTGTGTTAATGGCCTCGTCCATATTTAGTTCAAGGATGAATTTAACACACAACGGATAATGCAAATCTGCAACAATGGTTACTGGAGGGGTTCTAGTGTCGATCAAGACGAAAGGTTCAAATTTAATTTTGAAATGCATTATTTATCACCCGATGAATAATTTGAAAATGGATTTTGAGTCATAAACCAGCTCATAAACAGGCGCTTGTCAACTTGATACACTGGATTTACTTTTCTGTCCTTTGCTCCTCTTGCCACGGCTTCAGCCAGTAGGAAGGATTCCCCTCATCTCCCGTCATTTGTCTGCTTAAGGTCAGGGCCAAACAAGAGCGTCACCATTATTGCTATTGATTCCAGGCAGTTAGGATTGATTTTCTCACTGCTTCAATCTCCCTCCCTAGGCTGCTAAGAGTCAGTCATGGCCTGTCTGGCTGGGTGGGAGCTCTTCAGCCTTGGGGTGGTGGTCTGGACAATCTGGATGAAACCTGCTTTATCTGCTATATCTATATGTTCATCCACATCAACTCCTCCTCCACCCAAATCACATAAGCCGTGACAAATACTAGGGGAAACAATTCCAGAACAATTTTTTTCTTGTGCTTTTTGAGGTGGAACAACATTTCTGTCCTTCATGCCGGCCCACATAACAACAAACATTTCAGTCCAAATACTAAAGAAATCAAAACTTCCTATAACGATGACAAACTTGTTTGGCCCAGACCTAAAATAGACAAAAAGAGACATGGTGAATGTATCCCACATGTGTTCTTTACAGAAGCGGCCTTCAGTGTGCCCAATGCACAGTTCCATTTGATTGTGAAATGTGTAATATTGCATAAAGAAGGCTATGTGAAAAAGAATTAAGCTGTATGCTGGCAGTGTCAACTTTTCTTTCTCTGTTTATCTTCTATTCTGTTTTTCTTACTGTTTCTTTTACATCCAGTCCCCCTCCCCACACACTCTCTCTTCAGCTGACCAAAGAGATTCGAGGGAAATTCACAAGCTGTTGACTTCAGATAGATCAAAGAACATTAAGGTGTTTTCTCTCTGCCTGTGTGGTTCACATAGCCTTTTCAACTGTGAAAGAGTGCAATAGGACAATCAAACCAAACACATTTGGAGATAATTATACTAGCGGTCATGTTGAATGCCTCCACAGGCAGAACGGCTGGCTTTAGTGTTTGAAATGGGTTTGATGAAAGCTTTCAGTCAATCCCTCTCATTAGTTTGGGCCTTGAACAGTACACAAAGTGATATTACTCACAATACCACAGGATGACAGAGCTACGAAGTTTGTTTCTCATTCAACTCAGCAGAAATAACTCAGTACAAGTCCAAATCCAAAGCAGAACACAAATAATGTTGGAGTGCCTGTCTAAAGTTGTTCCTTCTGTTTGGAAGGTAAACTAAGATAAAAAGCTGGGTCTACTTGAAGTAAATACACCAACTTTGTGTAACATCGCTTAAGCTGAGAGATGTGTGTTTCTGATGTCAAGTGAATGCTGACGTCCTCTGTTTGCACGTTAGTGGAATAACTGAGCAATCAAGTGTCTGTCAAAGTTTAACCACTAATTTTAAGAAAAAAACAAGCACTATTTCCAGTGAGGCAACTGGCCTGATTGTCAGAGCACTGAAGTACTGGTATGAAAATCCAGATTTCTTTAGCCAGAGCTACAAAACACAGTTTTCACAATGAATCACAATGTTATCACAATGTATTATCTGAAACTTTTTTTTATCTAAATGCAGTGGAGACATGGTACTTTACACTCAAGTGTTTCTAAACTCCAGTGCAGTATCTCTCCCTAACACATTGTAGACAGACAGAGCTTTTTCCCGTGTCTCCTGGTGCTGCTTTCCCCTGCCGCAGCACAGGCCGTGTCCTAGGGCAGTGATGCGTGTGGAACGATACAGCCTGCGCTAGCGTGATCCTGGGCCTCACGTATGAGAGACATGGCAACGGGGCGGGCTCCTCCCTGTCACAGCCCATCATCATCACACACTCCTCTGATCAATACTACCCAGCCCCCTGACACTGCTGCCTGCCTGTGGACACACTTTCCACACCAGACAGAGAGAGAGAGATAGGGAGGGGTAGAGAGAGAAAGAGAGTGAGAGAGAGAGAGAGAAAGAGAGGTATAGAGACAGAGAGAGCGAGAGAGCGGAGAGCGAGAGAGAGAGAGAGAGAGAGAGAGAGAGAGAGAGAGAGAGAGAGAGAGAGAGAGAGAGAGAGAGAGAATGGAGGTATAAAATATGGGAGGAAAAACAGAGAGCAGATGATGAGGGAAGAAAAAAAGAAAAGAGTAAGTCCTTTTACAGGTCCTTGGTATTATGCTTTTACAGGTCCTTGGTATTGTGCTTTTACAGGTCCTTGATGTTATGCTTTTACAGGTCCTTGGTATTATGCTTTTACAGGTCCTTAGTATTATGCTTTTACAGGTCCTTGGTATTATGCTTTTACAGGTCCTTAGTATTATGCTTTTACAGGTCCTTGGTATTATGCTTTTACAGGTCCATGGTATTGTGCTTTTACAGGTATTCCAATTACCACTCAGTTTAATTTCAGGGTTACTGAATGCAGTAATATGGCATGACTACATTCAGCATGAGTTGGCATTTCCCTGGCCACTTACCTAAGATAAAATCTGCTGAAATTCAAACAGGTCATTTAGGCATAACGCTGACCAAGGCTATTACATGATGTACACACTGTATAATTTAGTCAAGAGCATAGCAACGTTTTCCTCACGGTAGAACACTTTACATTTCCAAAATGAACTGAAAAGCAATAAGAGTATGTATGAAAGATTTGGGGAATGGCAACCATAACAGGGTGGAACATGATTCACCAATTTAATATGTGAAATCTCTCACAGCTGTGCAAGAGAGAGCACAGAGAATGACTGGTAATGGATGAGATTCTATTTATTTGAGGCCTATGACATGAACTTCAGCATTTCTACATTTTCTATCTTAGTTTACTAGTCACTTCACACCACATTAGTTTAGCAGTCACTTCACATTAGAGAAAGAGTTTGATGAAATTAAATTGTAATGGTGTAAATGTAGACTATACACTTGTAGCAATAATTCTTGAGTCCCCTTAAGATGTCTAACTTGGATAATATGTGGTGTTTCCAAAGGATGTGTTAAAATTTTGCTGAGCTGAGGAAACAGAACAAAAGTTAGCAAATTTCCCTGAAATATGTTTTAAAAGAAAAATAATGTGTGCACCTTGACTACAGTAGAGTTTGACAAGCGGCAACTAATCACATTCACTTTTTTTGGCCTTCATTTGAGGTAGTTTTAGTTGAACATTGGTAAGAAATGTTCCATAGCATAGCCCTCTCACTTTTCCATTAAAAAGTAATTCTATTGTATAAAACTGTATAAAATCCCTTACCAGGTAATACCACGAGACACATTCCCAACAGCAGTGGTCTGGTCTGAGCAGGGTCTACACTGGCCTCTAAAAAACACCAAGGCTGTTGCAACAGCGACAGGCACCCTGCATCCGAGAGGCCCGTGCCAGCTCCACTTGAAAAATCAATACTCCAAAGTCCCTCTTGACAAACATCCTGCCAAACCCCTGTCAGACAGACACTGTATTTATGTGCTAGAATAAATTCAGCTTTATAATTTTTTTCTCCTCTGTCTTGAGCTTGGTTGAAGGGCCAAATGTCTAAGCATGGATTATAGTGCAGGTTTTACACCTCCTGTCTGTTAAGTGCTTATGTGATAAACAGCCCTCTTATAGCTGGGGTTTATTGAAATCATAAAGCAATATAAATACCACAGTGGATTTATAAATCTTGCCCCAAAGTAAATGGCCTACAGTGATTGACGGGCATTTGGCACATCTGGGCTCACAATTTACCTAGAGTACAGTGCATACATACAGTGCATACATACAGTGCATTCAGAACCCTTTACTTTTTTCACGTTACGTTACAGCTTTGTTGTAAAATGGATTGAATAAAAAAAAAAAAATCCTCATCAAACTACACATAAAACCCCATAACGACAAAGCGAAAAAACATACGAATTCAGACCCTTTGCTATGAGACTCGAAATTGAGCTCAGGTGCATCCTGTTTTCATTGATCATCCTTGATCCTAGAGTGGTACCAAAACATTTCTGCAGCATTGAAGGTCCCCAAGAACACAGTGACCTCCATTATTGGAAAAAGTTTGGAACCACCAAGACTCTTCCTAGAGCTGGCCGTCCAGCCAAACTGAACAATTGGGGGGAGAAGGGCCTTGGTCAGGGAGGTGACCAAGAACCCAATGGTCACTTTGACAGAGCTCCAGAGTTCCTCTGTGGAGATGGGAGAACCTCCCAGAAGGACAACCGTCTTTGCAGCACTCCAACAATCTGGCCAGTGGCCAGACGGAAGCACCTCCTCAATGACAGGCACATGACAGCCTGCTTGGAGTTTGCCAAAAGGCACCTAAAGGACCCTCAGACCATGAGAAACAAGATTCTCTGGTCTGATGATACCAAGATTGAACTATTTGGCGTGAATGCCAAGCGTCACAGCTGGAGGAAACCTGGCACCATCCCTATGGTAAAGCATGGTGGTGGCAGCATCATGTTGTGGGGATGTTTTTCAGGGCAGGGACTGGGAGACAAGTCAGGATCAAGGGAAAGATGAACAGAGCAAAGTACAGAGAGATCCTTGATGAAAACCTGCTCCAGAGCGCTCAGGACCTCAGACTGGGGTGAAGGTTCCACCTTCCAACAGGACAACAACCCTAAACACACAAGTCTCTGAATGTCCTTGAGTGGCCCAGCCAGATCCCGGACCTGAACCTGATCGAACATCTCTGGAGAGACCTGAAAATAGCTGTGCAGCTACACTCCCCATCCAACCTGACCGAGCTTGAGAGGATCTTCAGAGAAGAATGGGAGAAACTCCCCAAATATAGGTGTGCCAAGCTTGTAGCGTCATCCCCAAGAATACTTAAGGCTGTACCCGCTGCCAAAGGTGCTTCAAGTACTGAGTAAAGGGTCTGAATACTTATGTAAATGTGATTAAAAAATCTTTTACTTTTAATACATTTGCTTTGTCATTATGGGGTATTGTTTTGATGAGGAAAAAAACGATATTTAATCCATTTTAGAATAAAGCTGTAATGCAACAACATGTGGAAAAAGTCAAGGGGTCTGAAATATTTTCGAATGCCCCGTATATGTATAGTATATTCACGTCTTACCTAGAAACCAACAAACTTGTCTAACCTGTTTTGAA